>JAQOWZ010000074.1:0-600000 GCA_035578165.1 Stenolophus ochropezus | reverse complement strand
TAATTTATTTCTTTTTGTTTCTCTAAACGTTTTATTTTATCTTCAAAATTTTCATTAGCTATATATTTTAATTTATAGTTGTCGTTCTCTCTTAGACGTTTAGCTCGTTCTTCGTCTGTTTCATTCGCCTTACGTTTTAAATAATTTTCTCTCAATAGCTGTTGACGACTTACTGGAAATGCTGTAATATTACGTGTTCGAAACATTTGTAAAACGTGTGATCTAAGTCTATTACAATCGTAAGTTTCATGCTCAGGATTACGGTTAAGTATTAAACTTGTAAAGAAAGCTATTGCAAACAACCCACAATCATAGGTGTTGGACTGTTGTTGAACTCGTACAAACCTAATTGAGGGACTATAGGGGAATAATCTTTCTAAATATAATTTAACACCTTCATTTAAATTCTGGGAATTCATGCTATCGTAAATTGTAATTTCTAATCCGTCATAATACGCTGTAACCCAATGACCAACGCTCCCAATATTTGCACCTGGCACGAATAAAATTTGTAGGTGTCTAGTTCCCTGCTCGATTGCAACTATTCGGTCTGGAGCATCTACATACACTGTGGGCTGAGGGTCGAACTCAGTTACTGAACGTACTAAAGAAAAGTAAAAGTCTATATGAATGTCTTCTAAATATCCTGCAGGATTTATTAAAGTATTATAATCATGTTCTATTAGCTGTATTTGATTGCCAACTCTTTCAATATCTGTATTTAAATTACCCGTTTGAATATTATTTTCTACTACATAATCTTTACTTCGTTCTATAAATAATTCTCCTGAATTGCCTGACATTACCTGACGATTTAAACATTCATTTTCTACAACACTATTATCCGTATTTATGCAGCTATTATTATTAATTATATTTTTCGCGTGTCTTTGTTTACGCTTAAGGCGATTTTTTTCACTTTTAGTTGGCATTTTGTTACACTTGTTTTATTACAGAAATTAAAATAAACACTTACAGGTTTTGAGTGCGTTGTTATTTTCAGTGTTACCTTTACCAGCAATAAGTCAGGGTTCTGTGTTAATATTATCAACAATGCGTCAGGTTTTAGCTTCAAAGAGGATCACCTTATTTTCTATCTTGAAGAGATAGTCTTGCACTCTTACGGCCTGGCAACTGCAGATTATTTCCACACCTACAGTAAAATAAAAATTAAAATACTTGTACAACATTATAAATATATGTATATAAAAATTATGGTAATCCAGCGTGTAATTTATTTGATTTTATTAATAATTAGAAGGAAAAAAACAATAAATATTCATCCATGAAATCACCTGTAGTTAAATAAAAGTTATGAAAAATAAATTCTCACCTTAGATTCAAATTAGGCGGCACAACAAACGGGATTTTTAAAATGAATTATTCTGCAGTTGAGAACAAATTTTCAAAAATATCAATTTGATTCGGAAGTAGATTTATTGAAATCACAATAAATATAACTGTTTTACACAGAAGTGAAAGAACAATTAAGTAAATAAACAATTTTTGTTTTCCTAAGCATGCCTAAGTATAAAAATGAAATTATATTTTAATAAATGTCAATAACGAAACAATCTGTAATAACGACAGGACATTATGGTAAATACAAAATATTAGTTACCGACAGTGTTACAATAATTATATAGAACAATAATGTTTTGATAATTCAATAAATGTATATTGTGAAATTTTAAAGTAAGAACATACAATTCAAAATTTTATTTGTAATAATTATACAGCATGATCAAAAGCATGTGATAGTCATGTGACCATTAATTTTCTTTAAAGGCAACTAAACTATATTTCTAGAAAGAATTTTTTTTATGGACGTGCGAATTCTTATTAAAACAAATTTTTTATTTTAGTAATTTGATTGAATTCAATATCATGCAAATAATGAACACGAAAATATATAATAAATAAAAAATGTTCGGTATATTTGAAGTATTGACACCACATTGATTGTTCAAATAAATAATAACAATAATCACCTGTGAAAGCAAAATATTTACTTCAACACCACAAAATAAAATTTAAGAACTACTCAGTTGTACGATAACCAATCGTACTTTAGGACTACTTCTAATAATATATAATGACGATGATGAAACTAATAAATTAAAATAGAGACTCACATAAAATGAAACGTTTCTTATCTTCCAAACATTGCATTCCATAAACAAAAAATTCTTCTCCTCACTATGTAGAATTATAAAAAATGCAGAACTTGTTCAGTCTTCACATTTATTTCTCATTCAAATTAAAAGCTGTAAATGATAATAAATATAAATAAATAGAAAAACATTATAATAAACTTATACTTTGTTGCCTGTACTACTTCCACTTGTTTATTCTAAACTGCAAAAGTAAATCATTTTACATTGATCCGATTATTTTTTAATACACCAGACTCTATTAGGAACAATTGTTCCAAGAAAGAAATGTCTAATTCTACTTTTAAATAATGATACATCTACTAACCTGTATCTCATCTAAAAATTTTAAAAGTTTATAACAAATAAATATTATACAGATAAATACATACTTTATCCATTGGTTTATATGTACAATGAATGTAAATAGTTTGAACTATTATTTCAAATATAATTCCTGTTTTCTCTGAATGTGTGTGGATTTATAATTATTGTACACATTTTTTGGCACTTTTTTATTGTTCTTGTAATTACTTTTCGCAAATAACCATTTACATGTTCAAATTATTTCATGCTTTACACCACAAAAATCATGTGTTGATATAAATTGTTAGATAATTTGCCATCAAAATCTAAATGTCATGAGGGCATATGTGCATGTGCCCACTGTACTCAAAGGGTACGTTCAAAAATTAGTGTAAAGAGTATAGGTATACTCTAGGTTGAGCATGATCACATGACTGAGGTTTTAGAAGTTTTTGAACGTTTCTAGTTACGTACTTTGATTTTGACAAACAATATCACAACCTTACTTTTAAATTTGAATATGAATGAAAGAAATTATATCTGTTTCTTGCTTGATGTGGTAGCAAAACATATTTTATATTTACTGGTATGTGAATAATATTTGTGTGAACTGGATTTTATATAATGTACATTATTTTTTATTTTTTATTTTTTTTTCTCTAGTAAAACTATTGCGTCTTCTACCACCCCAATAAATTTGAAATCAACTACATTAATATCCATTGCATTTGTATTAATAATTTATAATAACAGATTAACATCTAGCGCTTCTTGACAGCTACCTTTCTTACCCTACTAGTTTTACAGGGTACGAAGAGTAAACTCTAGAGTACGCACTCTGAATTTTTGAACGCACATAGGGAAAACTCTTTGGTATTTGAACGTTGTAGTGTATACTCAGTACCCCAGAGTAAGGTTTTTGAACGTACACAAAGTAAAATAAGAAGACTCTACAAAAAGGCGCCTCATTTGAATACCAAATCCCAATTTCACAATTATGCTGGCTGCCAATTATAATTAATATTAATAATATAATGTACAATAAAACGAAATAATATACTCACATTAAAAAAAATCTTTTCAATCAGCAACACAATGTCTTGTTGTAAATGTGTTGTTTAGAATTAAGATTTATAGTTGTTGTGTAATTTCACAGCCGTTACTGATAAATATAAATTATAGCATTATATAGTGAGGTTAAGAATTACATTTGGCGCGAAACCCTAATTCTAATCTGAGTGCATGCATTTCGTATGGAAGTACATTTTCAATTCACGATATTAAAGCATTTTGGCGATTCTTAATTATAACATATATTTTTCATGTAAAGTACAAATAAAATAATAAATTAAGAAAAATTTCATTTTAAAGAAAGTAGTATCGCAAATAGCAACATATGTCGTTACTTGGTGCAGCAGGTTAAAAACGCCACGTTCAAGTGACAGGTTCAACTGAATACTAAGACAGCTACGACATACGTTTTCAGAAATTTGCAACTACTGTTCAAATTGAATTTTATTAAATAATATTATGTTTTTTGGGTGTGTATATTACATTAGAAGATAGATAAAACATTAGAGATTAGTATTTATACGGTTTAATAATTAAGATTTGCATTTTATAATACTTTCCAGCAGCTTAAAGATAGCATATTTTTATTCACATAAGAATAACATGGGCGCATAAATTTAGGGTTTCAGTTTGAATTTGGCGCCACAAAATGACCGTTACACTAATGCAATCTATTAAAACTTATTCAGAACAAACCGAATGAAATATTTCAAATAAAAGTCTTGAATCTTTAAAATTAATGTAGACAGAAACTTCTCATCTCTTTCTACGAATAATGAAATGGTAAACGGTAATATAAAGTATGTGCTTTAAAAAGTGGTCTTGTGTGTAATATTTGTCGAATTTTTTGAGTTTAACGTTACTATTTTTATCGAATTCTAAATCATTTACAGCTGACTTCTTATTTTGTAAATCTACAATGATTTTGTTTTGACAGGAATAAGGACATTTTATTTCTAGAAGTTCAAATCCGTTTTTTGTTTTCATAAAACCATCAACACTACATGCTACGTATGATTGGTTAGATAATATTACAACACAAGTAATATATTAGTTGAAGCTTGAAATACTGATCTCGCTTCACTTTCGGTTTCCAAGCCATAACGCATAGCTTGATTACTATAAAAATTGTAGCCATTAATTCTTATCAACAACATTTTCATTATAATAATCATTGTCATCTTTTCTCTGTACCAATCTAATTCTAATGGTACATATGTACATCTACAATGAAAGAGTTCATTACAGAAAATGTAGTATTAATGAAAATTTATCTATCGTATGAAATTTTTATGAAGGTTTTTATTTTTTGATTTCTTCTTTCTACTCATTTTTCTTTACACTTCCAGCCCTATTTAATGTGCTTGCAATTTCGTTATAAATATAATACTTTATGCACTCGTTTCAGACAAAATTTCTTTGCTTATGTTTTGAAAATGTAAAAATAGTATCAAAAAAATTTCCAGAAGTATTTATGTAGAATGATTTTATTGAAACTTTGTGATATTTTTCTAACTGGGCTTGTAAAGGCTTGTTCCAAATCATAGACTGATCAGTTTTAGACTGTATTTTAGAATTCTTATTTAAATGTGACTTCTCTACACAGTTATAATTGAAGGTAAAATTACAGAAATAACACATATGTAAACAAATACTTTGTTTCTTGCAGTAGTTTCTTTGGTACAAGTTGTGATACATAATAAAATGCTATCTTCTTTACATTTATTAATAAAATGAAGTCTCTTTATGATAATACAGCAAAATGAATATCTAGTCTTATTGATTTTATATGCATAATACGGTCTAATACTTATATTTTCAGCAATGTCAAAATGACAAGATAATTTGACAACTTTATTTTGGATGCGTTCAAATTTGTGTGTAAATTTTAAAATTCAAAGACACTTGTTAATAAATTTAATTAGAACACAATATTCTTTTTAAATAAAAATATTATAAATATAACTTAACAATTAACAATGGGATTTTAGGGTCCCGAAAATTTACATAAAGGGTAGCCAACAATGAAAGCCGGCCATTTTCTTTTGAATTTTCGAGAATCTAAAGCCTCATTTTTAAATGTTAAATATTTTTGGTTTCTAAATAAATCTCTTTAAAATATATCTTATCATTTTAATAGGTACACTTCGTTTATGAAAATGAATTTTTAGATGTTAGATTGAAAAATTTGAATTAAATAAAATAAGTAAAATATGTGAAATAATAATGTTCATAAAGTAACTTTTATTTACTATCCAATGAATATAAAGGTATAATATTATATTTTAAAATGACATATGTTTATAACTACAGAATAATAACTAAAACTTACTGTGGGAACTTGCAAACCTTGCTCGCAACTTTCATCATCACAAATTTTTGCATAAATAATCCTTTTTTTAAAACTTTATGGTTGTATATGAAAGAATATATTATATTTACTCTTTTTATAGCATTATTTATGATAAAAATAGCTTTATTTAGTTTCATATGATTACACTCTGAGCCTAATATGACATCTGTAAGTCATAAAAATTAAAAATGTACTTAAAAATATTTATATCATACCTTAAATTAATATACAACAATTTTCAAACATTCTTTTCCATTATTTCGTAGTAAAAATATGAATTTTTATGCAATCAATTCACAGTCATATTCGACTAAGAGCATATGTCATCAAATGCATTTCTAGATTAATATTTGGTTTCAGAAAGTGTTTATAGTTTGAAATATCAATGATAAATGAATAATTGGATAGATACTTTATTGTTGTAAACGTTTTCATCTAAAAAATGATCTCGTTCCATAACAAAATACAATGGATTTTTTTAAAAATATAATCTTTATTGTAATCAATTTCATCATTTCAATTTGATGAAATGCATAAAGAATGTATAAAATGCAGTTACTTACAGTTTAATATAATCCAGCCACATAATTCAAAATAATTATTGTACAATAAATTGTTAAACTTTTCTTCCAAGATGGTATGAAGGAAAAGATTGTCAGTATTTTTAAATAAATGAGTTTATGACTGAATACGACGCGCGTAAATAAGGTTTGCCGTAAATTATTATGTACAATGCACTTTTATGATAATCAGTTACATTTCAGTAGTGTTATTATCTATAAATGTACTCTAGTTTGGGTAACCAATTTAAAATTGTAACTGAAATGAAAATACATATTTAAATACAGCGAAACAAATTTAAAATGATATACTTACATCACAAAGTGTATTGTACATACTCTTTTAAACAAAGTTTACTTTATATTTCTGTATATTTCTCTTTGAAAATATAAAACTTGTGTAACGACTTTTTTGGTTATAGACCAACGAATGATAAACGTCAATGTCATAAAATTAAATATTTTAAATACACCACAGTTAACATTCAGTGTATTTGTATATATTTCGCTCACTATTATAATGTGTAAAAATATAATTACATTTACAATATCTCTTTTCATTTTCAAAATAAATCAAATAAAAGTTTCATATTGAATTGTCAAAAATGACGGATGATACAGTAATTCTTTTTAAATTTAAACATGGCATCTAGGATATTTTTTTCAGTTTTGTTCCAGTTATACTTTTTAGCTTAGTTTTCGATTTTTTATACAAAAACTATGCACGGTAAAAATATGGGACACCCAAAAGCGATTGGTCCTCATTAAACCGGATCTAATAAAATAATATTAAAATTATTCAATGAATGGTTTGACCTGTACCCGTGAGCAAACTTTTTGCGATGCTCGAGATGAATCCAACTATATATATATAGAAATATAGAGAGTGAAACTATCAAAATAGTATATGATTTCTGTTTTACATCACTATTAACGTGAGACAAACAAAATATTTTTAAGTCAGTGGTACTGAAAATTGAGTCCCAACTTTTTTATTTTAAATGTTATCCAATTTTTTCTATTTGCTTATTCAATAGAGAATTTTGTTCTGAATTCAATGCTATATTATTATCATACCTTAACATAACGATTTTATATTAATTTGATTAAAATATGATAATAATTAGAGTGCCTTGATAGTAAAAAGTAAATAAAAGTATAATAACCAAATAAAGTATTCACATATTTCATTCAAGGCACTCTAATTCCAGGTTAAGAAATGACTTGTTATCCGTTTTTTCCGTTATGGCACTCTTATTATTGTTATATTTTAATCAAATTAATATAAAACTTCAGATGTATTTTTCTCACAAAAATTATTATGTTAAGGTATGATAAAATTATATCAGTGAATTCAGAATAAAATTCTCTACTGATAAGCAAATATGAAAAATAGGTTCCCATTTAAAATTTAAAACGTTGGTAACAGTATTTTGAGAACCAATAAAAAATATTTGTGTCATGTTAATTGTGTTGTAAAATAGAAATTCCCCCCTATTCTGTAACCCAGTGGTTAATTTTATCCAGTCGCTAAATTTATTCTCCAATGAAAATAAAAGCACTAAAGAAAATATCAAAACATCAGTTGCAAAACTTGTTTTTATTTCTCAAAAATTTTAGCAATTGGTTAAAAATTAACCACTGAGTTACAGAATATGCCCCATTATTTGCTAATTTAACCTACTACTATAAACATTTATATTATACCTTGAAAGAAATGATTAAAAGATGATTTTAACTAAATGTTCATACATTCTTTTTTATTATATCTTAGCAAAATTTGTATTTTCATGCAGTACATTCAGTTTGACTGAACGTAACTGTCATCAATTGACACAATAAGTACGAAGTTAGTTAAAGAATGTATAAAAATGTATTATTTTAAAAATAATTATCTATTTTATTAATGTAAATAATGTGAAAAAACATACCGTAATTTATAATCAGATACATTTTTATATTGCCAAAAAAACATGATTACATTTATGCTTAGCTGTAGCTATATTCATTTATATCTTTGTGAAGCTGAATTATATATGTATTTATTTTATTTTACTAATATTATTTTATCACTGACCTTGAAATAGTGCTTCTTCGAGAATAGAGGTAGTTTGATTGTTTCTAGATGTACATATTTTATTTATTTTAATCATCGAGTAAAATTAACGTTATGCTAAATAATTTTATATAAATGTATTATTTCATTCGTAAAATATTTATATGTGCCTATGGGAATTGTTGATTTTGATGTTGATATAGTTAGTCTAGAGGTTGTATTTTTAAATACAATCGTTGTTTGTAATAAAGTACTTTTAAAAAAGCAGTTTAGTTAATTTTAAATACTTTTATAATTTAATAAAGAATATTTTACAATATGTAAATGTTTAAATTATAACAATATAACGAATATTCAACCACACTCTTTAGGCAGGTTTTTAAATGCAGTTTTATTGCATAAATAATAATAATTCATTCTTAATCAATTACTTCTTTGTGCACAAATATATATATATATATATATATATATATATATATATATATATATATATATATATATATATATATATATATTGCGACGATGCCGCTGCGGGATGTTGTTGGTCCGCGATGTCGTGGGTTCTCTCGCAGGATGTCGGGTTGTTTTCGGGCGCCAATCTGCGGAACCTGCGAGGAAAGTGACGTGTGCCACGGGAGCTCTAGGTCGGTCGGGCCAAGGTTTAGCACAGACAGACAAAAGTAAGTTTAATAGTTTATTGTACTAAAATTACTACACCTAGTGTTTTACTGAGCCGTAGGAAGTGAACTAGTGACAAACTAATCGCGGTTCTACTCAGCCGTCGACGGAGTTCGCGGTGGGGAACCACCAACGGGTCTTCTCCGATAACTACGGAACGTATAGCAATGAGAAAAGAGAAAAAAAAACTACTAAGTTAAAATGCGGATCTGCCCGACAGCCGTAGAAACACGCGGTGGTAACCACCTACGGAGTTTCCCTTTAGGCGTGGAATGCAGCGAGCTGAAGGCTCTAAGGAACGGCGGTAGAAGCTACCAACCTGTATCCTCTGACAGCAGCGGAATTCAAGAAAAATGCAAAAATAAACAAGCAACTTACAACAAGACTCGATTCGGAACAGAACGGTGCGGAAACGGACTGGAACTCTTCTCGGCTGACTGTTAGACGTTATAGTCGTCGTAGACTGAAGAAATACGGCCCCGGCGGTCGTATTTATACCCGAAATTTAATTAATCCTGTAGCTACTGATTTTAAAGTGAGACAGATTGACTTTAAGTATTGTTATTTTCGTTTAATAAATTGATTTTTATTTTAAAAATTCGCAAAATCACTTCCCTTAGCTTTACAGAGTTTTGTATTGTATTTGATCTGATTTACATATTTTATAAAAATATATCATGGGAATTCGGTCCTCCGAAGCGTTTTGTGTTTGAAGGTTGGCAGTACTGCGGTCGCGCGCACGCGCTGGCGCGGCGAACAGGTGTTTTTGTGAAAATTTGAAAACTGTAAAAATAACAAGAAAAGATACAGAAAAATAACAGCGGTAAGTGTTAAAATGTATTTATTATTGTTTCCCCAAGTGCTGTGGTTGTAGGTTACATATTGGTGCAAGTTTAGACCCACGTGTTCTTGAGGTTATGTCTCCGGCCATGTGCGTTCTACAAATGTGTTTCCCGGCGACTATTCGGGAATCCGGCAGACGGTTGGAGATGTCGCACCGCCTCCTGGAGGTGTTTCCAGCGGTTAGCGGCGACTGGTTTCGACGGCGGGTTCGCTTGACCTGGTGTGCGGTCCGGACCTCGTGAAGTCGGTGTTGTGACCTGGTGGAGCGACGAGGAAGGCAGGTACGTGAGCATTGTGACGAGCACTTCGTCACACCCTCCCCTCACTCCGCCTAAAGAAGATCAGAAAAGAAACAAGTTTCTTTTTACAGCGGTGCTGTAGATTTCCGTCCCCTCCTCTTGCCACGCTTCCTGCGACGTACTGGGGGACACGCTTTGAACCGCGTGACCCACTGCACACCACCTCCTGGACGGGCCTCCAGGACTCGGTGTCGGTGACGGATCGGTGTCGGCAGGTCGCTGGGCGTGACGGCCTCGGTCGGCAACTGTGGCAGTGTGATCCCCCCAGGTGTGCCCGGTGCCGGACTCCCGGAACGGAACGGTAACAGCGGTGGAGTCGGCAGCGGCGTCACGTAGTCTGGGGCGGACCACGTCGGCGGACGGCGGGCCGGCCGAGGTTCGACCAGCGGCGTCCTCGGTGTCACGGGGCGGTCAGGTGTGGCAGGAAGCGGCGATGTCTCTATAATTAAGAGTGAGGGAGACGGCGGATGCCGGGGTGCTGTGACGGCAAGGCCAGGTGATCGGGCCTCCGGCGAAGAGTGCACAGCAGGACGCCTTGGCGGCGTCTGATGCAGCGCAGGTTGGTGCAGCCTTGGCCTCGGTGACGGTGGTGGCTTGGCTGCTGGGTGTCCTCGGAACGGCAGGCGGCCCGTCGTGACCTCGCTCTCGGTGGAAACCCGAAGAGCTCTCGTCCGAAGTTGAGATACGCTGCGGAGTACCCAGTGGAACTATGCCGGCTGCTATTTATTGCCAGGACGAATTCTGGGAGTAGTGAGTACCAGTTCCGTTGGTTGTCCTGGCAAAATTGCGCTAGCATCGGCTTTAATACCCTGTTCACTCGTTCCACCGGGTTGGCCTGAGGTGTGTACGGTGGTGTTGTCTGTTGCTGGATGCCGTACTCTCTCAGGAACTTTCGTACGGTCTTGTTTTCGAATTCTGTCCCGTTGTCCGTGATGAGGACTTTGGGGCAGCCGTAGCGACACAAGATTAATTCCCTGAACGCCAGGATTACAGCCGCGGCGTTTGCCTGGCGTAGTGGGCGGCACTCTATCCACTTAGTGAGCCGGTCCTGGAAAACGATTACGAATTGATAACCTTTTGCAGGGTGTGGTAGCGGTCCCATCATGTCAACGGACACGGTTTCCCATGGCTGGCCTACTTTGGGAGGGCCCATGTGACCGGTTGGCCCTTGTTGATCCGCTTTGAACTGCTGGCAGCTGCGGCACCTCCTGACGTACTGAGTGGCTTCTCGGTACATGCCCGGCCAATAGTATCGCAGAGACAGTCTGGCCAGAGTTTTGGCGATACCTAGGTGTCCTGCGGTCGGGTGGTCGTGGTTCTCGGCCAGGACCTGTCGGCGATGCGGTGTCGGAATGCACAGCTTCCATTCCCGGTGCGGCTCGGTGTCCGACAAGTCGGCCGGATCCCATAATCGCCTGTATAGTTGACCGTCCTCCACCCGAAAGTCCGGATGCTCGCGGGGGTGAGCGATGGCTTCCTGGAGCATGCGGTCGTACCATCGACATCCTGCTCCGATGGCATTTAATACCGGTAGAGGTTTCCGGCTCAGCATGTCGGCTAGATGGTTGTATTTGCCCTTCCGGAATACTACCTCATAGTCGTACTGCTGCAGGAGGACTGCCCATCGTGCCAGACGGCCGGTTGGTTCCTTTAACCGGTCCAGGAACTTAAGAGCCTGATGGTCGGTCACGACTGTGAAACGGTATCCTTCCAGGTATGTACGCAGTTTCTTGATGGCCCATACGACAGCCAGACACTCTTTCTCTGAAACATCGTAATTTTTTTCAGCTGCTGAGAGAGAGCGACTGATGTAGGCGATTGCCCTCGGCTCGTCCAAGCTCCCCTCTACCAGCGCTGCCCCGATGCCGACGTTGGATGCGTCTGTTTGGAGGATTAATGGTTCCTCGAAATTTGGACAAGCGAGAGCGGGTGCCGTGGTTAGCGCCTGCTGAAGTCGTCGGTACGCTTCCTCCTGGGGTGGCCCCCAGACCCACGGCTGCTTCTTCTGTAACAGTCGAGTTAACGGAGCGACTACCGTTGAGAAGTGCTCGATGAAGCGACGGTACCAGGAGGCAGCACCTAGGAATTGGCGTAACTCCTTGACTGTCTTTGGAGGCGGCATGTCATTAATAGCCTGCACCTTGTCGGGGTCGGTTTCGATTCCTTTGGCCGATACTACGTGACCCAGGTATTTGATCGATTTCTTCCCGAATTGGCACTTATCTGGATTTATTTTCAGATTTGCTGCTCGTAATCGCGCAAATACTTCCTGCAGATGTGCGATGTGATCCTGGAGGGTCGCGCTGGCTACCACGATGTCGTCCAAGTAGGCGAATGCATGAGGTTCTAGCTCGGGACCGATGATGGTGTCCAGAAGTCGTTTGAACGTAGCTGGTGCGGCATGAAGTCCGAACGGCATCACTCTGAACTGGAAGAGGCCGCGCCCGGGTACAGTAAAAGCGGTTAACGGCTTGCTCTGTTCTGTGAGCGCGACCTGCCAGCAGCCGTTCTTTAGATCCAGCGTGGAGAAGTATGCGGCTCCTCGTAGTTTGTCTAATATCGCAGAGATATAAGGCAGCGGGTAGGCGTCTTTTTCGGACACCTTGTTGAGTTGACGGAAATCAATGCAGAAGCGAGGTCGGCCGTCTTTCTTCCGGACGATGACGGCAGGAGAGCTCCAGGGACTTTGCGACCTCTCGATGATTCCGTCCGCTAGCATCTGGTCGACCTCTTGGTTAATGATCTCCTGCATTTTTGGATTCCTTGGTAAGTATCTCTGCTTGATCGGCGTCTCGTCTTTGAGCCGAATGTTATGTTTTAGTCTCGGTGTTATCCCGGTGACCCCCGAGAACTTGGCGAGTTCTCCTTTCAGGAAGGTGGCCAATGTTGTGTCCGGGTCAGTGGGCTGTATGGAGGCGAGCTGGGCGGCTCCTGGACCTGGTGCTTTAAAGGTGATGGAGTGTCGTGGAATGTCGATGCTGACCCCGTACATCTGGAGTACATCCATTCCCAGGATCGCAGGACAGGTGAGGTGTGCGAGTACCTGGAATGTTACGGGTCGCCATACATCACCTAGAATACAACCTACACGGAGTGATCCGGATGTTGCGACAGTTTCCCCATTGGCCAGCTGGACCTGTTGGTGTTGTGCTCGCTGTAGCTCGTTGTTGCGGTCCACCAGTTTCGTTGCGAGCTCCGAGTCAAGGTATGAATACATTGCACCAGTATCTACTAGTGCTCGGACGGTCTGATCCTTGATCTCGATTTTCAGGAAGAGGCGATTGTCTGTGGCTGTGTTCCACTTGATGACGGGCAGCTGGATGGGTCCTTCTGGCCGAGTTTGGTTTGCGCCGGGGCGTTGGTCGGGTGATGGCTGGTCTAGCCCCGTGTTAGAGCAGCTCACATCCCGTTTCCCGACTTCTGTGGGCATCCGCATTCCCGTGTCAGGACTCCCTGTCGGTTGCACCTCCAACAGAACAGCTTTGGTTTGTTCCTGCATGTCTGTCGGAAATGCCCGTGCTGTCCACACCGCCAACATAATACCGATGCGTCGGCCCTGGGTTGGCTGATGCTTGCAGTCGGTTTCGGAGGCTCGGCGGACACCACGTGCAGGCGTGGTGTAGTTGTTGCCTTCAGGTCCTGTTGTAGCCGCTCGTACTCGTCGATCTCTTGCATCAACTCCCTGATGCTACAGATGTCTCGACGACGGATGTATTGACGGTATTCAGGCAGGAGATTGATGTACACCCGATATACGGCCTCCTCGGGTCGTAGTTTGCCGTGTCTACGAATTAGGGTATTTATTGCGTTGAGATACTCACGCCCTTTTTCGTTGGCTCTTTGTCTACGTTGACTGATTTCCTCTTCTAATCGTAGGGTGTAGTCGGAGCCCATATAGAAGAGGCGAAAGTCGGTCAGGAAGTCCGTCCAGCTACGCCAATCCTGACGCATGTTACGGAGCCATAACAGTGGACTTCCTCGGAGCAGCTCGGGTAATGCCAGCATCAGCTGGTCGTCGCTGAACCCGTAGCTGTCTCGTAGTTCGGCTACTCTCTCCAGGAATGCGGCGGGGTCGATTTTGCCGTCGAACGCAACATTCCATTTGCGCACGACGTCGCATATGCTGCTGGTAGCGGGGCGTCTGGTTGACGCGTCGTTGTTATCTGTTGTCGCGATTGGTGATGACGGTGGAACGGTCTGTTGTGTTACTGAGGCACCTGGGGTGCCGGTGTTCCGATCATGTAGCATGAGGGCACTGGTGCCGGATGTTGGTGACGGTAATATAAATGTCTGGTTTGTATTCGGCGAGCTGGATGTGTGTTCGCTCTTGGCCGGCTGTTCGGAGTCTCCTTCCTGCGGCATGGTGTCGATGACTCTGTGCTAAAAAAATAAACAAAAGAAAAAGTCCCTGCTCGGGCCGCCAATTTGCGACGATCACTTGGGCCGCTGCGGGATGTTGTTGGTCCGCGATGTCGTGGGTTCTCTCGCAGGATGTCGGGTTGTTCTCGGGCGCCAATCTGCGGAACCTGCGAGGAAAGTGACGTGTGC
This sequence comes from Stenolophus ochropezus, assembly GCA_035578165.1. NCBI lineage: Eukaryota > Metazoa > Arthropoda > Insecta > Coleoptera > Carabidae > Stenolophus > Stenolophus ochropezus. Next base: position 585,133 of record JAQOWZ010000074.1, on the reverse strand, counting down.
CACGGGAGCTCTAGGTCGGTCGGGCCAAGGTTTAGCACAGACAGACAAAAGTAAGTTTAATAGTTTATTGTACTAAAATTACTACACCTAGTGTTTTACTGAGCCGTAGGAAGTGAACTAGTGACAAACTAATCGCGGTTCTACTCAGCCGTCGACGGAGTTCGCGGTGGGGAACCACCAACGGGTCTTCTCCGATAACTACGGAACGTATAGCAATGAGAAAAGAGAAAAAAAAAACTACTAAGTTAAAATGCGGATCTGCCCGACAGCCGTAGAAACACGCGGTGGTAACCACCTACGGAGTTTCCCTTTAGGCGTGGAATGCAGCGAGCTGAAGGCTCTAAGGAACGGCGGTAGAAGCTACCAACCTGTATCCTCTGACAGCAGCGGAATTCAAGAAAAATGCAAAAATAAACAAGCAACTTACAACAAGACTCGATTCGGAACAGAACGGTGCGGAAACGGACTGGAACTCTTCTCGGCTGACTGTTAGACGTTATAGTCGTCGTAGACTGAAGAAATACGGCCCCGGCGGTCGTATTTATACCCGAAATTTAATTAATCCTGTAGCTACTGATTTTAAAGTGAGACAGATTGACTTTAAGTATTGTTATTTTCGTTTAATAAATTGATTTTTATTTTAAAAATTCGCAAAATCACTTCCCTTAGCTTTACAGAGTTTTGTATTGTATTTGATCTGATTTACATATTTTATAAAAATATATCATGGGAATTCGGTCCTCCGAAGCGTTTTGTGTTTGAAGGTTGGCAGTACTGCGGTCGCGCGCACGCGCTGGCGCGGCGAACAGGTGTTTTTGTGAAAATTTGAAAACTGTAAAAATAACAAGAAAAGATACAGAAAAATAACAGCGGTAAGTGTTAAAATGTATTTATTATTGTTTCCCCAAGTGCTGTGGTTGTAGGTTACATATTGGTGCAAGTTTAGACCCACGTGTTCTTGAGGTTATGTCTCCGGCCATGTGCGTTCTACAAATGTGTTTCCCGGCGACTATTCGGGAATCCGGCAGACGGTTGGAGATGTCGCACCGCCTCCTGGAGGTGTTTCCAGCGGTTAGCGGCGACTGGTTTCGACGGCGGGTTCGCTTGACCTGGTGTGCGGTCCGGACCTCGTGAAGTCGGTGTTGTGACCTGGTGGAGCGACGAGGAAGGCAGGTACGTGAGCATTGTGACGAGCATATATATATATATATATATATATATATATATATATATATATATATATATTTATTTTATTTATTTCCTATTCTTATTTAACCAAGTATATCCATATTTAGAAGAATTTAACGCTAAATAAATGAAATTAATTTTAAATATCACATCATCCATGAACTAGAAACAACCAAATCTCAAACAGTAAACACTTATTTAATATAATATTTTAAACGCCCGCCATTTTATTTTTTTAACATAACATACTACTTACTTACCATCATTCTAAACAAAATTTTGTGTACTTTTCAAAAATATAAAACAAAGTAGTATGTGCCATTTGAAATTTCAAAACTGATATCAGATACTCCGGAACTGGAAGTAATAGAACACTTTTAACTACCACATCTTATAGCCCTTATTATCTATAGTAAATTAGCTTATAAGAAGATACTCGCTATCTCCCTTAATAACTGAGATAATAGCTGGTTCATTCTCGCATGATCACCCTGTATATATATATATATATATATATATATATATATATATATATATATATATATATATATTTGAAGAACATTATTTATTATAGAAATAGGTTTCACTATTTTAAAAGTGATTAGACTACATTCAAACCTAAATACTTTTAACCTAAGTCACAAATGTAAGTACTTAAAGGATAGTACAAACAACATATTTGAACTAAGTAGTGTAAGAAGAATAAGAAGAAAAGCCTATTGGTTTTTTAAATTTATAGTAAAATATCAATTTTGTGATAACTATACCCGAACCTGTAATGAAGACATTTGAACCTTTTTAGATATGTAACTGGTAAACAATTAGCTATTTATATATAAATATTAATGTTATACCTTAAAGTAAATGTACTAAACATCATATCAACCAATTGAAATATATTGTTACTGTATTTCCTAATAAAATTTGATTATTTTTGAATTTACAATTTTTCTATATTGTAATCAACTGAAATATAAGAAATAAAAATGCAATTTAATTATTAAAATTTTATTATTTATGTTATGTTGAATGTAATGAAAATCTGAGTATTAATCTTAGATTTAAATTTAAAATTAAATTACTTGGTTAGTTGAGTACCAACCTACAAGTCTTGTGGTATAAACTATGGACTATTTAAAATGGGTCATATTCCCATAATACCTTTACAGAAATGTAGGTCATTTTAAATGTAAACCTGCTTAAAGTTGGCAAAGACTACCTAATTTTATGACTCCTATAAAATTTAAATTATAGAATCTCTCATCACTTATATTCAAATACAAATAGATAACACAGATATAAAAAAATGTGTCCAACAAATTAACTTCAATATATTCTACATAAGTTTTTCCGTACATTCAATTTACTACTCGGTGAATATTTGGTTTGAAAAGATGTTTATTGTTTCATACATTAGTTACAAATGAATAAATGGATAGATACTTTGTTTATGTAAACGTTTACATCTGAGAAATCATCTCATTTCGTTATAAAATACTATAGAATTTTGAAAAATGTAATCCTTGTTGTAATCAAATATTTTCATCAGAAATGTTAAGAAATGCGTATAGAATGTGTAAAATGCAATTAATTAAAGTTTAATAAGGTCCAGATACATAATTTATTTATATAATAATTATTGTACATTAAATTGTTAAAAATTCCCTCCAAAACGGTATGAAGCAAAGGCGTATTAAATTTTCAACGTAGTCTCACAAAATCCATTGTCTAACTACCTAAAATATGTATAAATTAGATAAAAAAAAGTATTTATTCATAAGGGAAGTATGCTGTACAGTTTGTATTTATCTTTGGAAGTATTTAAATTGTAATTAAATATCAACTTTTAAACGTCAGATTGTAAATCGATTTTGCAATGTAGTTTTCTTGATTAAATCATCCATTCTGGAATATTCTTTGGGTTGTATTTTTAAGAATATGATATATTATTATTTATTTTAACAATATTTGCCCAATGTATTGTTTTAGTTTATATAAAATAAAATTCCATCTAAGTATATCAGAGTACATGTATGTTATGGTCACATCTAAAAATTAAAATATTTAACTATTAATATGTAAATATTTATATTCTGCATTAAAGTATCTGTATTAGAGATGATTTCAATTAAATATCGTACAACATTTCACTACACATTTTAGTAAAAATGACATTTTTGCCGCAGATAAACCGCTCGTGTCTCCAACTCAAGTGTCAAATGCGGAATTTTTGTTAAATTTTATAATATCATGCAATTTTCTGGGTTCATTATAAAGGATACGTTATATTCTCACTTATAATAATAATTTTCATAAAATTAATTGCTTTATTTTATTTAAAATTCCATCCCGATATGTCAGCGTTCATGTAGGTTAGGATAACTAAATAAAACTGAACAAATTTACTATTAATATGCAAATATTTATATTATACCTTAACGTACATGTATTAATGATGATTTGCGATAATTTTCATACAATATCTCGCTGTAATTTTAGAACAAATAGTCTTTTTCACCGAGCAATCCGTCACTTTATTGACCCAGAAAGCATCTGTCAAAAAAGCCGGTCATGCAAAACTTTGTAATTTAAAGTGTTTTAATTGAAATGAAAATATATAGATAAATTACGTTTCATAGTAATAGACATAATAATACAAACATTACCATGTAATTCGCCTTATTTCTCAAGATTTATTGTTTTGAAATGTACCTGGAATGGTGGAAAGCAGTTCTCAAACAAAAGTGAAAATGGAATTGGTTTTTTTTATTTAAAATACATTTTTATTGGAATGTATATGTACAAATCATTAAAATATACTCATTTATAACAAAATATATTATATTTACATTGTATAATAGCTTATTTATATTTTTGGTTGTGTTACATATGACGAACGTCAATGTCATAAAATTAAATATTTTATATACGCCACACTTAACATTCAGTGTATTGGCATATATTTCGCTCACTATTATAATGTATAAAAATATAATTACCTTTACAATAGCCCTTTTCATTTTTAAAATAAATCCATTAAAACTTTCATATTGAATTGTCAAAAATGACGGATGACACAGTAATTCTTTTTAAATTTAAACATGGCTAGGATATTTTTTTTAATTTTGTCTCAGTTTGCCTTTCTAGCTTAGTTTTCGATTTTTTACACAAAAACTATGCACGGTAAAAATATGGTACACCCAAAAGCGATTGGTCCTCATTAAACCACATCTAATAAAATAATATTAAAATTATTACATGAATGGTTTGACCTGTACCGGTGAGCAAAGTTTTTGCGATGCTCGAGATGAATCCAAATATAGATATATATATATATATATATATATATATATATATATATATATATATAGTGAATCTATCGTTTTAGTATATAAGACTAGCCTCCGGCATCAATGAAATATTTACAGTTGACGTCTAATTTCATTTCTGTACACCAGCGCTCAGACCTTTCATATGATACCAAACACGACATACTTGTGACAAATTTTGCAAAAAAAAACAAAAGCCGATCGACCTGGCAAATTTTTGTTATTTCAGTATGGCTGCCCTACTCGAGTGCTTTCATTTGATACCAAACACGGCATACTTCTGACATTTTTTCACAAAAAACAAAAGCCGTTCAAAAATTTTGTGATTTCTGCAAGCCAGCTCTTATCGACTCCTTTCATACGATACCAAACACAACATACTTCTGACAACTTTTCGCTGAAAACAAAAGCCGATCGACATGGGACTATTTTATCATTTTTGCAACCTAAGTCCTTGTCCAGTGCTTTCAATTAATACCAAGCACGGTATACCTTAGACAAATTTTTCATTGCTATAATCAAATTTTTAGGCTGTAAACCTTAATTACTAGTTCATTTTTGTTAAAAAAAAGGATTAATTAAAATACGCCTTGTGGTTGATATAATCAAAATTAAAATTTTATAAAATTTGATTACATTTTCATCTATTATCTTACTCAAAATTTTCACTTCGTTTTAGACTATTGCATTTAACGAACAAACCTTTTGAATGGATAATTTTAGGGAACAAATTATAATAATTGAAGAAGAATTTATAATATTTACCGACATACCTCCTTAATAAAACAGTTATTATTCAACAAAGTAGATTAGTTGCTTCACTTGAAAGTAATTTTGCTTACATTTAAGGAAGTTACTACAAGTTTTTTAGTTGATATAATCAAATGAGTTGTTTGTAATGGTATATATGACCTAATTTCTTTTTTTCCATTTTATGGTTCTGTACAAAAAATAAAATACCCGTATTTTTTTAAATCGCTCTAGTATTGATAATTCCGGAGAAAAACAATAATAAAATTTTGGAGAGGGGATATGTGACGTCACGTAGGAAACTTTGAGGATATCTCCGTTTATCATTGTTGTTAAAAATTAACTTAATTAAAACATGCCTTATGATTGTAGTGATCAAAGTTTATATTTTATAAATTAAATGTAATCATAATTTAAGCTTTGTTTTACACTATTTACTTATGAGAAATCATCTTATTTCAATTTAAAATATCATAGAATTTCGTAAAATGTAACCGTTTTGTAATCAGAAAATTTCATCAGTAATTTAATAACATACCTAAAGAATTAAAAAAAAAAAATAAAAGTCGGCCGACGTAAAACATATTTGTCATTTCTGCACGTCAGAAAACATTAATTATAATAACATAATAACAATAATAAACTCTCAGGTAAATATTTTTTTATTTCCGTAACTGTCTGATTTCTAGCGCAAAAGTTACATTTTTTATTTAATATATCTCATACTACAGACGTGCAGTTCTATCAGATATGATATTATTTGATGTAGAATTGAAATTTGAACATCTTTGTACTTTTGTAGTTTTGCTCTAAATGCATCAGGAGAGAAAGTATTCGTAATTTTTTGAAATCCCATGTTAAAGTCCTATATTCCGTGTTTTATTGCACAGTTGTATAGGTACCGGGTGTAGAAATGAAAAGTGGCACATAGCGATTTCAATGTTATTTTTTTCATACTTCTGTATCTCTTTACCTATTCATTTTAGCGCTAAAAGCTTTGGAATATAAGTAGTTCAAAAATTAAAAAGGCTTCCTATAAATTCAAATTACTTTCATAATTATTCTTATTTAACGATATATTAAGTAAATAAAATTTATAGTTTTTTAGAAAATGAATTAAGATTGCCTTGGTAAATAAAACAAATTTTTGATTAACACTTTTCACTCATCGATAAATTATTATTTTATTTAAAATTATTGTATTCTTGTATTAAAGATAACAATAACTCTGTTTATAAAATTAATTACCATACAATATTATTTTTGAATTAATAAATCTATGTTTTTAAACAATATATACACATAATTTTTATAGGTTTAACAATACCGTTTAGACCAGTCTTTGTAAAATTTGTTTTTGTGTATATCGGACGAATAATATTGCATCTGATAAAGTAGGAATCGATATAAGTATTCAACAATTAAATATTTTTATATTTAATTTTATATGTATAAGCATTAAAATATTATTTTTAGGCATAAATAAAATTTATATTCTAAGCTAAAACAAGAACATAATAATATTTTGGTTACATTGCGACATGCCAAACTAACTGGTGGCGCTAGTGTTGTTTTATTTATTTCCAAATCACCAGTGTGATGTGAAAATAAAAAAACTGAATCTCCAGAGTAATTCTAAAGGGCTTTTATAATATTTATTATTGAAAATAAAATTATGAAATATTTGAGCAAAATGCATATAACTTTATTACTATGTACAAAAATAGATTACTATACCCATTATTTCATGTGTTTGTAACAAATATACAATTAAAACTTATTCAGGCAAACTGATTGAAATATTTAAAATAAAAGTCGTGAATCTTTGGAATTAATGTAGATAGAAACTTTTCATCTCTTTCTACGAATAATGAAAGAATGTCGGTAACATAAGTACCTAGAGTACCATCATAATAAATGACTACTAATTTCAATCCGTGAAAGATAATTTTGACTGTATTGTAATATCGTAGTTTTTTCATTAACGATATTTAATTTTATTTCTTGTCAGATTGAAAATGCAATGTAAATATAGTATAATAAAATCACCTAAAATAATTGCGTAATTTAAATTCTAATTTCCTTGATATCTACAACAGTTAAAAATTTACGTACGTAACTAACTTCACGCGTTTAACAAGCAGCAGAACACGCGAATATCAGTGGCATTCAAACAACCTAATCTAACCTCTCTACGTCCGACCTGTTATACCCACGAAGGGTTTATATTAATTGAAAAAATATTTAAAGCTAACCTGACCTAACTGACTGTATGCAGACAGAGGGTTACATAAATTAAAAAAAAAAACTACCTTAAAATTAACTTTTCATAACTGAGTATATGATAATGGCGGTAACACCCGTACCTAGTGATATTCGCTGGAATTGAGAATGCGCGAGTATAATGTGCACTCTGCCTTACGTTTGAAGATAGTTACGTACCAGTTAGTAAACGTCAACCGTTTTTTGTATGTTTTTCATAAACCAGAGATCAATTGTATTTATTTTTTACATTTAAATAATGACACATCGTCAACATGTTTCCTATGTAAAATTTTAAATATATATGAATGCATATGTTTTGTTCTCTGTACTCCAAGCATAATAAGAAGAATTTTGTAGAAGCGCGCGTTATTTAAATTACAAATGGGGTATGTGACTATAATTAAATTTCAGTACATAAGTCCTAAAATATAACAACTAACCACCCTAACTTCTCATTGTAATAATAAAAACTAAACAATTGTTTGTAAGAAGAAAGTTATTAGCAATTTCATCATTTACAAAAACTAGGTAGACTGTTTCTTATAGTAACCTTCTTTTACGGTTCGGCCACGATGATGTCGCAGTATCCCCTCCCCAAATCTTTAATAATATAAAAATCAAAATTTAGTCACATTCCTCATTGTAGTTTTATTCAATTAAAAATTCAACAGAAAAGGAAACAAATATCTTCATATTTACTTACACCATCCATAAAGCATTACGTTGTTACTAACGTGTCGTTTAGAATACACATTTAGTTGTGATTTCATTTCACGGTTGTAATTAATAAATAAAGTAGAAACGAATCCCTAAACACATACTTTATTTATGTAGTTTCACAGAAACGATTATTTATTTCTAGAGTTTATAATTTGTCGTTTTTTTTAAGTTTCGTATTTCGTTTTATAGTAACGTCGAATATCTTATAGTCCTAAAATTTACCAGTTTTCATTTAGAAAAATACATAGAAATCTAACCGTAAGTATAAGTATTTTTATAAAGGACATGCTGTACTAAACACGAACACACACTTTCTTTTCAATATGTACTAAGTAAAAGGAAGTATTGTACTCGCGAAAATTTTCGGTTTTGAGTTTTCAACGGAAATATTCATTTTGACCATCCCTGAATCCATTTTGCCTAGTTTCAGCGTGACAAAACATACGTATGTCTCAAAAACAAATGGCCGTAAAATTCTTAATTTTTTTTTATATAGGACTTCTATAACATCTAGTTTTGCACCTCCCTTTTTTATTGCAATCGGCATTACCAAAAGGGCACTTTGCTTATAGTGTTTTCTTGAATTTTTAACGTAACTCAGAAAAGATTAACAGTAGAATGTTGAAATTTTGTTTGCTATAATATCTAGTTATTACCTCCATTTTTGGTTCCAATTGTCCTTTCCAAAAGGGTAGTTTAATTTTTGTAGAAAACATTTAATTTATTAAATTGACATTGACAGCTGGCAAAATATATTACTGAGAATTATGTACGAAATAAATGATAACAACATCTCTTTCTTTACAAGTTTTCCAGCGATTACAATAATTTTGTGTAGTGCAATAAGAAATAGTGATAAACATTTATATATATTTTTTAAAAAATGATCCATTTTGAAGGTAAGTTCGAAGATATGAAACGAATGGAAGTTTAAGCATGATTAGCCGTAGAATGATCTCACTTTCCAGCGATGACAGTAATTCTTCTTAAATTTAGACATGGTTTCTGGATCTTCTGTGTCAAGTTACACTTTGGCTCAGTTTTAATTTAATTACGCAAAAGTATGCACGGTAAAAATATGAGGCACTATTCCTTATGAAACCACATATAAAGGTATAAATTTTTAAATTATTACATAAATGGTTTGATCTGTATGGGATGACCAAAAACCGGCGACTGCGATTCCAAAATTTTTTTTCACTAACGTGAAATTATTTAACAATTAAAATTTGGTGAAATATGTATTTATATTATGAAAAGTATTTTAATAATAATATATTTATATAAATGGGAAACGTCAAAATTTCTAAAATAAAAATTGTACATCTGATGTGATGTTTTATTTGTGTATAATTGTATTTCTTAAACGAAACTTTTATTATAATAGCAATAAAAATAGGAACTAATTTCACATATATATATATATATATATATATATATATATATTGAAAAATATTGCCATGGGTATAAACAAAATTTATTAGTAATTATTGAAAAAAAAAATTTGATACGATCTGTAGTGCAGCAGAAATGGAAGAAGAAAAGAGTAAGTAATTATTTTAAATTATAATTTATTACTTATTGTTATTAATAGATTTATATTTTCCTACCGCAGGTACAATGGAAGATCTAAAAAGGGAAATAAAAGAAAGTGAAAATTATTTGAAAGAATTAAGGCGGCAGTTAGACACATTAGAAGGGAAGGAGGACGGGAAGGAGGACGGGAAGGAGGACGAGAAGGAAAAGGAAGGGACGGATGAGAGGAAGAAAGAAGAAGGTATTCGCGGCCGAAGTCAAGAAAGTTTCCGCGGCCGTGGAAGTTTTCGTGGCCGAGGAAATTTTCGTGGCAAAGGTAATGGTAATTACCGTGGTGGCAGAGGTAATGGTAATTACCGTGGCGGTCGAGCCAGGGAAATTACCGCGGCTGGAATCGTGGCCGTTCATATTGGGCCCCCCACAATGCTACAGTAAGAAAGAAACATCAACATATTTATATATTTTTATAACTCATACAAATTTTTTTTATAGAATACTAAGAAGTGGTGGGCGGCCTACAAATTAGTGGATAAGCTGCTTAGTAAATAGTTTTTTTTTTTTAGTTAATAAAATTTGTTCTTAAGTTATAAATTGTTCGTTCTTCATTCTTTTCTTCTAATGCTGTGTTAGAGTGAATGTTTGCCCGAGCTGCTTCGTTCTGATTTTTTATTTGTCGTCTTGTTGTGGTAGCGACCTACGATTGACAGATCGAATTAGCGCACAGTGAACTTATAGAAGGAGCAAAAATGAATGTATTCAGAGTGTTTAGAATAGAGTCAGGAAAAGAAAATTATTTTTATTAATTCTATTAAAGCACGTAAGAGTCTCTAAATTTTCTTATTCCTCTTTTTATTTATATTATCAAAATTCTATAAATAAATTCTACCCAAGCTCCGTATACAAGACTTTATAAATTAATTGCTGTTAAAAGGTTATTATGACATATGGACATGATAAAAAGAATTTTTATATACTCCCAGTGTATAATGAACTGATTAATATGTAATGTTTGTAATTAATAAAATCATGTGTCAAGCAAACCAAATTATATTCAAGAAACCAATGTAATTAATTAATTTTAACAATGATCGCATGCAAACTCAGTTAATGCTAACAACGATACAGTATTGTAAATAAATATATAATATTTGGTGTCATAGACCGTATTTATTTGTAACTTTTTAAGTAACCTGATATGTTAATTCTGTTTACTTAGTACGTTTGAAGTAACCTAGAACAGATCTCGAACTGATCAAACTTATCCAGCTATTTTGCTGGGATGATGAGTTGAACATACATATTTTCTATCTTTGTTTAGACATTTCTTTCTCGTTCTGTATCTGTCAGAACACCACTTAAAATTTTCACTTACTATGAAATTTGATTGTTTATTTGGTACCAATATGAATAAGTTTAAGTTTGCATTCACATTTTCCAAATAAATACAGCCTACTAAAATATTTTTTTTGAGGTTATATTGAATTTTCAAATTTGACGTTTAAAGTAAATATCATCTAGCAAACATTTACAGTTAAATATAACCAATTATTAATTATAATACATTATATTGAAGCTTTGTCCAGTTCTCTACTTACTTTTTTATTCCTAAGAACAAATATGAACATAATTTGTATAGAATGAAATTGCAAACGTCATTGATTTATCGGAATGTCGGTAACAAAGGACCATAATTAATAAATGACAACTAATTTTATTCCATGTGTAGGGCACGAGAGCAGCACCGTCGACTTTGTCCAAGCCTCTCATCTCATTTCACAGAATTCCAGTGGCGGAAATTTAAATAAAAGTCAAAATATACTCTTCCATCGAAAACAAGTTGTATTTTTTTTTGTGTGTATAATGTTCACTGACATTGTTATACTATTTTACGTTTAATAAATCATTTAAAACTTACTAATAAAATTTGCTTTCAAATGTCGATCTTGTCCCTCTTATCTCACTTCAGACCATTCTATGATTGTTTCATTTCACGTCATTCCATGATTGCCTTATTTCATACCAGTCCAGGCGGAAGAGAAAAAGTGGTGGCAGAAATTTAAATCGACGGCATTGGCGGGTTTTGTATTCATTCCATTTTGCGATTTCCATGTGTGGTTTATCAATTGCGCTCTTTTAAGTGTTTCTCGTGTTAGTTATTTGTTGTCGGTTTTGTTATTATTGTTGAGTTTGTTATTGTTGATGAGTTCGTTATTGTTATTTTTGTTCTTTAATTTATTGAGAATGAGAGGTGATATATGATTTAGCTAGTGTCTATTGCATCCTGGAATACAAAAACAATAACAAAGTCAACAACAATAACAAAATCAACAACAACAAATACTGACACAAGAAACACTAAAAAGTGCAATGGATAAACCACACAGAGATCGCAGAGGCAGAATGGAATGAATACAAAACCCGCCAATGCCGTCGATTTAAATTTCTTCCACTTCTTTTCCGCCTGAAATAAGTGCGAACTGAGAACATAGAATGGTGTGAAATGAGCTGAGGCTTGGGCACAGGTTGACGGTGCTGCTCTCGTGCCCTATAATTAATGAAAATTGAAGGTGCATTCACATCAAACAAATTAGTGGCATAGGTAGAATTAGTGGTTTTGGTTGAGGTAACAAAATTAAAAAATTAAGGTCTAGATTTCAAAATAAAGAAAACATAGAATTGGCTGATGTACCGCCATTATTCTTTGGCGGGAAAATTTGAATATGCATTACTGACCATATTGTAACGTTTTATTTATTTAGGTGAAGTGTAAAATTGATTAAAAACACTAATATTTATATAACTAAGTTTATTTAAAGAAATATGAATTATAAAGAATAATGAAAAATAACTAACACTAAGAATTAACAAATATAAACACTAATTTAAGAACTAATTATTATTACTAAAGACTTAAACACTAAGATAATTTATTTAAACAATTAAAACTACGCAATATTTATTTCAACACTATTTATATCACCGTCTATTTATTTATATCACCATCTGTACACTACACGTATTAACACAAGACTGTCCTCCCGATCTTTTGCTCGGAGTATTTAAGTAAAATATTTCCTTCTGGAACATTCTTAGATTATTCTCGAAATCAGAACAATGGGGAGCGAACGGACGTGTTCTGACCTGCTCGCTAGCGGTCGCCGCCCGCGCCGCCGCCCGCGCCGCCGCCCGCGCCGCCACCCCGGGTTCGCTACATTGCCCCCTCCTTAAGACTGTTTCGTCCCGGAACAGTTCGTTATGACGAAATCTGCATGCATCACCCTTGGTGCATCTGGAAGTCTTGAAGAAGTAACAGTCGATGGTCCGTTTGAGCTCTTCTTGCCCGGTAGAGTTGAAGCTGCAGACTAGAATTTCCACTCCGGTAAAGCGGAAGATTATCACCAGCGAAACGGGCTAACCGGTTGAAGTGGACTACTCTCGGCTTTCCATTAGGTGTTTTCCTAATTCTGTAGACCACATCATTTATTCTTTTTACGATCTCGTAGGGACCTTCCCAATTCTTTTGCAGCTTCGGTGATAAGCCACGACGTCTTTGTGGATTATACAGCCACACCAAATTCCCAGGTTGATAACCACCTTTTTCAGCCTTGATTTGTACTGGTCTTTCATCCGATCGCTGGCACCTTGAATGTTTGTACGGACTTGTTCATGAATGTCATTCACTCTTCTCCGTAAGTCCGTTACATAGTCCTCCCCGGCTAGATCTTCACCGGGTTTACTGCCAAATACCAGGTCGCATGGTAAGCGCAACTCCCGCCCGAATAAGATGTTAGCTGGTGTCTGCCCTGTTGTCTCATGCACGGATGAACGGTAAGCCAACAAGAACAGATGAAGATGTCGGTCCCAGTCTCGTTGATGGTTAGAGACTACCTTTGACAAATACCGATTTATTGTTCTATTCATCCGTTCAACCATGCCGTCAGACTGCGGGTGTAATGCAGTAGTTCTGGTTTTCTTTATTCCTAATATCTTACAGATATTTTGGAACAGAGCAGACTCGAAATTTCTTCCTTGGTCGGAATGTATCTCTCGCGGTACTCCAAATCGGCAGATGCATTCTTTTACCAAGACTTCAGCAACCGTTACGGCTTCCTGGTTGGGTAATAAATAGGCTTCGACCCACTTAGTAAAGTAGTCCATTACTACTACTATGTATTTATTTCCATCATCAGTTTCGGGGAATGGTCCGGCCACGTCAATCGCAATGCGTTCAAAGGGGCTTCCAACGTTATATTGGCGCATAGGAGCTCTTCTTTTCCTATGTGGCCCGTTACTTCCTGCGCAGACCACACATTTCTTGCACCACTCTTTAACATCTTCTTTGCAATTTACCCAGTAAAATCGTTGGCGCAATCTCTCGAGGGTTTTATTTACTCCAAAATGTCCAGATCCGTCGTGGATCTCCTCCAATACTTCTGGTACTCTATTTCTAGGGATTATCAGCTGGGTTCTACTCTCAGTACCTTCAGTATTCTCTATGACACGTTTCAGGAGGCCCTCTTCAACAACAATAGAGTCCCACTGCGCCCAGTATGATTTTACACTTTGTGAGTGTCGTGCAACATCTTCCCAAACTGGTCTGCTTTCTCCACGTTTCCAATCCAGTATGATTTTCATGTCCAAGTCATTCTCTTGGTCCTTGCAAAGGTCTTCCGTTTGCCAACTATCATTTACTACTGTTGTTCTGGCGATGGTAGAGAGTTTTTCTTCTAGACGACTGCAATGCTTGCATTCGTCCTGGCAAGGTCTTCTTGATAATACGTCAGCATTACGATGGCTTGTACCTGCTCGATGCTCAATAACGAAGTTATATTCTTGCAATCTTTCAATCCATCAAGCTGCCTGACCTTCAGGATTCTTAAATTGTAGCAGCCATTTGAGAGCAGCGTGGTCAGTTCTTATAAGAAATCTTCTACCGTACAAATATTTGTAGAAGTGCTCCACGGATTTCACGACAGCCAAAAGTTCTTTTCAGGTGACGCACTAATTCCTCTCTGGTTTTGACAAGGTCTTACTAAAATAGGCAATAACCTTCTCTTGGCCGTTTTGTATCTGGGAAAGAACGCCACCAATTCCAACGTTGCTGGCATCTGTATCTAGAACGAATTCTCCTTCTGGTAAATGATAACTTAGGACAGGTGCGCTTGTCAAGGAATATTTAAGTTGTTTGAACGCAGCTTGACAGTCCATCTCCCAGATAAATTTTCTGCCTTCTTCAGTAAGCCTTGTCAATGGCTTCGCTATGTTGGCAAATCCAGGTACATAACGTCGGTAGTATGTACAGAGACCAAGGAAACTTCTCAATTCATGTTTATCCCTCGGTACTGGCCAGTCACTGACAGCCCTTATTTTCTCCGGGTCAACTGCAATACCCTTACCAGAAACTACGTGTCTAAGATAATGAACTTCTTTTTGAAATAAGTGACACTTCTTTGGACTGAGTTTCAGGTTAGCATTCTTTAATCTTTGGAAAACCTCTTCCAAGTTCTTCATGTGGTCCTCGAACGTTTTTCCTACCACAATAATATCGTCGAGGTAAACCAAACATGTTTTCCATGACAGTCCAGCCAACAAGGTTTCCATAAGTCGTTCAAATGTTGCAGGGGCATTGCAGAGCCCAAATGGCATAACAGTAAATTGCCACAGACCGGTACCGATGGTAAATGCCGTCTTTTCTTTGTCTCTTGGATCTAAATCCACTTGCCAGTATCCGCTCTTTAGATCAAGAGTAGAGAAGATCTTTGATCCTGCCAATGTGTCCAATGTATCGTCTATTCGAGGTAACGGGTAGCTATCCTTCTTCGTCACGTTGTTAAGTTGACGATAATCGACGCAAAATCTTGTAGAGCCATCCTTCTTCTTCACTAGCACCACTGGTGAAGCCCATGGACTGCTTGAAGGTTCAATCACACCTTCCGTCCTCATGTCCTCTGTAATTTCTTCTGCTTCTTCCCGCTTCGCCAGTGGTAATCTTCTTGCTGTTTGGCGGATAGGTCTTGCGTCTCCGGTGTCTATTTTATGATGGACTACATTGGTTCTTCCTTTGTCCTTCTTGTCCAATTGGAACACATCTTGATAGTTGCCAATTAAACCCTTAGCCTTGGTTTTCTGGTCGGTGGTCAAGTCCTGGAACGATGTTGACAGCTCCTTCAACAGAATATCTGGAACTGCGCAGGATGTGTTGTCTTTGGCCGTCACAGTTCGAATAATCGATGATACCGTTGAGCATTCTCCTACTATAGTACCTTTCTTCAGTATAACGGGATAAAAATTTATGTTCATTACTCGAACTGGGATAACCTTGTCAGTTTTGAGCAAGGCTTTTCCAATTACAACTCCAGTCCCAGTTTTGGCATCATCGTTTTTCGGCTGGAGCATGACAATGTTTCCCTCACAGAAGGTACCCTCTAGCTGTGCTTCCACGATTGATTCACTTCGTTCTGGGAGGGTTACATCTTCCGTTATTAATACTCGCATGGCATTGTCGTCTCGTGGATTTAATACCAATTCTTCATCATTGACCATCATCACCCCATTCTTCAGGTCAAGTTTAAATCCATGCTTTTTCATAATGTCCATGCCGAGAATGAATTCATCTTCTACATCAGCTACCAGCACACGATGTTTAATGCACGTTTTTCCAACAATGATGCTCAGATCTATTTCGCCAGATGCGGTAGCTTGTTCTCCGGTGGCTGTGCGTATCTGCCACTTCATGCTTTAGGATCTGTACTATGGATGGTTTTAAGCATTGGACATGCAAAAGTGACCAAAAACTGGTACCAATCAGATAATAAACATTCAGTTTTCGGGAGTCATTTTAATGAATACGTGTATATTGTAAGCTACATGGGCTTTATTCTAGAATACCTAATACACTTGAAACAGCAATTTTCTTGTTGCAATGTTTCTTTTAGCTAAAATATGATGAAGAATTATAAAATTCTGGCGTGGAAGCATATATTTACTCGTATATGATTTTTTACAAAAATAAAGTCAGATTTTACCTACTCTTGAAATGGAAATTTTGTTAAAACATTAATATTCATGATTTAGATTCTATACTATTGATGGTTTTAAGCATTGGACATGCAAAAGTAACCAAAACGTGGTACCAACAAGATAATAAACATTCAATTTTCGGGTGTCATTGTAATGAATACGTTGTATATTGTAAGCTACATGGGCTGGATTCTAGAATACCTACCACCCTTGAAATAGCAATTTTCTTGATGCAATGTTTTCTTTTAGCTAAAATATGATGAAGAATTATAAAATTCGGGCGCTGAAATAAATATTTATATGATCTTTTACAAAAATTATGTTAGATTTTACCCATTTTTGAAATGGATATTTTTGTTAAAACATTCATATTCATGCTTTACGATCTATACTATGGATGGTTTTAGCATTGTACAAGCAAAAGTGACCAAAACCAATCCGATAATAAACATTCAATTTTCGAGTGTCATTTTAATGAATTGTATATTGTAAGCTACATGGGCTGGACTCTAGAATACCTACCACACTTGAAATTGCAATTTTCTTGTTGAATTGTTTTCTTTTAGTTAAAATATGATAAAGAACTATAAAACTCAGGAGCGGAAGCAAATATTTATATGATTTTTTACAAAAATAAATTCAGATTTTACCTATTCTTGAACTGGATATTTTTGTTAAATCATTCATATTCATGCTTTAGGATCTATACTATGGAAAGTTTAAAGCATTGGACATGCAAAAGTAACCAAAACGTGGTACCAACCAGATAATAAACATTCAATTTTCGAAGGTCATTTTAATAAATACGTTGTACATTGTAAGCTACATGGGCTGGATTCTAGAATACCTACCACACTTGAAATTGCAATTTTCTTGTTGAATTGTTTTCTTTAAGCTAAAATATGATCAAGAATTATAAAATTTGGGCGCGGAAGCAAATATTTATATGATTTTTAACAAAAATAAATTTAGATTTTACCAATTCTTGAAATGGACATTTTTGTTAAATCATTCATATTTATGCTTTAGGATCTATACTATGGAAAGTTTAAAGCATTGGACATGCAAAATTGACCAAACTGTGGTACCAATCAGATAATAAACATTCAATTTTCAGGTGTCATCTTAATGAATACGTTGTATATTGTAAGCTACATTGGCTGGATTCTAGAATACCTACCACACTTGAAATAGCAATTCCATGTAGCTTACAATATACAACCTATTTATTAAAATGACACCCGAAAACTGAAAGTTTTTTATCTGATTGGTACTACGTTTTGGTCACTTTTGCATGTCCAATGCTATTCATAGTATAGATCCTGAAGCATGAATATTAATGTTTAACAAAAATATCTATTCCAAGAATAGGTAAAATCTGATTTTTTTTTGTAAAAAATCATATAAATATTTGCTTCCGCGCACGAATTTTATAATTCTTCATCATATTTAAGCTGAAAGAAAACATTGCAAAATGAAAATTGCTATTTTAAGTGTAGCAGGTATTCTAGAATCCAGCCTATGTAGCTTACACTGTACAACATATTCATTAGAATGACACCGAATTTTGAATGTTTATTATTTGATTGGTACCACGTTTTGGTCACTTTTGCATGTCCAATGCTTAAAACAATCCATAGTAGAGATCCTAAAGCATGAATATGAATGTTTTACAAAAATATAAATTTCAAAAATAGGTAAAATCTGACTTTATTATTGTAAAAAATCTTTTACATATTTGATTCCCTGAATTTTATAATTCTTCATCATATTTTAGCTAAAAGAAAACATTGCAACTAGAAAATTGTTATTTCAAACGTGGTAGGTATTCTAGAATCCAGTCCATGTAGCTTACAATATACAACGTATTCCTTAAAATGACACCCGAAAATGTAATGTTTATTATCTGATTGATACCACGTTTTTGTCACTTTTGCATGTCCAGTGGTTAAAAACCATCCATAGTATAGATCCTTATGCATTAATATGAATGTCTTAACAAAAATATCCATTTCAAGAATAGATAAAATCTGACAATATTTTTGTTAAAAATCATATAAATATTTGCTTCCGCACACGAATTTTATAATTCTTTGTCATATTTTAGCTAAAAGAAAACATTGCAACAAGAAAATTGCTATTTCAAGTGTGGTAGGTATTCTAGAATCCAGCCCATGTAGATTACAATATACAATGTTTTCATTAAAATGACACCCGAAAATTAAATGTTTATTATCTGAATGGTACCACGTTTTGGTCACTTTTGCATGTCCAATGCTTAAAACCAATTATAGTATAGGTCCTAAAGCATGAATATGAATGTTTTAATAAAAATATCCATTTCAAGAATACGTAAAATTTGACTTTATTTTTGTAAAAATTGTAAATTTATAATTCTTTATCATATTTTAGCTAAAAAATAACACTGCAACAAGAAAATTGCTATTTCAAGTGTAGTAGGTATTCTAGAATCCAGCCCATGTAGCTGCCAATATACAACGTATTCATTAAAATGACACCCGAAAATTGAATGTTTTTTATCTGATTGGTACCACGTTCTGGTCACTTTTGCATGTCCAACGCTTAAAACAATCCATAGTAGAGATCCTAAAGCGTGAATAAGAATGTTTTAACAAAAATATCCATTTCAAAAATAGGTAAAATCTGACTTTATTTTTGTAAAAAATCTTATAAATATTTGCTTCCCTGAATTTTATAATTCTTTATCATATTTTAGCTAAAAGAAAACATTGCAACAAGAAAGTTGCTATTTCAAGTGAGGTAGGTATTCTAGAATCCAGCTTATGTAGCTTACTATATACAATGTATTCATTAAAATGACACCCGAAAATTGAATGTTTATTATCTAATTGGTAGCATGTTTTGGTCACTTTTGCATGTCTAATGCTAAAACCATATATAGTATAGATCCTAAAGCATGAATATGAATGATTTAACGGAAATATCCATTTCAAAAATAGGTAAAATCTGACTTTATTTTTGTAAAAAATCATATAAATACTTGCTTCCGCGCCCGAATTTTATAATTCTTTATAAAATTTTAGCTAAAAAAAAACACTGCAACAAGAAAATAGCTATTTCAAGTGTGGTGGGTAATCTAGAATCCAGCCCATGTAGCTTACAATATACAACGTATTCATTAAAATGACACCCGAAAATTGAATGTTTATTATCTGATTGGTACCACGTTTTGGTCACTTTTGCATGTCCAATGCTTAAAACCATCCATAGTATAGATCCTAAAGCATGAATACGAATGTTTTAACAAAAATTTCCATTTCAAGAATAGGTAAAATCTGACTTTATTTTTGTAAAAAATCATATAAATATTAGCTTCCGCGCCCGAGTTTTATAATTTTCCATCATATTATAGCTAAAAGAAAACATTGCAACAAGAAAATTGCTATTTCAACTGCATTAGGTATTCTAGAATCCAGCCCATGTAGCTTACAATATACAACGTATGTATTAAAATGACTCCTGAAAATTTAATATATATTATCTGATTGGTACCACGTTTTGGTCACTTTTGAATGTCCAATGCTTAAAACCATCCATAGTGTAGATCGTAAAGCATGAATGTGAATGTTTTAACAAAAATATCCACTTTAAGAATAGGTAAAATCTGACTTTATTTATGTAAAAAATCATATAAATATTTACTTCCGCGCCCGAATTTTATAATTGTTCATCATATTTTAGTTAAAAGAAAACATTGCAACAAGAAAATTGCTATTTCAAGTGTGGTAGGTATTCTAGAATCCAGCCCATGTAGCTTACAATATACAACGTATTCATTAAAATGACAGTTAATTTTCGGTGCGGAAGCAAATATTTATATGATTTTTTACAAAAATCCTATACTGTAAGTACACTGAACACTGAACATAAAATTTTTTTACCTTGCGCTAAGTATTAAATATCTAATGTTTAAAGTGATCTATATTTATTCAACTTAATACAAATTGTTCGTAATCTGCCTTAAATTGTGTCTTATAAATCTCAAGTGTTAATTAGTGCTCTATATTCAGTTATAAGTGATTTTTAATATACATGAGGTGCATGTTCTTTTGGTCGAATAATGAAAATTTTTAGTGAGTCTTAATTATTCATTTTTTGACGTGCTGATTGGCCTGAGTGCGGAATATGGTTTGTTTATGCCGCTGCCTTCCTCAATACGAAGATTACCGATCATCGCCAATCATTTCACTGTGTCAAAATTGCAATAAAAATATAAATAAAGATAAATATCTCGACAAGTGCATCAACTGTGATTGTTGTCAAAAACCAACTCATCTTGCGTGTGTACGATAAACTCCTGACGACGTTCAACGCTTCACTTGTACTAGCACTAGATCCATCAAAATTTACTGCAATAACTGTATCAATATCACTGATTCCATTTTTTCTCTGAAAGAATTAATTCTTAATATTTAAACACAAAATAAGGAAATAAAAACTAAGCTACTTAACGTTAAAACAGAATTACAAAACGTTAAAACCTCTTTTAAATCTTCTTCCTCCATCGACTCTACTGATATAGAAAAAGTTATTGAAGAGATTAATCAACGTGATCGTCGTAAATGTAATGTCATAATTTCAGGTGTTCTTGAAAATACTAATGAAAACTTATCAAACAAAATATCTAATATAATCAACAAAGTCGCACCAAATGTTAATATTAATAATATTAAAACGGATCAACTGACCAAAATAAAAATATTCCACGTTTAACTAAAGTTTGCTTTCCTAACTCTAAAGATGCTCTTCAATTAATACGTAATGGGAAAAATGCACGTAACTTCTCCGATTTGAATAACATCTATATTAAGAGTGATAAAACACCGATGCAACTATACCATTACAAACGACTTAAAACTGAATTACTAGAACGAAAACGTAATGTGGAGGAAAATTTATTCATTACTTATAAAAGTAATATCCCAACTATCACAAAAAAAAACTATTATCATCACTGTCCAACAGCAACACCATGAATAAACTTTATATCTACTACCAAAATATTCAGGGCTTAAATAGTAAGCTTGATCTACTAGTCCAGAACTTATCGAACACTCATTATGATATAAAAGCGTTCACCGAAACCAGGCTCGATCAAAGTGTTTTTAATAGTGAACTTAGTGATGGCTCCTTCAGTGTTTACCGCTCTGATCGTAAATTCGCCCTGTGCAACAAATCACGCGGTGGTAATGCTCTCCTTCTTGTTACCAATAGTATTACTTTCACTAGTGTGAATGTAAGTAATTATCAAAATTTTCTACCAGACACTATTGATATCGTCTGTGTTAAAATTTCTACAACAGATAAAATTCTGTTTGTATTTAATGTTTAGATTCCTCCCGCTACATCCAACGATAGTTACACAATAATTTTTGAATTTTTTGAAAGCCTCCCATTTTTGTATGGAAATAATTTTTTGATTGTTGGTGATTTTAATATTCCTCAATTTGTATCAGACACTTCAAGTTCTACTGTCACTTTATGCAATAATTTTATGGATTATTTTGACCTTAATCAATTCAATACAATACTAAATAATAATAATAAAATTCTTGACTTGGTTTTATCAAATGTTTCATGTAATGTCAAACGAGATAGCGACCTTTTACATAATGTTGAGTATTTACACCATCCTGCACTTAGTGTAACAGTTGATAAGTTTCAATATAAAGAAAATTGTTTTCAAAAAGTTAATTTTACTTCTTATCATTTCAAACGTGCAAATTTTCCTAAATTGTACGATCTTATATATCAGTTTAACTGGAACACATTACTTGAATTTAAAGATATTAATTTAGCTTGTGATTACTTTTATTCAGTTTTGTATTATTTTTTTAATTTATGTGTTCCTGTTAAACGATCAAAAAATATTATTTCACCTCCATGGATTATTTCGCATATTAGAAGAAATATTAAGAAAAATAATCACTATTTTATAATGTACAAAAAATTTCCTAATATTAATTATTATTATGATAAGTTTAAATATTTTAGAACTATTATAAAAAATGAAATTAAGGCTTCATATGAAATTTATCTTAATTCTTGTGAAAAATCTATTAATAATAATGTAAAACATTTCTGGCAGTATATTAATTCAAAGAAACGTGATTCGTCCTTTCCCGCATCAATGCACTATAACAACAAGATTTTAACTGACCCTCAAAGTATTGCTGAAGGTTTTGCAGAGCATTTCAACTCCTCCTTCCTCCTGTTCCTCTTCTAATTTACCACATTCTTCATATGATCCTATTTCAATTACGTCAATTTCTCGTGATAAAATTAGGAATATAATCAAAAAAATGAAGTCTTTCGTTGTCTTCACATACTTTTTCTGATATATGGAAACAAACAAGAGTTACTCCTATATTCAAATCCGGCGACCGATCTGATATTCAAAACTATAGACCTATTGCTGTGTTATCTCATTTTAGTAAACTCTTAGAAAAGATTATTTACCACTAAATTTACTGCAAAATTAACAACCGACTTTTGTTCTTACAGCATGGTTTCATGGGGATGAGGTCTACCGCGACCAATCTCTCCTATTTCACTCACTTCGTTGCTGAAACACTTGATGATAATGGCCAAGTTGACATTATATATACAGATTTTTCGAAGGCCTTTGACACAGTTGACCACTCTATTTTACTTCACAAACTGTCTTTCTTCTCTATTTCTCCTGAACTCATTTCTTTTATCGCGTCTTATCTAAGCAATAGGTCACTATTTGTCAAATTTCTTGGTCATATCTCATCTTTCTTTTCACCATCTTCAGGCGTCCCTCAAGGATCAAATTTAGGCCCGTTACTCTTTTTAATTTTCATCAATGACATCACTGATATCATTGATTCCAAAAAACTGTTATTTACTGATGACCTTAAAATCTTTAGACCAATTAAAAACATTCTTGATTGTCATTTGCTTCAATGCGATATTAACAAAATGTGATTCTAGTGTGTCGCTCATAAACTCTCCCTCAATATTAATAAATGCAAAGTCATGACCTTCACTAGGAAGAAAAATTGTATCACTTTTAATTACTCACTATCAAACACCGGTTTATTCTATTGTTCGTGACTTAGAAGTTCTATTTGATCCCTCACTTTCATTCATCCTCCATATTTCTGATTTATGTAAATCGTCATATAAATTACTTGGATTTATTATTCGCTTATTCGCTTATACAGTGTGAAGTGTTGACAGGGAAGTGTGCACGTGTGTGAGCTCCGTGGTTTTTAACTCTAAAAGGGTATACCACGAGCAATGTATTACGAACAGCTGATTCTCCGTGTGTATCAACAACAACACTGCATCGCCAGTTATTATCTTAAGAGACGTTGACCGGAGATAAGAAAAAATAAAGATAAAGCAAGTAAGTGCTACGTGCCAGGAGAGAAGTTAGCTTCTGAAGAGTCGATCTGAGCTGGCTTTTATATTTAACGTAGCGACTTTGCGCCTTAAGTTAGGCAACGTATTATGTCTACACGTGAATCAGACAGCGAATCAGACAGTAAACGCACACGTGAAGGGCAACAGGACGGATTTTTTAAAAGGAGCAAAATAACATTACGGACCCCCACAAAAACAGATAAGTCCAACGACATGGCGGACAGGAAAGAGCTAATGAACACTTTGTTACAGAAAATTAAAGAAGTACGCAGAGAAAACCAAGAATACAAAGATGCAATAAGTAAGGTTATGGAAGAAAATATTGTTATGAAGAAGGAAATAGAACATCTAAAAAAACGGGTGGATCTTCTAGATCAAATGAACAACAGACTGGAAAGGATAGACAAAGCAAGTAGAAGACATAACATAATAATTAGCGGATTAAAAATAGTCGAAAATAATGAGACAGAGATCATAAAAAAACTAGAAAGCTTTATGTTTTTACAAATGCAAGTTAACGCTAAAGTAATGAAAGCAGTAAAGATCAAGGATCAAATAGTCATGGCAGAAATAGAAAGCTTGGAAAAAAAGATTGAAATCTTTAAAAATAAATCAAAAGTAAAGAGAGGCGTATACAGTAAAGTTTATATAAATAATGATATGACAGAAAGGGAACAAGACATACAAAAAACAATTAGGAAATTAGCATATAACGAGAAACAAGCCAACAAACAAGTAAAAATTAAGTACCAAAATCTAATTATAGACGGAGAAAAATATGTATGGAATGAGAATACTAATAAATTGGAAAAAAACAAAAATAGAGACAGAACCGAATCACGATCCAAAAAACTCAAGAACATAAATGGGAATAAAAAATCTATGACTGATATACAGGCGACGACCGACATAAATACTCACAAAAAGAAAAGTATTTGGAAACTAGCAACATGGAATATTAGAAGTATAAATAAGAAAGAACATAAACTGTACAATGAATTTAATAAATTAAATATAGATATATTAGGAATAACAGAAACAAAAAAGAAAGGTAAGGAAGAAATAATTATAGATAATGGGCATATGTTGATTTACAGTGGAGTGCCGAAAGAAAACAGAGCAGTAGCAGGAGTAGCTTGCCTAGTAAATAAAAAGTTAATAAACTACGTGCAGTCCTGGGAAGGATGTAGTGAGAGGATCCTAAAAATCGAGTTGAAAATTGAAAAAAAAAAGTGAAAAAACAATAATAATAATATATGGACCGGATGAAGATGAGTTAGTTGACATAAAAGACAAATTTTGGGAAGAATTAAATATAGTTACAGAGAATAGTAAAGGGGAAATTTATGTAATCGGAGACTTTAATGGAAGAGTAGGCATACGGGATGAAAAGACTGCAAATACTTTTCAACATAAAAATGTACATAAATACGCAAGACACGGGCCAAGAGAAGAAGATAGATCAATAATAGACTATATACTTGTGGAAAACAAAAAGAGAAATTTAGTACAGGATTGTAGAGTGAGGCGTGGTCCAGAAATCTTCAGCGATCAATTTCTCGTAGAAGCAAGAATTAAAAATATGAGTAAAGATGAGAACACTAAAACCGAAGAAACAAGGATAATAGAATATGAGACAATAAAAACATACAAACTTAGAGATATAATAACAGCGACAAAATATGCACAAGAAATAAATAGATTAACTGACATAGAGAAAATTAACTATAAGGACAAGGATATAGAAGAAACATGGAATATTTTTAAAAAAATAATAACACAAGCAGCAAAGAATATATGTGGAAGCAGTAAAAAGTAAGCTAATAAAAGAATGACATTCTGGTGGAATAAGGAAATAAGAGAATAAGTAAAAAAGAAAAAGAAAACATGGGTAAAATATCTTAGTAATAGAACAAATGAAAACTATGATCAATACAAACAACAAAGACGGAAGGTTAAAGAATTAGTAGCACAAGCGAAAGAAAAAAGCTGGGAACAATTTGGAAAACAAATGGAAGACAACAGTAAAGAAAGTCAAAAATTATTTTATAAAACACTGAAATCTTTAAGAAATGACAAGAGGAAAGTAGCAAATACAGTCAAATCCAAAGAAGGTACAATATTAACGGAAGAACATATCATGAACAGATGGAAGCAATATTTTCAACAGCTATTATTCACAGATGAAGATAATCATATAGAACCTGTTGAACAATTTCTAACAGACCAGGTAGAAAATGTGAATGAATACGAAACGCAGGAAATACAAATAAAGGAAGTAAAAGAAGCACTACGTATACTTAAAAATGGTAAAGCAGCAGGGCATGACAAAATTACGCCAGAAATGTTAAAGTCCATGGGGGAAAAGGGCATAGAAATATTGTTAACAATTTTCAACAAAATTTGGAATGGAGAGAAAATACCAAACGATTGGGAATTAGCAATAATTGTGCCGATACACAAGAAAGGAGACACTAAAGAATGCAACAACTACAGAGGCATATCGTTATTGTGTACGACACTGAAAGTATTTGAAAGAATATTAGAAAAAAGATTAAGAAACAAAATAGAATCAACAATGTCCGAAGTACAAAGTGGATTTAGGAAAGGACGCAGTAGCCAAGACCATATATTCACTGTTAAGGACTTAATACATAAGACTAAGATCACTAACACAAAAACATACATGACATTCATAGATTTAGAAAAAGCGTTTGACAGAGTACAAAGGGAGATAATGTGGAAAATCCTAAAAAGAAAAGGTATAAGCACCAATCTTTTAAATGCTATAAAAGGACTGTATAACAAAAACACGAACTACGTAATTAGCCAAAACAGGAAAAGCGAGCTCTTCGAATCAAAGAACGGTTTGAGACAAGGAGGAGTAATGAGCCCAGTCTTATTTACGATATTTATGGATGAGATAATAAAGGAGTGCGATCAAAAATTCAATAAGATACATGTAGGGTATAGAAATCTACTACCAGGAAAAATATCAATATGTGCTTACGCCGATGACGTAGTAATTATGGGAAACAGCGAGGAAAAAATGCAACAAAATGTTAACACCTGGAACGAAATTATAAAGAAATACAATATGAAAATAAATGCGACTAAAACCAAAATAATGGTAATCTGTAACGAACCAACAACTACTAATATAACAGTAAATAGTAAAACAATAGAACAAGTTAATAAATTCCAATATTTAGGCATAACAATAGATAGTAACGGCGCGCAAGATGATGACATAAACGAAAGAATAATTAAAACGACAAAAATATATCACGCAATGAAACACAATTTTATAGGAAAAAAAGAAATAAGCAATAAAACAAAAATGACGGTATTTAACACAATATATAGAGCGATATTGACGTACGGGTGTGAATCATGGATATTGTCAAATAGAACGAAAAGTAAAATACAGGCGGTAGGGATGAAATATCTAAGAAGAGTTAAAGGAGTAACAATGTTAGATAGAGTAAAGAATGAAGCCATCAGGGAAGAACTGCAATGCAAACCAATACTAGATTTCATAGAAACAAGACAACTAGCCTGGTGGGGAAACATGATACGAATGAACGAAAGTAGACCGGTACGCCAAGTGTGGATGACCAACGTTACACCGAAAAGGGGAAAGGGAAGACCAAAGGACACATAGGATAACGTAATAAAGAAGATACTGACGAAAAGAAACATCCCGATGCAAGAAGAAAGAAGAATTGCAAAGGACAAGAAACAATGGGCAAAATTAGTGCACATGTGAAATTACAGGACATTAAATTATGTAAATTAAATTAAGATTAAGTGAAAATGTATACATCCTACACCTGAAGGTAGAAGGATGACTGACTATATATATATATATATATATATATATATATATATATATATATATATATATATATATATTTCGCTCTAAACTGGAATATTGTTCGTTAATATGGAATCCGATTTATAATATCATTCACTTACTCTGGAAGACATTCAAATTTTTTTTTGAAATATGTTTATTTTAAAATTATGGGTTATTACCCAGATTTTCAGGTCTCATATGAAATTCTACTCCATATTTTCAACATGAAATCACTTCACGATAGACGCATAATATATTCAGTCAGTCACTTACATAAATTAGTGAATTCATTAATTGATGACCCAACGTGTTTGTCACTTTACAATTTCCACGTCCTCCCCCTCAAAACTCGATCTACCACAATATTTTACCTGTCTACTGCAAGAACCAACATTTTTTACATTTCCCCTACAAATAGAA
The DNA here is from genome assembly GCA_035578165.1 of Stenolophus ochropezus. Classification (NCBI taxonomy): domain Eukaryota; kingdom Metazoa; phylum Arthropoda; class Insecta; order Coleoptera; family Carabidae; genus Stenolophus; species Stenolophus ochropezus. Next base: position 556,612 of record JAQOWZ010000074.1, on the reverse strand, counting down.
TGTGTACCTTATACCAACTAAAGTTCCTTTCTATTGAAATGTTCGGCATTTCTTTCAAAAAGTTTGTCAAATCTATAACTCATAATAAAATAAAACTATAATTTATTTTTCTACGATTAGTTCCCTTTTCTTTGAATTATATATACATAGGTGCTTGTTTCTATTTTAGTACACTTGCCATTGTTTGTATTGGTCATCTTTCTGAATTAAGATTATTTCTAGTTACTTGTTATTTAATTTATTGTTCTTTGTATATTACTGTGGTTATTTCTCTTTGTAAACACAAATTTTTATACTGTTCTGTAATTGGGCTTTTGTCTGTTGGACAGTTATAAATAAATAAATAAATAAATAAATAAATAAAAATAAAGTAAGATTTTACCTATTCTTAAAATGGATATTTTTATTAAAACATTCATATTCATTAAAATGACACCCGAAAACTAAATGTTTATTATCTGATTGGTACCACGTTTTGGTCTCTTTTACATGTTCATTGCTAAAACCATCCATAGTATAGATCCTAAAGCATGAATATGAATGTTTTAACAAATATATCCATTTTAAGAATAGATAAAATCTGACTTTATTTTTGTAAAAAATCATATAAATATTTGCTTCCGCGCAAAAATTTTAAAATTCTTTTTCATATTTTAGCTAAAAGAAAACATTGCAACAAGAAAATTGCTAATTCAAGTGTGGTAGGTATTCTAGAATCCAGCCCATGTAGCTTACAATATACATCCATAGTATAGATCCTGACTTTATTTTTGTAAAACATCATATAAATAGTTGCTTCCGCGCCCGAATTTTATAATTCATCATTATATTTTAGCTAAAAGAAAACAGTGCAACAAGAAAATTGCTATTTCAAGTGTGGTAGGTATTCTAGAATCCAGCCCATGTAGCTTACAATATACAACGTATTCAATAAAATGACACAGGAAAATTGACTGTTTATTATCTGAATAGTACCACGTTTTGTTCACTTTTGCACGTCCAATGCTTAAAACCATCCATAGTATAGATCCTAACGCATGAATATGAATGTTTTAACAAAAATATCCATTTCTAGGATAGGTAAAATATGACTTTATTTTTGTAAAAAATCATATAAATATTTGCTTCTGCGCCCGAATTTTATAATTCTTTATTATATTTTAGCTAAATGAAAACATTGCAACAAGAAAATTGCTATTTCAAGTGTGGTAGGTATTCTAGAATCCAGCCCATGTAGCTTACAATATATAACGTATTCATTAAAATGACACCCGAAAATTGTATAATATGATAAAATTTGACTAAACTCGTCCGAAGTAGACATTGATTAACAGTCCAAATCACCGTGCACTGTAAGGGTAATTGGACATAATCATCGTCGATTTACCTTCGTAAGTGAGACCGACCCGAATAAAATAGCAAAATTATAAATAAAAATGTACGAATCATATGTAAAATTGAATTATAAACAACTTATGTAGTATTAATTTTATGGTATGTATTTATTTATTTATTTATTGTTGTCTATTTTACACAAGAGTGTTTATAGAACGTCAAAAAAATACAAAGTACAAATACATATACATGATACATAATGGTACATTACAATTTTTAAATAATATATTTCATGTCAAAAATTCGCGAAATTAAAATTTTAGTATTCATCTGTGGAGTAAAACCCGTTTTTTAAAAGAGATACTTTGATTTTCATTTTGAACTTTTTGTTGTCCAGAAGTTTTATATTTTTGGGTAGAATATTATACAAATCAAAATTTATTTTGTTTTTAATGCACATCTGAAGCTTCATTCGAGGTTTTCTGAAAAGTTTTGCAGAACGTGTATTGTATGCATGATAATCGCCATTTGTATGTAATGTACATTTATTTTTATGAATCTCTATTACTGTATGGAAAATAAATAGACACGAAAGAGTCATAATACCCAATTCACAAAAGTGTGGTTTACAATGATCTCTAAAACCTACATTGGAAATAATTCTTACAGCAGTTTTTTGAAGTTTAAAAACCTGATATGCTGCAGTGAAATTACCCCACCAAATTGTGCCATACGAAATTAGAGAATGAAAAAGTGCAAAATATACCGTTTTAAGTGTAGACTTATGTAGCAAGGGTTGTAACCTACGTAAAAGGAAAATACGACTTGATAATTTTTTGCACAACATATCTACGTGAGACTCCCCATTCAAACTGTCGTTTATTTGTAAACCTAGAAGTGATACTGATTTATTTTCATTAAACAGTCTGTTACTAGAAATGATTAACAGTTGCGTTTTTTCTTTAATTAAAAGTAAATTATTTGCAGCGAACCATGCTTCTGTAATCAATAAATTAGATTCATTAATCTTTAGAAGATTATTAAAATATTTATGTTTGCTTATTAAGGTTGTGTCGTCGGCATAAAGAATACTACTACTGAGCTCTATATAAGAACTGAAATGATTTAGGTAAATGATGAAAAATAAAGGGCCTAAAATAGACCCTTGTGGGACACCATGTTTAACCTCAATGAAACCTGATTGATTTCCATCAATTAAGACACTCTGAGAACGATTTGCTAAGTAAGATTTAAAAAATAATAATGGCTCCTGCTGAATTCCATAGAACTCCAATTTCTTTAAAAGAATTTCATGCGATACACAATCAAACGCTTTGGAAAGATCGCAAAGCGTCATTGCTACATGCTGACCCTCTTCAAGAGCTATTGTTACATTATCAATATCGCTTAAAATCGCTTTGATAGTAGAATGATCTCGTCGAAAACCAAACTGGCTATCACAGAGTAAATTATTGCTTTCAAAGTATTCCAATAATCTATTTTTTAAAATAATTTCAAACACTTTAGAAATTGTTGGAATTAGAGAAATAGGTCTATAATTACATTCTAGTGATTGGTCACCCTTTTTGTACAGCGGAAGAATTTTCGAAACTTTAAAACAATCAAGATAGATCCCTTCTGTAATACATTTATTAAATAATGAAGTCAGAGGTTCAGTGACGTATTCTATTATGTTTTTTAATAAATTATTACTTATGTTGTAAATATCCAGGCATTTTGAATCTTTAAGTGACTTTATTGCATTAATAGTCTCGACAACATCTATTTGATCTAAAACAATGATTGAATGTTTTAACAAAAATATCCATTTCAAGAATAGGTAAAATCAGACATTATTTTTGTAAAAAATCATATAAAAATGTATTTGCTTCCGCGTTCGCATTTTATAATTCTTCATCATATTTTAGCTAAATAAAAACATTGCAACAAGAAAATTGCTATTTCAAGTGTGGTAGGTTTTCTGGAATATAACCCATGTAGCTTACAATATACAACGTATTCATTAAAATAATACCCGAAAATTGAATGTTAATTATCTGATTGGTACCACGTTTTGGTCACTTGTGCATGTCGAATGCTAAAACCATCCATAGTATAGATCCTAAAGCATTAATATGAATGTTTTAAAAAAATATCCATATCAAAAATAGATGAAATCTGACTTTATTTTTGTAAAAGATCATATATATATATATATTTGCATCCGCGCCCGAATTTTATAATTCTTCATCATATTTTAGCTGAAAGAAAACATTGCAACAAGAAAATTGATATTTCAAGTGTGGTATGTATTATAGAATCCAGCCCATGTAGCTTGCAATATACAATGTATTCATTAAAATGACAGCCGAAAATTGAATATTTATTATATGATTGCTACCACGTTTTGGTCATTTTTGCATGTCCAATGCTTAAAACCAACCATAGTATAGATCCTAAAGCATTAATATGAATGTTTTAAAAAAATATCCATATAAAAAATAGATGAAATCTGACTTTATTTTTGTAAAAGATCATATAAATATTTGCATCCGCGCCCGAATTTTATAATTCTTCATCATATTTTAGCTAAAAGAAAACATTACAACAAGAAAATTGCTATTTCAAGTGTGGTAGGTATTCTAGAATCCAGTCCATATAGCTTACAATATACAACGTATTCATTAAAATGACACCCGAAAATTGAATGTTTATTATTATATTTGTACCACGTTTTAGTCACTTTTGCCTGTCCAATGCTTAAAACCATCCATAGTATAGATCCTAAAGCATGAATATGAATGTTTTAACAAAAATATCCATTGCAAGAATAAGTAAAATCTGACTTTTTTTTGTAAAAAATCATATAAATATTTGCTTCCGCGCCCGAATCTTATAATTTTTCATCATAATTTAGCTAAAAGAAAACATTGCAACATGAAAATTGCTATTTCAATTGTGGTAGGTATTCTACAATGCAGCCCATGTCGCTTACAATATACAATGTATTCGTTAAAATGACACCCGAAAATTAAATGTTTATTATCTGATTAGTACCATGTTTTGGTAACTTTTGCATGTCTAATGCTAAAACCATCTGTAGTATAGATCCTAATGCATGAAAATAAATGTTTTAACAAAAAAAACCATTTCAAGATTAGGTAAAATCTGACTTTATTTTTGTAAAAAAATCATATAAATATTTGCTTCCGCGAAAAAATTTTATAATTCTATATCATATTTTCGCTAAAAGAAAACATTGCAACAAGAAAATTGCTCTTTCAAGTGTGGTAGGTATTCTACAATCCAGCCCATGTAGCTTACAATATACAACGTATTCATTAAAATGACAGCCGAAAATTGAAAGTTTACTATCTAATTGGTACCACGAGTTGGTCACTTTTGCATGTCCAATGCTTAAAACCATCCATAGTATAGATACTAAAGCATGAATATGAATGTTTTATCAAAAATATCCATTTCAAGAATAGGTAAAATCTGACATTATTTTTGTAAAAAATCATATAAATATTTGCTTCAGCGCCCGAATTTTATAATTCTTCATCATATTTTATCTAAAAGAAAACATTTCAACAAGTAAATTGCTACTTCAAATGTGCTAGGTATTCGAGAATCCAGCACAATATACAACGTATTCTTTAAAGTGACACCCGAAAATTGAATGTTTATTATCTGATTGATACCACGTTTTGGTCACTTTTGCATGTCCAATGCTTAAAACCATTCATAGTATAGATCCTAAAGCATGAATATGAATGTTTTAACAAAAATAACCATTTGAAGAATAAGTAAAATCTGACTTTATTTTTGTTCAAAATCATATAAATATTTGCTTCCGCGCCCGAATTTCGTAATTCTTCATCATATTTTAGCTAGAAGGAAACACTGAACAAGAAATTAGCCATTTCAAGTGTGGTAGGTATTCTAGAATTCATCCCATGTAGCTTAAATATACAACGTATTCATTAAAATGACACCCGAAAATTTAATGTTTATTATCTGATTGGTACCACGTTTTGGTCACTTTTGCATGTCCAATGTTAAAACCATCCATAGTATAGAACCTAAAGCATGAATATGAATTTTTTAACAAAAATATCCATTTTAAGAATAGGTAAAATCTAACTTTATTTTTGTAAAAAATCATATAAATAGTTCCTCCGCGCTAGAATTTTATAATTCTTCATCATATTTTAGCTAAAAGAAAACATTACAACAAGAAAATTGCTATTTCAAGTGTGGTAGGTATTCTAGAATCCAGTCCATATAGCTTACAATATACAACGTATTCATTAAAATGACACCCGAAAATTGAATGTTTATTATCTTATTTGTACCACGTTTTGGTCACTTTTGCCTGTCCAATGCTTAAAACCATACATAGTATAGATGCTAAAGCATGAATATAAATATTTTAACAAAAATATCCATTGCAAGAATAAGTAAAATCTGACTTTTTTTTGTAAAAAATCATATAAATATTTGCTTTCGCGCCCGAATCTTATAATTTTTCATCATGTTTTAACTAGAAGAACACATTGCAACAAGAAAATTGCTATTTCAAATGTGGTAGGTATTCTAGAATCCAGCCCATGTAGCTTACAATTTACAACGTATTCGTTAAAATGACACCCGAAAATTAAATGTTTATTATCTGATTGGTACCACGTTTTGGTCACTTTTGCATGTTCAATGCTAAAAGCATCCATAGTGTAGATCCTTAAGCATGAATATGAATGTTTTAACAAAAATATCCATTGCAAGAATAGGTAAAATCTGACTTTATTTTTGTAAAAAATCATATAAATATTTGCTTTCGCGCCCGAATTTTATAATTCTTTATCATATTTTAGCTTAAAGAAAACATTCCTACAAGAAAATTGCTATTTCAACTATGGTAGGTATTCTAGAATCAAGCCCATGTAGCTTACAATATACAATGTATACGTTAAAGCATGAAAATGAATGTTTAAACAAAAATATTCATTTCAAGAATAGGTAAAATCTGACATTATTATTATAAAAAATCAGATAAATATTTGCTTCCGCGCCCGAATTTTATAATTCTTCATCATATTTTAGCTAAAAGAAAACATTGCCACAAGAAAATTGCTATTTCAAGTGTGGTAGGTATTCTAGATTCCAGTCCATGTAGCTTACAATATACAACGTATTCATTAAAATGACTCCCGGAAATTGAATGTTTATTATCTGATTAGTACCACGTGTAGGTCACTTTTGCGTGTCCAATGCTAAAACCATACATAGTATAGATCCTAAAGCATGAATATGAATGTTTTAACAAATATATCCATTTCAAGAATAGGTAAAATCATACTTTATTTTTGTAAAAAATCATATAAATATGTGCTTCTGCGCCCGAATTTTAAACTTCTTTATCATATTTTAGCTAAAAGAAAACATTGCAACAAGAAAATTGCTATTTCAAGTGTAGTAGGTATTCTAGAATCCAGCCCATGTAGATTACAATATACAACGTATTCTTTAAAATGACACCCGAAAATTGAAAGATTATTATCTAATTGGTACCACGTTTTGGTCACTTTTGCATGTCCAATGCTTAAAACCATTTGTAGTATAGATCCTAAAGCATGAACATGAATGTTTTAACAAAAATATCCATTGCAAGAATAGGTAAAATCTGACTTTATTTTTGTAAAAAATCATATAAATATTTGCTTCCGCGCCAAAATTTTATAATTCTTCATTATATTTTAGCTAAAAGAAATATTGCAACAAGAAAATTGCTATTACAAGTGTGGTAGGTATTCTAGAATCCAGCCCATGTAGCTTAAAATATACAACGTATTCACTAAAATGACACCTGAAAATTGAATGTTTATTATCTGATTGGTACCACGTTTTGGTCAATTTTGCATGTCCAATGCTAAAACCATTTGTAGTATAGATCCTAAAGCATGAACATGAATGTTTTAACAAAAATATCCATTGCAAGAATAGGTAAAATCTGACTTTATTTTTGTAAAAAATCATATAAATATTTGCTTCCGCGCCCGAATTTTGTAATTCTTCATTACATTTTAGCTAAAAGAAATATTGCAACAAGAAAATTGCTATTACAAGTGTAGTAGGTATTCTAGAATCCAGCCCAAGTAGCTTAAAATATACAACGTATTCATTAAAATGACACCCGAAAATTGAATGTTTATTATTTAGTTGGTTCCATGTTATGGTTACTTTTACATGTCCAATGCTTAAAACCATCCATAGTATAGATCCTAAAGCATGAAAATGAATGTTTTAACAAAAATATCCATTGCAAGAATAGGTAAAACCTGACTATATTTTTGTAAAAATTCATATAAATATTTGCTTCCGCGCCCTAATTTTATTCTTCCTTATTATATTTCAGCGAAAAGAAAACATTGCAACAAGAAAATTGCTATTTCAAGTGTGGTAGATTTTCTAGAATCCAGCCTATGTAGATTAGAATATACAACGTATTCATTAAAATGACACCCGAAAATTGAATGTTTATTATCTGATTGGTACCACGTTTTGGTCCCTTTTGCGTGTCCAATGCTAAAACCATCCATATTATAGATCCATAGCATGAATATGAAATTTTTAACAAAAATATCCATTGCAAGAATAGGTCAAATCTGACTTTTTTTTGTAAAAAATCATATAAATATTTGCTTTTGCGCCCGAATTTTATAAGTCTTCATCATATTTTAGCTAAAAGGAAACATTGCAACAAGAAAATTGCTATTTCAAGTGTGGTAGGTATTCTAGAATCCAGTCCATGTAGCTTACAATATAAAACGTATTCATTAAAATGACAACCGAAAATTGAATGTTTACTTTCTAATTGGTACCACGTTTTAATCACTTTTGTATGTCCGATGCTTAAAACCATCCATAATGTAGATCCTAAAGCATGAATATGAATGTTTTAACAAAAATATCCATTGCAAGAATAGGTAAAATCTGACTTTATTTTTGTAAAAAATCATATAAATATTTGCTTCTGCGCCCGAACTTTATATTTCTTTATCATATTTTAGCTAAAAGAAAACATTGCAACAAGAAAATTGCTATTTCAAGAGTGGTAGGTATTCTAGAATTCAGCCCATGTAGATTACAATATACGACGTATTCATTAAAATGACACCAGAAAATTAAATGTTTATTATCTGATTGGTACCACGTTTTGGTCACTTTTGCGAGTCCAATGCTAAAACCATCCATACTATAGTTCCTAAAGCATGAATATGAATGTTTTAACAAATATATCCATTTCAAGAATAGGTAAAACTAACATAATTTTTGTAAAAAATCATATAATTATTTGCTTCCGCGCCCGAATTTTATAATTACTAATTATATTTTAGCAAAAAGAAAACACTGCAACAAGAAAATTGCTATTTCAAGTGTGGTAGGTATTCTAGAATCCAGCCTATGTAGATTACAATATATAACGTATTCATTAAAATGACACCCGAAAATTTAATGTTTATTATCTGATTGGTACCACGTTTTGGTCACTTTTGCGTGTCCAATGCTAAAACCATCCAAAGTATAGATCCTAAAGCATGAATATGAATGTTTTAACAAATATATCCATTTCAAGAATAAGTAAAATCTGACTTTATTTTTTAAAAATTCATATAAATATGTGCTTCTGCGCCCGAATTTTATAATTCTTTATCATATTTTAGCTAGAAGAAAATATTGCAACAAGAAAATTGCTATTACAAGTGTGGTAGGTATTCTAGAATCCAGCCCATGTAGCTTACAATATACAACCTATTGATTAAAATGACACCCGAAAATTGAATGTTTTCTATCTAATTGGTACCACGTTTTGGTCACTTTTGTATGTCCAATGTTTAAAACCATCTATAATATAGATCCTAAAGCATGAATATGAATGTTTTAACAAAAATATCCATTGCAAGAAAAGGTAAAATCTGACTTTATTTTTGTAAAAAATCATTTTAATATTTGCTTCCGCGCCCGAATTTTATAATTCTTTATCGTATTTTAGCTAAAAGAAAACATTGCAACAAGAAAATTGCTACTTCAAGTGTGCTAGGTATTCGATAATCCAGCACAATATACAACGTATTCATTAAAATGACACCCGAAAATTGAATGTTTACTATCTAATTGGTACCACGTTTTGGTCAATTCTGCATGTCCAATGTTAAACCCATCCATAGTATAGAACCTATAGCATGAATATGAATGTTTTAGCAAATATATCCATTTCAGGAATAGGTAAAATCTGACTTAATTTTTGTAAAAAATCATATAATTATTTGCTTCCGCGCCCGAATTTTATAATTCTTCATCATATTTTAGCTAAAAGAAAACATTGCAACAAGAAAATTGGTATTTCAGTGTGGTAGGTATTCCAGAATCCAGCCCATGTAGCTTACAATATACAATGTATACGTTAAAGCATGAAAATGAATGTTTAAACAAAAATATTCATTTCAAGAATAGGTAAAATCTGACATTATTATTATAAAAAATCAGATAAATATTTGCTTCCGCGCCCGAATTTTATAATTCTTCATCATATTTTAGCTAAAAGAAAACATTGCCACAAGAAAATTGCTATTTCAAGTGTGGTAGGTATTCTAGATTCCAGTCCATGTAGCTTACAATATACAACGTATTCATTAAAATGTCACCGGAAAATTGAATGTTTATTATCTTATTGGTATTACGTTTTGGTCACATTTGCATGTCCAATGCTTAAAACCATCCATAGTATAGGTCCTAAAGCATGAATATGAATGATTTAACAAAAATATCCATTTCAAGAATAAGTAAAATCTGACTTTATTTTTGTAAAAAAATCATATAAATATTTTCTTTCGCGCCCGAATTTTATAATTCTTTATCATATTTTTGCTAAAAGAAAACATTGCAACAAAAAATTGCTATTTCAAGTGTGGTAGGTATTCTAGAATCCAGCCCATGTAGATTACAATTTACAACGTATTCATTAAAATGACACCCGAAACTTGAATATTTAATACCTAATTGGTACCAAGTTCTGGTCAATTTTGCATGTCCAATGGTAAAACCATCCATAGTATAAATACTAAAGCATGAAAATGAATATTTTAACAAAAATATCCATTTCAAGAATAGGTAAAATTTGATATTATTTTTGTAAAAAATCATATAAATATTTGCTGCCGCGCCCGAATTTTATAATTCTTCATCATATTTTTGCAAAAAAGAAAACATTGCAACAAGAAAATTTTTATTTCAAGTGTGGTAGGTATTCTAGAATTCAGCCCATGTATATTACAATAAACAACGTATTCATTAATATGACACCCGAAAATTGAATGTTTATTATCTGATTGGAACCACGTTTTGGTCAATTTTGCATGTCCAATGCTAAAACCATCCATAGTATAGATCCTAAAGCATGAACATGAATGTTTAAACAAAAATATCCATTTCAAGAATAGGTAAAATCTGACTTTATTTTTGTAAAAATTCATATAAATATTTGCTTTTGCGCCCAAATTTTATAATTCTTTACCATATTTTAGCTAAAAGAAAATATTGCAACAAGAAAGTTGCTATTACAAGTGTGGTAGTTATTCTAGAATCCAGCCCATGTAGCTTACAATATACAACGTATTCATTATAATAACACCCGAAAATTGAATGTTTATTATCTAATTGGTTACACGTTTAGGTCACTTTTGCATGTCTAATGCTTAAAACCATCCATAGTGTAGATCCTAAAGCATGAAAATGAATGTTTTGACAAAAATATCCATTTCAAGAATAGACAAAATCTGACCTTATTTTTGTAAAAAATCATATAATTATTTGCTTCCTTGCCCGAATTTTATACTTCTTCACCATATTTTAGCTAAAAGAAAACATTGCAACAAGAAAATTGCTACTTCAAGTGTGCTAGGTATTCGATAATCCAGCACAATATACAACGTATTCATTAAAATGACACCCGAAAATTGAATGTTTACTATCTAATTGGTACCACGTTTTGGTCAATTCTGCATGTCCAATGTTAAACCCATCCATAGTATAGAACCTAAAGCATGAATATGAATGTTTTAGCAAATATATCCATTTCAGGAATAGGTAAAATCTGACTTAATTTTTGTAAAAAATCATATAATTATTTGCTTCCGCGCCCGAATTTTATAATTCTTTATCATATTTTAGCTAAAAGAAAACATTGCAACAAGAAAATTGGTATTTCAGTGTGGTAGGTATTCCAGAATCCAGCCCATGTAGCTTACAATATACAATGTATACGTTAAAATGACACCCGAAAATTAAATGTTTATTATCTGATTGGTACCCACGTTTTGGTCACTTTTGCATGTCCAATGCTTAAAACCATCCATAGTATAGATCCTAAAGCATGAATATGAATGTTTTAACAAAAATATCCATTGCAAGAATAGGTCAAATCTGACTTTATTTTGTAAAAAATCATATAAATATTTGCTTCCGCGCCCGAATTTTATAATTCTTTATCATATTTTAACTAAAAGAAAACATTGCAACAAGAAAATTGCTATTTCAAGTGTGCTAGGTATTCTTGAATCCAGCCCATGTAGATTACAATATACAACGTATACATTAAAATGACACCCGAAAATTGAATGTTTATTATCTGATTGGTACCACGTTTTGGTCACTTTTGCGTGTCAAATGCTAAAACCATCCATAGAATAGATCCTAAAGCATGAATATGAATGTTTTATCAAAAATATCCATTGCAAAAATAGGTCAAATCTGACTCTTTTTTTTGTAAAAAATCATATAAATATTTGCTTTCGCGCCCGAATTTTATAAGTCTTCATCATATTTTAGCTAAAAGGAAACATTGCAACAAGAAAATTGCTATTTCAAGTGTGGTAGGTATTCTAGAATCCAGCCCATGTAGATTACAATATACAACGTATTCATTAAAATGACACCCGAAACTTGAATGTTTATTTTCTGATTGGTACCACGTTTTGGTCACTTTTGCATGTCCAATGCTAAAACCATCCATAGTATAGATCCTAAAGCATGAATATGAATGTTTTAACAAAAATATCCATTTCAAGAATTGGTGATATCTGATATAATTTTTGTAAAAAATCATATAAATATTTGCTTCCGCGCCCAAATTTTATAATTCTTTACCATATTTTAGCTAAAAGAAAATATTGCAACAAGAAAGTTGCTATTACAAGTGTGGTAGTTATTCTAGAATCCAGCCCATGTAGCTTACAATATACAACGTATTCATTATAATAACACCCGAAAATTGAATGTTTATTATCTAATTGGTTACACGTTTAGGTCACTTTTGCATGCCTAATGCTTAAAACCATCCATAGTGTAGATCCTAAAGCATGAAAATGAATGTTTTGACAAAAATATCCATTTCAAGAATAGACAAAATCTGACCTTATTTTTGTAAAAAATCATATAATTATTTGCTTCCTTGCCCGAATTTTATACTTCTTCACCATATTTTAGCTAAAAGAAAACATTGCAACAAGAAAATTGCTATTTCAAGTGTGGTAGGTATTCTAGAATCCAGTCCATGTAGCTTACAATATACAACGTATTCATTAAAATGACACCCGAAAATTGAATGTTTATTATCTTATTGGTCCCACGTTTTGGTCACTTCTGGAGGTCCAATTTTAAAACCTTCCATAGTATAGAACCTAAAGCATGAATATGAATGTAATAACAAAAATATGCATTTTAAGAATGTCTGACTTTATTTTTGTAAAAAATCTTATAAATATTTTCTTTTGCGCCCGAATTTTATAATTCTTCATCATATTTTTGCTAAAAGAAAACATTAAAACAAAAAAATTTCTATTTCAAGTGTGGTAGGTATTTTAGAACCCATCCCATGTAGATTACAATATACAACGTATTCATTAAAATGACACCCGAAACTTGAATGTTTATTATCTGGTTGGTACCACTTTTCGGTCAATTTTGCATGTCCAATGCTAAAACCATTCATAGTATAAATCCTAAAGCATGAACATGATTATTTAACAAAAATATCCATTTCAAGAATTGGTAAAATCTGACATTATTTTTGTGAAAAATCATATAAATATTTGCTTTTGCGACCGAATTTTATAATTCCTTATTATATTTTAGCTAAAAGAAAACATTGCCACAAGAAAATTGCTATTAGAAGTGTGGTAGGTATTCTAGAATCCAGCCCATGTAGCTTACAAACTACAACGTATTCAATAATATGTCACCCGAAAATTGAATGTTTATTATCTTATTGGTACTGCCTTTTGGTCACTATTGCATGTCCAATGCTTAAAACCGTCCATAGTCTAGATCCTAAAGCATGAAAATGAATGTTTTAACAAAAATACCCATTTCAAGAATAGGTAAAATCTGACGTTATTTTTGTAAAAAATCATATAAATATTTGCTTTCGCGCCCGAATTTTATAATTCTTCATCATATTTTAGCTAAAAGAAAACATTGCAACAAGAAAATTGCTATTTCAAGTGTGCTAGGTATTCTAGAATCCAGCCCATGTAGATTATAATATACAACGTATTCATTAAAATGACACCCAAAAATTGAATGTTTATTATCTGATTGGTACCACGTTTTTGTCACTTTTGCGTGTGAAATGCTAAAACCGTCCATAGAATAGATCCTAAAGCATGAATATGAATGTTTTATCAAACATATCCATTGCAAAAATAGGTCAAATCTGACTCTTTTTTTTGTAAAAAATCATATAAATATTTGCTTTCGCGCCCGAATTTTATAAGTCTTCAACATATTTTAGCTAAAAGGAAACATTGCAACAAGAAAATTGCTATTTCAAATGTGGTACGTATTCTAGAATCCAGCCCATGTAGATTACAATATACAACGAATTTATTAAAATGACACCTGAAACTTGAATGTTTATTTTCTGATTGGTACCACGTTTTGGTCACTTTTGCATGTCCAATGCTAAAAACATCCATAGTATAGATCCTAAAGCATGAATATGAATGTTTTAACAAAAATATCCATTTCAAGAATTGGTGAAATCTGATATAATTTTTGTAAAAAATCATATAAATATTTGCTTCCGCGCCCAAATTTTATAATTCCTTATTATATTTTAGTTAAAAGAAAACATTGCCACAAGAAAATTGCTATTACAAGTGTGGTAGGTATTCTAGAATCCAGCCCACGTAGCTTACAAATTACAACGTATTCATTAAAATGACACCTAAAAATTAAATGTTAATTATCTAATTGGTACCACGTTTTGGTCACTTTTGCATGTCCAATGCTTAAAACCATCCATAGTATAGATCCTAAAGCATGAAAATGAATGTTTTAACAAAAATATCCATTTCAAGAATAGGTAAAATCTGACATTATTATTATAAAAAATCAGATAAATATTTGCTTCCGCGCCCGAATTTTATAATTCTTCATCATATTTTAGCTAAAAGAAAACATTGCCACAAGAAAATTGCTATTTCAAGTGTGGTAGGTATTCTAGATTCCAGTCCATGTAGCTTACAATATACAACGTATTCATTAAAATGTCACCGGAAAATTGAATGTTTATTATCTTATTGGTATTACGTTTTGGTCACATTTGCATGTCCAATGCTCAAAACCATCCATAGTATAGGTCCTAAAGCATGAATATGAATGATTTAACAAAAATATCCATTTCAAGAATAAGTAAAATCTGACTTTATTTTTGTAAAAAAATCATATAAATATTTTCTTTCTCGCCCGAATTTTATAATTCTTTATCATATTTTTGCTAAAAGAAAACATTGCAACAAAAAATTGCTATTTCAAGTGTGGTAGGTATTCTAGAATCCAGCCCATGTAGATTACAATTTACAACGTATTCATTAAAATGACACCCGAAACTTGAATATTTAATATCTAATTGGTACCAAGTTCTAGTCAATTTTGCATGTCCAATACTAAAACCATCCAATGTATAAATACTAAAGCATGAAAATGAATATTTTAACAAAAATATCCATTTCAAGAATAGGAAAAATTTGATATTATTTTTATAAAAAATCATATAAATATTTGCTTCCGCGCCCGAATTTTATAATTCTTCATCATATTTTTGCTAAAAGAAAACATTGCAACAAGAAAATTTTTATTTCAAGTGTGGTAGGTATTCTAGAATTCAGCCCATGTAGATTACAATATACAACGTATTCATTAATATGACACCCGAAAATTGAATGTTTATTATCTGATTGGAACCAGGTTTTGGTCAATTTTGCATGTCCAATGCTAAAACCATCCATAGTATAGATCCTAAAGCATGAACATGAATGTTTTAACAAAAATATCCTTTTCAAGAATAGGTAAAATCTTACTTTATTTTTGTAAAAATTCATATAAATATTTGCTTTCGCGTCCAAATTTTATAATTATTTACCATATTTTAGCTAAAAGAAAATATTGCAACAAGAAAGTTGCTATTACAAGTGTGGTAGTTATTCTAGAATCCAGCCCATGTAGCTTACAATATACAACGTATTCATTATAATAACACCCGAAAATTGAATGTTTATTATCTAATTGGTTACACGTTTAGGTCACTTTTGCATGTCTAATGCTTAAAACCATCCATAGTGTAGATCCTAAAGCATGAAAATGAATGTTTTGACAAAAATATCCATTTCAAGAATAGACAAAATCTGAACTTATTTTTGTAAAAAATCATATAATTATTTGCTTCCTTGCCCGAATTTTATACTTCTTCACCAAATTTTAGCTAAAAGAAAACATTGCAACAAGAAAATTGCTATTTCAAGTGTGGTAGGTATTCTAGAATCCAGTCCATGTAGCTTACAATATACAACGTATTCATTAAAATGACACCCGAAAATTGAATGTTTATTATCTTATTGGTCCCACGTTTTGGTCACTTCTGGAGGTCCAATTTTAAAACCTTCCATAGTATAGAACCTAAAGCATGAATATGAATGTAATAACAAAAATATGCATTTCAAGAATAGGTAATGTCTGACTTTATTTTTGTAAAAAATCATATAAATATTTTCTTTTGCGCCCGAATTTTATAATTCTTCATCATATTTTTGCTAAAAGAAAACATTAAAACAAAAAAATTGCTATTTCAAGTGTGGTAGGTATTTTAGAACCCATCCCATGTAGATTACAATATACAACGTATTCATTAAAATGACACCCGAAACTTGAATGTTTATTATCTGGTTGGTACCACTTTTTGGTCAATTTTGCATGTCCAATGCTAAAACCATTCATAGTATAAATCCTAAAGCATGAACATGATTATTTAACAAAAATATCCATTTCAAGAATTGGTAAAATCTGACATTATTTTTGTGAAAAATCATATAAATATTTGCTTTTGCGACCGAATTTTATAATTCCTTATTATATTTTAGCTAAAAGAAAACATTGTTACAAGAAAATTGCTATTAGAAGTGTGGTAGGTATTCTAGAATTCAGCCCATGTAGCTTACAAACTACAACGTATTCAATAAAATGTCACCCGAAAATTGAATGTTTATTATCTTATTGGTACCCACCTTTTGGTCACTATTGCATGTCCAATGCTTAAAACCGTCCATAGTCTAGATCCTAAAGCATGAAAATGAATGTTTTAACAAAAATACCCATTTCAAGAATAGGTAAAATCTGACGTTATTTTTGTAAAAAATCATATAAATATTTGCTTTCGCGCCCGAATTTTATAATTCTTCATCATATTTTAGCTAAAAGAAAACATTGCAACAAGAAAATTGCTATTCCAAGTGTGCTAGGTATTCTAGAATCCAGCCCATGTAGATTACAATATACAACGTATTCATTAAAATGACACCCAAAAATTGAATGTTTATTATCTGATTGTTACCACGTTTTTGTCACTTTTGCGTGTCAAATGCTAAAACCGTCCATAGAATAGTTCCTAAAGCATGAATATGAATGTTTTATCAAACATATCCATTGCAAAAATAGGTCAAATCTGACTCTTTTTTTTGTAAAGAATCATATAAATATTTGCTTTCGCGCCCAAATTTTATAAGTCTTCAACATATTTTAGCTAAAAGGAAACATTGCAACAAGAAAATTACTCTGAGATAGCGCGTGTAGGTATTCTAGAATCCAGCCCATGTAGATTACAATATACAACGTATTTATTAAAATGACACCCGAAACTTGAATGTTTATTTTCTGATTGGTACCACGGTTTGGTCACTTTTGCATGTCCAATGCTAAAACCATCCATAGTATAGATCCTAAAGCATGAATATGAATGTTTTATCAAAAATATCCATTGCAAGAATAGGTCAAATCTGACTTTTTTTGTAAAAAATCATATAAATATTTTCTTTTGCGCCCGAATTTTATAATTCTTCATCATATTTTAGCTAAAAGGAAACATTGCAACAAGAAAGTTGCTATTTGAAGTGTGGTAGGTATTCTAGAATCCAGCCCATGTAGATTACAATATACAACGTATTTATTAAAATGACACCCGAAACTTGAATGTTTATTTTCTGATTGGTACCCACGTTTTGGTCAATTTTGCATGTCCAATGCTAAAACCATCCATAGTATAAATCATAAAGCATGAACATGAATGTTTTAACAAAAATATCCATTGCAAGAATTGGTAAAATCTGACATTATTTTTGTAAAAAATTATATAAATATTTGCTTCCGCGCCCGAATTTTATAATTCCTTATTATATTTTAGCTAAAAGAAAACATTGCCACAAGAAAATTGCTATTACAAGTGTGGTAGGTATTCTAGAATCCAGCCCATTTAGCTTACAATCTACAACGTATTCAATAAAATGTCACCCGAAAATTGAATGTTTATTATCTTATTGGTACCACCTTTTGGTCACTTTTGCATGTCCAATGCTTAAAACCGTCCATAGTATAGATCCTAAAGCATGAAAATGAATGTTTTAAAACAAAAATACCCATTTCAAGAATAGGTAAAATCTGACATTATTTTTGTAAAAAAATCATATAAATATTTGCTTCCGCGCCCGAATTTTATAATTCTGCATCATATTTTAGCTAAAAGAAAACATTGCAACAAGAAAATTGCTATTTTAAGTGTGGTAGATATTCTAGATTCCAGTCCATGTAGCTTAAAAAATACAACGTATTCATTAAAATGTCACCCGAAAATTGAATGTTTATTATCTTATTGGTGCCACGTTTTGGTCTTTTTTGTATGTCCAATGCTTAAAACCATCAAAAGTATAGATACTAAAGCATGAATATGAATGTTTTAACAAAAATATCCATTTCAAGAATTGGTAAAATCTGATATAATTTTTGTAAAAAATCAGATAAATATTTGCTTCCGCGCCTGAATTTTATAATTGCTTTCTATATTTTAGCTAAAAGAAAACATTGCAACAAAAAAATTGCTATATCAAGTGTGGTAGGTATTTTAGAATCCAGCCCACGTAGCTTACAAATTACAACGTATTCATTAAAATGACACCCGAAACTTGAATGTTTATTATCTGATTGGTACTACGTTTTGGTCAATTTTGCATGTCCAATGCTAAAACCATCCATACTATAAATCCTAAAGCATGAACATGAATGTTTTATCAAAAATATCCATTTCAAGAATTGGTAAAATCTGATATAATTTTTGTAAAAAATCATATAAATATTTGCTTCCGCGCCCGAATTTTATAATTTCTTATTATATTTTAGCTAAAGAAAACATTGCTAAAAGAAAATTGCTATTACAAGTGTGGTAGATATTCTAGAATCCAGCCCATGTAGCTTACAAAATACAACGTATTCATTAAAATGTCACCCGAAATTGAATGTTTATTATCTTATTGGTACCACGTTTTGGTCACTTTTGCATGTCTAATGCTTAAAACCATCCATAGTATAGATCCTTAAGCATGAATATGAATGATTTAACTAAAATATCCATTTCAAGAATAGGTAATGTCTGACTTTATTTTTGTAAAATATCATATAAATATTTTATTCCGCGCCCGAGTTTTATAATTCTTTATCATATTTTTGCTAAAAGAAAACATTGCAACAAAAAAATTGCTATTTCAAATGTGGTAGGTATTCTAGAATCCAGCCTATGTAGATTACAATATACAAAGTATTCATTAAAATGACACCCGAAACTTGAATGTTTTAATCTGATTGGTACCACGTTCTGTTTAATTTTGCATGTCCAATGCTAAAACCATCCATAGTATAAATCCCAAAGCATGAACATGAATGTTTTAACAAAAATATCCATTTCAAGAATAGGTAAAATCTGACTTTATTTTTGTAAAAAATCATATAAATATTTGCTTCCGCACCCGAATTTTATAATTTTTCATCATATTTTAACTAAAAGAAAACATTGCAACAAGAAAATTGCTATTTCAATTGTGGTAGGTATTTTAGAATCCAGCTCATGTAGCTTACAATATTCAACGTATTCGTTAAAATGACACCGGAAAATTGAATGTTTATTATCTGATTGGTACCACGTTTTTGTCAGTTTTGCATGTCCAATGCTAAAACCATCTATAGTATAGATTCTTAAGCATGAATATGAATGTTTTAACAAAAATATCCATTTCAATAATAGGTTAAATCTGACTTTATTTTTGTAAAAAATCATATAAATATTTACTTTCGCGCCAGAATTTTATAATTCTTTATCATATTTTAGCTAACAGGAAACATTGCAACAAGAAAATTGCTATTTCAACTGTGGTAGGTATTCTAGAATCCAGACCATGTAGCTTACAAGATATACAACGTATTCATTAAAATGACACCCGGAAATTGAATGTTTATTATCTGATTGGTACCCACGTTTTGGTCACTTTTGCGTGTCCAATGTTAAAACCATCCATAGTATAGATTCTAAAGCATGAATATGAATAATTAAATAATATTACTTAGTAACTTTCTTTACTAGTTTATTAAACACACAAAATGTACATTTCAAAGAACACATTTACCACTTAAAGAACAAACACATCTTCAACTCAGCCCTTGCCCTACATCATCATAATACTAGACACAATTTTTCAACAGACAATGTCAAATGTCTAAAAAATTGCACCAATCAAAACCTTAACATCCTTGAAGCCATAGAAATGAAAAAATTCTCAAAACATTTACTCAACACAGATCTCGCTCCTTTAGAAAATCCCTTATTAAAATTCATAAAACCGCTCGACGAAAATCACCCCCACTTGTCATAGCATTGTAAAACCATTAGTCATTGCAAAACCATTGGTTACTGTAAATCCCCACTGTATTTCGAAACCCGAAACATGTATATAAACTCTGTCATCTGTATGTAATTTGTATCAACTGATGATGACTGCTTAGCAGTTGAAATGTACATTTTGTGTGTTTAATAAACTAGTGAAGAAAGTTACTAAGTGTTATTATTTAATTATTACTTAAACTTTACGCAACTCAACAATTACATCTTATAAATATGGCTTTTTGGTCAAGTGAGTTTAACAAATACATCAGATTCAAGTCTAAAATCAAGTGCATCAAAACCGACATATTCTTCTTAAAACAGTGCAAATACCATAAAGTTCATAAACCTTTACACAAACAAAATAATCAATAGTGCTAAAACCAAGTGGTTACAGTTTGAAATTGGATCCCTATACAACAGACTTTCGGAATTAGAAGTGAAAACTTATAATCTACACCTTAAACAAACCAAACATTTCAAAGACAAGTGGGACATACACGACAGGAAAACCAACATAGTAGCTAATTCTAAATGTAAGAATAAATCCATAAAAATTAACAAGAAACTTTAAAACCTCATCGCCAATAAAAGTTACGACAAAACAGTGAAGGTCAACATAGTGCACAACAAGACGAACATCCTATTCAATACGGATGAAATGCAATTACTCAACAAAGGACTAAAACACAGTGTCGCTCCACCAAAACCGCCGATAGAAACAATTATAACAAATTTGGAACACGCCATCGCTCGCCAACCCACAGAAATCCAATCGAAGAAGAACAAGAACATAAAACCAGGAATAGCAAGGAATATCACACCGCAAGAAAATTAAAGAAGAAAGATTGCGATTATCTCAAAGCTGACAAAGGTAACGCCATAGTCATCATAATGAAATCAGACTATAAACATGTCAGTGAATTATTAGAAACAGGCCCGTACATAAAACTAAAGAAAACCCCGATCATGGAATATTCCACAAAATTAAACAAAGCTCTAGATAATTGCAAAAACTTCATTAGTAAGGATTTAAAAGAAAACTAAAATTACCGATCCCGAACCTTGCGAAACTCCACTGTTTGCCAAAAATCCACAAACCAGGTAATAATTATCGACCCATCGTTTCCAATATAAACTCTCCGACATACCACCTCGCGAAATGGCTAGTTAATGAGTTTAATAACCTTAATTTCCCAAACAACTTAACAGTAAAAAATTCTAAAGAACTGTCAAATAATCTAAAAAATGTTAAGTTAGATCCTGGAGATAGATTTGTTTCATTCGACGTTACATCCTTGTTCCCAAACGTTCCAATACCCGAAACTTTAAATATTCTAGAAAGTGAACTCATCAAAAACAATCTACCAGAAAATATAGTGAAAGAATATTTATTACTAACAGAAACATGCATGGAATTAAACGCTTTCACTTTTGAAAACAATGTGTATAAACAAACATTCGGCACATCTATGGGAAATCCTCTCTCTTCCCTCCTAGCCAACTTATTCTTAGCCCGTTTTGAAAACAACTTGAAAACTGATTCCGCTTTATTTCCAAAAACCTGGCTCAGATACTTTGACGATGTGTTCGCCATCATAGACAAAGACTTTGACCTTGAAAAGTTCCTAAACCTGATCAATACACAATTTCCCACTATAAAATTCACTGTTGAATTAAAAAAGGAAAACGCACTTCCATTCCTTGATTTAAAAATCATAAAAAATGAAGACAAAATAGAATTCGACATATACAGGAAACCTACTTCAACAGAAAACTTTATTTACTCCTCATCAAA
Source organism: Stenolophus ochropezus (assembly GCA_035578165.1). NCBI lineage: Eukaryota > Metazoa > Arthropoda > Insecta > Coleoptera > Carabidae > Stenolophus > Stenolophus ochropezus. The sequence continues at coordinate 534,167 of JAQOWZ010000074.1, read as the reverse complement.
CACTCACTACAAAACAAACTCACAGCCTTCCATTCCATGGAACATTGACTTTTTACTATTCCATTAAACAAAACAAGATTTCTAGCAGAACTAAAGTACATATACCACTTATGTGAAACCAATGGATACGAAAAGTCAATGATTAATAAACTTGTTAATAAATACAAACAAAAACAAAATATCAACAACAGTACAACTTTGACAAAAGAACCAAAGAAAACCACATACTGGAAATTCACATTCATACAAAATAGCCATCACAAACTAACTAACCTTTTCAAAAAATTTAACATAACACTAGCATACAACAATAATTACACCCTCAAAAATCTATTAACTGATAATTGCCATAAGATGAACAAACTAGATTGCTCCGGTATTTATTCTATTTCATGCACAGACTGTAACAAATTATACATCGGCCAAACGAAAAGGAAAATCGGCACAAGGTTCAAAGAACACATTTACCACTTAAAGAACAAACACATCTTCAACTCAGCCCTAGCCCTACATCATCATAATACTGGACACAATTTTTCAACAGACAATGTCAAATGTCTAAAAAATTGCACCAATCAAACCTTAACATCCTTGAAGCCATAGAAATGAAAAAATTCTCAAAACATTTACTCAACACAGATCTCGCTCCTTTAGAAAATCCCTTATTAAAATTCATAAAACCGCTCGACGAAATTCATCCCCACTTGCCACATCATTGTAAAACCATTAGTCATTGCAAAATCATTTGTTACTGTAAATCCCCACTGTAATTCGAAACCCGAAACATGTATATAAACTCTGTCCTCTGTATGTAATTTGTATCAACTGATCATGACTGCTTAGCAGTTGAAATGTATATTTTGTGTGTTTAATAAACTAGTGAAGAAAGTTACTAAGTGTTATTAGTTAATTATTACTTAAACTTTACGCAACTCAACAATTACATCTTATGAATATGAATGTTTTAACAAATATATCCATTTCAAGAATATGTAAAATCTCACTTTATTTTTGTAAAAAATCATATAAATATGTGCTTCTGGCCCGAATTTTACACTTCTGCATAATATTTTAGCTAAAAGAAAACATTGCAACAAAAAAATTGCTATTACAAGTGTGGTAGGTATTCTAAAATCCAGCCCATGTAGCTTATAATATATAACGTATTCTTTTAAATCACACCCGAAAATTGAATTTTTTATTATCTGATTGGTATCACGTTTTGGTCACTTTTGCGTGGTAAATGCTAAAACCATCCATAGTATAGATCCTAAAGCATGAATATGAATGTTTTAACTAATATATCCATTTCAAGAATAGGTAAAATCTGACTTTATTTTTGTAAAAAAATCATATAAATATGTGCTTCCGCGCCCGAATTTTATAATTCTTTATCATATTTTAGCGAAAAGAAAACATTGCAACAAGAAAATTGCTATTTCAAGTGTGGTAGGTATTCTAGTATCCAGCCCATGTAGCTTACAATATACAACGTATTCATTGAAATGACACCCGAAAATTTAATGTATATTATCTGATTGGTACCACGTTTTGGTCACTTTTGCATGTCCATTGCTTAAAACCATCCATAGAATAGATCCTAAAGCATGAATATGAATGTTTTAACAAAAATATCCAATTCAAGAATAAGTAAAGTCTGACTTTATTTTTGTATTATTATTATTTTTATTATTAATATTTATTCTTGCCAAGTGGCTTAGAATCTACAGAAATAACGTATACATTTTTATTCTACATTGTGTGTGTGTAATACATTTATGCGACTGTTCTCTTCTTAATGATTTCGCTCATCCTCTTCTCTCCTGATCCTAGATCGTCTAACAGCTCCATTTTCCCTCTATCTTCTTTATTTACTTCTCTGCAATATTCCCTTAAATGCTTCAGTGTTTTATCTTCTCTGCCATATAATCTGCAACCCCTTTCTTCCTTAGGTAACCAATACTGGTTGTCTCTTTCTTCGTTACCGCATCTGAATCTGGCTATCATTTTAATGTTTTTCTTTGGGTTTAATATGTAACGTGGTATCTCTGTTGTTTGTATCTTTTATTGTAATTGGATTGATTTATTCTGCTCTGTTGTTCCTGCTTCTGTATATCCCAATCTCGTTGTTGTACGGCGAGGATCACACTTTCTTCATTTATTCGATTCCTCTCTATTTGCATTTCCGAGTATCCATTCCTTTCGTAATATACCTTTCTTGTGTGTCTCCATCTTGTTAATTTGTTTTTGTCGTCCTCTCCCTTCCTTATATCTTTCCAGCATTCTTTCAATATTGAACTCTCTGAGTTTCTAACTCTTTCTTCGTATTTCACTGCTCTCTTTCCTGTTTCCACTCGAAGTTTTGCCACTTTCATTTCTTCCAGTACTATATATTCTGGTGTACATTTGTCGAGGCCCAGGATCCATTTTATGTAGCGTACTTGTACACTTGTGCTCTGTCCATCCAAAAATTTCCGCCCCTTAAATTAGAATACTTTTTACTATTGCTTCGAACATCATCCATTTATTCGCATATTCGTCTTGAACTTCCTTTCGCTTATACCCCATATTTGTTTCATGGCCAAATTGCCTTCCTTTTCTGGTACTCTAAGTGATTTGTGGCTTGGTTATTCCTCTGGAATGTATATCCCAAATATCTGAATTCTTTTACCTCTTCGATACTTTCATTTTTCCACTACCATACTTCAGAGGTTTCTCTACCTCCACCTTTTTTGAATTTCATAATTTTTGATTTTTGCGCGTTGAGATTCATATATTTTCTTCTTAAATACAGTCAAGTCATTTCAGCATTGCTTTCATTCCAGATGGATCTTTCGCGACTATGACAATGTCATCCGCGTACGCTAGAGACCATATTTTCTTTCTTCCTATTACAATGCCGCCTGTTTGCTCTTTGCTGAGGAATTCTTCTTTATCCGCTATATATAGTGAAAATAATGTTGGGCTTAATGGACATCCTCGCCTTAATCCTTTTTCTGTCCAGATCTCCTCTTTTTTATTTTTGTAAAAAATCATATAAATATTTGCTTCCGCGCCCGAATTTTATAATTCTTCAAGATATTTTAGCTAAAAGAAAACATTGCAACAAGGAATTTGCTATTTCAAATGTGGTAGGTATTCTAGAATCCAGCCCATGTAGCTTACAATATACAACGTATTCATCAAGAATAGGTAAAATCTGACTTTATTTTTGTAAAAAATCATAAAAATATTTGCTTCCGCGCCAGAAGTTTATATTTCTTCATCATATATTAGCTAAAAGAAAACATTGCAACATGAAAATTGCTAATTAAGGTGTGGTAGGTTTTCTAGAATCCAGCCCATGTAGCTTACAATATACAACGTATTCATCAAGAATAGGTAAAATCTGACTTTATTTTTGTAAAAAATCATAAAAATATTTGCTTCCGCGCCAGAAGTTTATATTTCTTCATAATATATTAGCTAAAAGAAAACATTGCAACATGAAAATTGCTATTTCAAGTTTGGTAGTTATTCTAGAATCCAGCCAATGTAGCTTACAATATACAACGTATTCATAAAGAATAGGTAAAATCTGACTTTATTTTTGTAAAAAATCATATAAATATTTGCTTCCGCGTCCAAATTTTATAATTCTTCATCATATTTTAGCTAAAAGAAAACATTGCAACAAGAAAATTGCTATTTCAAGTGTGGTAGGTATTTTAGAACCCAGCCCATGTAGCTTACAATATACAACGTATTCATTAAAATGACAGTAAAAAATTGAATGTTTATTATCTGATTGGTACCATGTTATGGTCACTTATGCATGTCCAATGCAATAATTATCCATAGTATAGATCCTAAAGCAAGAATATGAATGTTTTAACAAAAATTTCCAGTTCAAGAATAAGAAAAATCTAACTTCATTTTTGTAAAATATCATATAAATATTTGCTTCCGCGCACGAATTTTATGATTTTTCTTCAATTTTTAGCTAAAAGAAAACATTGCAACAAGAAAATTGCTATTTCAAGTGTGGTAGGTATTCTAGAATCCAGCCCTTGTAGCTTACAATATACAACGTATTCATGATGAAAAGGTAAAATCTGATTTTAAATTTTGTAAAAAATCATATAAATATTTGCTTCCGCGCCCGAATTTTATAATTCTTTATCATATTATAGCTAAAAGAAAACATTGCAACAAGAAAATTGCTATTTCAAGCATGGTAGGTATTCTAGAATCCAGCCTATGTAGCTTACAATATACAACGTATTCATCAAGAATAGGTAAAATCTGACTTTATTTTTGTAAAAAATCATATAAATATTTGCTTCCGCGCCCGAATTTTATAATTCTTTATCATATTTTAGCTAAGAGAAAACATTGCAACAAGAAAATTGCTATTTCAAGTGTAGTAGGTATACTAGAATCCAGCCCATGTAGCTTACAATATACAACGTATTCATCAAGAATAGGTAAAATCTGACTTAATTTTTGTAAAAAATCATAAAAATAATTGCTTTCGCGCCCGAATTTTATAATTCTTTATCATATTTTAGCTAAAAGAAAACATTGCAACAAGAAAATTGCTATTCCAAGTGTGGTAGGTATTTTAGAACCCAGCCCATGTAGCTTACAATATACAACGTATTCATCAAGAACAGGTAAAATCTGACTTTATTTTTGTAAAAAATCATATAAATATTTGCCTCCTCGCCCGAATTTTATAATTCTGTATCATATTTTAGCTAAAAGGAAACATTGGAATAATAAAATTGCTATATTAACTGTGGTGGGTATTCTAGAATCCAGCCTATGTAGCTTACAATATACAACGTATTCATCAAGAAAAGGTAAAATCTGACTTTATTCTTGTAAAAAATCATATAAATATTTGCTTCCGCGCCCGAATTTTATAAATTTTTTATCATATTTTAGCTAAAAGTAAACATTGCAACAAGGAAATTGCTATTTCAATTGTAGTAGGTATTCTAGAATCGAGCACATGTAGCTTACAATATAAAACGTATTCATTAAAATGACATCCAAAAATTCAATGTTTATTATCTGATTGGTACCACGTTATGGTCACTTTTGCATGTCCAATGCTAAAATTATCCATAGTATTGATCCTAAAGCATGATTATGAATGTTTTAACAAAAATATCCATTTCAAGAATAGGTAAAATCTGACATTATTTTTGTAAAAAATCATATAAATATTTGCTTCCGCGCCTGAATTTTATAATTCTTTATCATATTTTAGCTAAAAAAAAACATTGCAACCAGAAAATTGCTATTTCAATTGTGGTAGGTATTCTAGAATCTAGCCCATGTAGCTTACAATATACAACGTATTAATCAAGAAAAGTTAAAATCTGACTTTATTTTTGGAAAAAATCATATAAATATTTGCTTCCGGGACCGAATTTTATAATTTTTCATCATATTTTAGCTAAAGGATAACATTGGAATAAGAAAATTGCTATATTAAGTGCGGTAGGGATTCTAGATTCCAGCCCATGTAGCTTACACTTTACAACGTATTCATTAAGAATAGGTAAAATCTGACTTTATTTTTGTATAAAATCATAAAAATATTTGCTTCTGCGCCGGAATTTTATAATTCTTCATCATATTTTAGCTAAAGGAAAACATTGCAACAAGAAAATTGCTATTTCAAGTGTGGTAGGTATTTTAGAACCCAGCCCATGTAGCTTACAATATACAACGTATTCATTAAAATGACAGTCAAAAATTTAATGTTTATTATCTGATTGGTACCATGTTATGGTCACTTTTACATGTCCAATGCAATAATTATCCATAGTATAGATCCTAAAGCAAGAATATGAATGTTTTAACAAAAATTTCCAGTTCAAGAATAAGAAAAATTTAACTTCATTTTTGTAAAATATCATATAAATATTTGCTTCCGCGCACGAATTTTATGATTTTTCTTCAATTTTTAGCTAAAAGAAAACATTGCAACAAGAAAATTGCTATTTCAAGTGTGGTAGGTATTCTAGAATCCAGCCCTTGTAGCTTACAATATACAACGTATTCATGATGAAAAGGTAAAATCTGATTTTAAATTTTGTAAAAAATCATATAAATATTTGCTTCCGCGCCCGAATTTTATAATTCTTTATCATATTATAGCTAAAAGAAAACATTGCAACAAGAAAATTGCTATTTCAAGCATGGTAGGTATTCTAGAATCCAGCCTATGTAGCTTACAATATACAACGTATTCATCAAGAATAGGTAAAATCTGACTTTATTTTTGTAAAAAATCATATAAATATTTGCTTCCGCGCCCGAATTTTATAATTCTTCATCATATTTTAGCTAAGAGAAAACATTGCAACAAGAAAATTGCTATTTCAAGTGTAGTAGGTATACTAGAATCCAGCCCATGTAGCTTACAATATACAACGTATTTATCAAGAATAGGTAAAATCTGACTTAATTTTTGTAAAAAATCATAAAAATAATTGCTTTCGCGCCCGAATTTTATAATTCTTTATCATATTTTAGCTAAAAGAAAACATTGCAACAAGAAAATTGCTATTCCAAGTGTGGTAGGTATTCTAGAATCCAGCCCATGTAGCTTACAATATACAACGTATTCATCAAGAACAGGTAAAATCTGACTTTATTTTTGTAAAAAATCATATAAATATTTGCCTCCTCGCCCGAATTTTATAATTCTTTATCATATTTTAGCTAAAAGGAAACATTGGAATAATAAAATTGCTATATTAACTGTGGTGGGTATTCTAGAATCCAGCCTATGTAGCTTACAATATACAACGTATTCATCAAGAAAAGGTAAAATCTGACTTTATTCTTGTAAAAAATCATATAAATATTTGCTTCCGCGCCCGAATTTTATAAATTTTTTATCATATTTTAGCTAAAAGTAAACACTGCAACAAGGAAATTGCTATTTCAATTGTAGTAGGTATTCTAGAATCGAGCACATGTAGCTTACAATATAAAACGTATTCATTAAAATGACATCAAAAAATTAAATGTTTATTATCTGATAGATACAACGTTATGATCACTTTTGAATATCCAATGCTAAAATTTTTCATAGTATAGATCCTAAAGCATGAATATGAATGTTTTAACAAAAATATCCATTTCAAGAATAGGTAAAATATGACTTTATTTTTGTAAAAAATCATATAAATATTTGCTTCCGCACCCGAATTTTATAATTTTTCATCATATTTTAGCTAAAAGAAAACATTGCAACAAGAAAATTGCTATTTCAAGTGTGGTAGGTATTCTAGAATCCAGCCCATGTAGCTTACAATATACAAAGTATTAATCAAGAACAGGTTAAATCTGACTTTATTTTTGAAAAAAATCATATAAATATTTGCTCCCGCGCCCGAATTTTATAATTCTTTATCATATTTTAGCTAAAAGAAAACATTGCAACCAGAAAATTGCTATTTCAATTGTGGTAGGTATTCTAGAATCTAGCCCATGTAGCTTACAATATACAACGTATTAATCAAGAAAAGTTAAAATCTGACTTTATTTTTGGAAAAAATCATATAAATATTTGCTTCCGGGACCGAATTTTATAATTTTTCATCATATTTTAGCTAAAGGATAACATTGGAATAAGAAAATTGCTATATTAAGTGCGGTAGGGATTCTTGATTCCAGCCCATGTAGCTTACACTTTACAACGTATTCATTAAGAATAGGTAAAATCTGACTTTATTTTTGTATAAAATCATAAAAATATTTGCTTCTGCGCCGGAATTTTATAATTCTTCATCATATTTTAGCTAAAGGAAAACATTGCAACAAGAAAATTGCTATTTCAAGTGTGGTAGGTATTCTAGAATCCAGCCTGTGTAGCTTACAATATACAACGTACTCATCAAGAAAAGGTAAAAGCTGACTTTATTTTGGTAAAACATCATATAAATATTTGCTTCCGTGCCCAAATTTTATAATTTTTTATCATATTTTAACTAAAAGAAAACATTACAACAAGAAAATTGCTATTTCAAGTGGGGTAGTTATCCTAGAATCCAGCCCATGTAGCTTACAATATACAACGTATTCATCAAAATGACACCCGAAAATTGAATGTTTATTATCCGATTGGTACCACGTTATGGTCACTTTTGCATGACCAATGCTAAAATAATCCATAGTATAGATCCTAAAGCATGAATATGAATGTTTTAACAAAAATATCCATTTCAAAAATAGGTAAAATCTGACTTTATTTTTGTAAAAAATCATATAAATATTTGCTTCCGCGCCCGCATTTTATAATTTTTCATCATATTTTAGCTAAAAGAAAACATTGCAACAAGAAAAATGCTATTTCAAGTGTGGTAGGTATTCTTGAATCCAGCCCATGTAGCTTACAATATACAACGTATTCATTAGGAATAGGTAAAATCTGACTTTATTTTTGTTAAAAGTCATATAAATATTTGCTTTCGCGCCCGAATTTTATAATTTTTCATCATATTTTAGCTAAAAGAAAACATTGCAACAAGAAAATTGCTATTTCAAATTTGGTAGGTATTCTAGAATCCAGCCCATGTAGCATACAATATACAACGTATTCATCAAGAATAGGTAAAATCTGACTTTATTTTTTGTAAAAAATCATATAAATATTTGCTTCCGCGCCCGAACTTTATAACTGTTCATCATATTTTAGCTAAAAGTAAACATTGCAACATGAAAATTGCAATTTCAAGTGTGGTAGGTTTTCTAGAATCCAGCCCATGTAGCTTACAAAATACAACGTATTCATCAAGAATAAGTAACATCTGACTTAATTTTTGTAAAATATCATATAAATATTTGCTTCCGCGCCCGAATTTTATGTATTTATTTATTTTTTATTTATTTATTTATTTAAATACATTGTCCAACAGGAAACCCTAAAATAGAACAAGTACAGAACTTAACTAGTGAAAATAACATAAAAGCGGTAAATAAACATCAAATAGTGTTGTTGGAGAAAACATCGATGTTATTAAACTTATTGTTATATAAATTACACATGTTTGTTAATGGTGATTGTGATGCTATATTAGTTCTAGCTTTAGGAATGTAAAAAGTAGATCTCGTACGTAAAGACGACGTTGGACAATAAAAGGAAATTTGCGCTAAAGAAACAGGATCGTCAATAGAACCATTAATTAATTTTGTCAGGAAATGAAGAGCAAATGTATCACGCCGATTTGATAATGACTTAAATGAAAATAATTTACTAAGAAGTTTATATGATATGTTGCGGTCGGGATAGTAGCCCATTATTTTGTAATAAACAAAACAGAGGAAACGTTTTTGGATAGTTTCAATTAACTTAATGTATTTGGAATAAATTGGAGTCCAAATAAGGGAGCAATATTCTAGCCGTGATCGTACTAGGGAATAATAAATTATAATAATTGCATCTATGTTAATAAAATTTTTAGTGTTACGTATAACGAAACCTAAGGAACGAAGAGATAAAGTAAATATATTTTCAAAGTGGTCTTTGAACGTTAATTTGGCGTCAAAAATTACACCAAAATCACAAATGGACGTTACACGGTCTATGCTAACTCCATTAAGTAAGTAATTGTGATTAAGATCACTGATTTTTCGAGTGAACGTTATGATTTTGCATTTTTTAATGTTTAGCGACATGTTGTTTTCAATGCACCATTCATCAACGAGATTAAGATCATGTTGTAATAATATACTATCATTAACAGTCTCGATTTTATTGTATATTTTTAGATCATCTGCAAAAAGTAGTTTATGGCAGTGCAGATTTGATATAATGTCATCAATAAATAGAATAAACAATAAGGGTCCTAAATTAGAACCCTGTGGAACACCGGAAGTGGTAGAGAATTTGTTGGAATTCGTGCTAAGAAATTCAACATAAGCTAGTCTATTGTCTAAATAAGATTGAAAGAGTGATATTAATGAAGGCGAAAATGAATAAGATTGAAGCTTGTGTAATAAAATACGATGGTCTACAGTATCAAATGCTTTTTTAAAATCAGTATATACCACGTCGACCTGTCCGTTTTTGTCGATGGTATTAGAAAGATAATGGGAGAAATTTGCAAGATTGGTTGTTGTGGAACGACCCTTAAAGAAACCATGTTGATGAATTGATACTAAATTATTTATTTTGGGGTATATATTGTTATGAATTATTCGTTCAAAGACTTTACTGAAATTGGAGAGAATTGCAATTGGACGGTAGTTTTCAATTTTATTTTTAGTGCCATTTTTAAATATAGGAAGTATTTTAGTTAATTTCCACATAGTTGGGAACGTTGAGGTTTCTACAATTAAGTTAAAAGTGTGAAATAGTGCTTTTGATAAAGGAAAGCTACAATCTTTAATAAGTAAATTAGGAATGAGAACGGGCCCAAAAGACAAATTATTTTTTAGTCTTTTTATTGATTTTTCAATTTCAATATTAGTGATATTATGTACATTAAGACAAAAATTCGATTTCGACGTTAATACAGGGAGTGGGTTAATATGATTGGTTTCAGTATATACTGACTCAAAAAAATTAGCGAAGTTGTTTGCAATATCAACGTTCTTTGTTAAAATGCAGTCATTGAATAACATTGGAGCTTGAACCTTTTCATTTTGAATTAATGAAAGTCCAAAATTTCTTAGGGTCAGTTTGAAGTTCGTTTTCACGTTGGGTAATGTAATCATTATAACATTTTTTTATATCAGTTTTTGTTTTTGCTCTAAGAAATTTGTGCATTTGGGCATAATGTTGATTGTTTGGAATTTTTTTGTGCATTTTATTATAATGATTCTGCTTTTAAACTTCGATTCTTAAGGTTGGTGTAAACCAGGGTGGAAAATTTATCTTATTAATACGTTTAAAAGGTACACAAATATCAAAAAATGAATAAAGTGTTTCAATCGCAAGCGTCGTCTACAGCAGAGAAACTACTTAAAACATCCCAGTTATGATTGGCAATAAGTTCATATAATTGTATGTAATTATTGTGCTTGAAATCATATTATTTACTATCAATCTTGGGAGCCTTGAAATGTTTTGGATTAGTCTCAGTGGGAAGTTCAATTGATAGTGGGGGGTTGTGATTCTCTTCCTTTGAAAAAATTGTGTCGGTAGCTGATATAACATTGCAGTGCGTGTTTGAAACTACTAAGTCAAGGAAGCGATTTAAGTTGTTAGGTTCATTATTGTATTGAGAAGCATCCATAATACTCAAAAAAGACGAAAATATTTGACATCTGATGCTATTCAAGTTGGTAGTTAACTCTGGAATATTAAAGTCGCCAAAAATTATAAATTTGTTATCATCTAAAAAATCAAGAGCCTCAAAGAATTTAAAAATTTTCGTAAATTGATCGATAACAATTGCTGGTGGAACATAGATAACAAATATATAAAGTACATTTTGATTCAAAAATAATTTGGAACACCCAATGTCAATGTTTACGGGTAGAATGTCATTGAATTTATCTAAACAAACTACGCTGCAGTGCAGGTTTGATTTTGTTAGTAGTAGCACGCCGCCTGCACGACTTACTTCACAAAGATTGAATTTTCTGTCAATGCGGTTTATTGTGTACGAACTATCGCATATTTTCGAGTTTAACACACTATCACATAACCAAGTTTCCGTAAAAGCCAGAATGTCATAATTTGTTGAAAATAGTGACGTATAGAGATCTGGAAGTTTACTGTTGAGACCATGTACGTTTTGATAAAAGCACGAGATTTTGATGTGATGATCAGGTGAGTACTTCTTGGTGGTCTGTAGTTGCTATTGATAGCCAAGTATTCCGGATTTGAATTTTTTCAATGTTTCTAGATATATGGGGTTTTCGTTCCAAACGTCATGGTCAATTGGCGTATTGACTTTGTTAATTTCATTATGTCGAATACAGTTAATGCATTTGAAGGCAGTAGTCTGAGCAGAACAATCTTTAATAGTGTGCTTACTAGCACATTTTGGACAAGAAGGATCTTTCCGTGAACAATGAGAGTCGTGGTGATGGTATCCGCAGCAGTTAAAGCAGCGACGTACTTCAATAGCATCGAAGACTGTGCAGAAATCGTAACCGATAAAAACTTTGCCGGTATGTATGAGATTTTTATACGATTGTATATCAATTTGGATTGTGGCTTGATATTTTTTTCTCATTCTTTTTCAGTGGGGAAACTTTGATTACGCTGCATTCAAAGTTGTCGGAGAAAATATCCTTATTCTGGTTACATAAATAGTTTTTGAAGACTTCCGGGCTATATTGATCTGACATACCTACTATTCTGACTCTCGGATGTAGACCAGGATGATCGATAAGTAAATAATCTTTGAGTTTATCCTTGGCTAATGAATTTAATTTTTCAGTTTGTTCAGAGTTATTGCATCGTATTACTAGACCGCCCTTCTTAGTAGTCTGCACTGTTTGAAATTGTAAATTTGAAGCTACAGGATCAACTAGTGAAAGAACTTCGTTTTTGTGACGTTAACTGGTTGTGATCCACTTTTGGGTTTCAAGATAAATTGAGGAGTAACTTTTTTCGTAATATTAGCATAAGAAGACGTAGATGATGAAGTATTACTTGAAGAGTTTAGATTGCTTTGGTACGTGAGAGTCTCGATTTCGGTTTTTAATGTTGACAATTCATGTTCAATTAAATTATTAACTTCCGATTTCAAGTTGTCGAAATAAACTTGTAGGGTGTTTTGGTCGAATAAAGCATTAATTGAGATTAATTGATTGAATCCCCTGGTCCATATTCAAATATCTGGATTTATTGACAACTTCACAGGTGATCTTACAATGATCGCACAAGTAAAACAAGTTTCAAGATTTCTCTAATAGCTTAAAATCGTCATCGTTAATTCCGGAACAAGATATATGGAACCATTTTCCGCAACATCCTTCACAGCCGACTTGTTTTTCGCGGGTTTTCCTCTTACATTTACCACATTCACTCATAGTGATGCAAGACACAATACACTACACGTGGAAAGGATACAGGGGTAGATTGCTTAAGCAGACTTAAATTTTTGTTAACAAGTAAGAACTTGGATGAATCACTGTAAGCACGAGGCACACAAAATGATCTTAATAAAATACTTTAAGTCACTAAAAGTTTTAATTCACTTAGACTTAGTCGTTGTCTAATAAAAAGTTAGCACAACAGGAGATCGCGCAATCAGATAAGATCAAACACTTTAAATTTGGAAATAACACCACAAAAACCCCGTTTTAGCAAGAGCACAAAAAAGTAATTGTCACCAGTTAACGATCAACTATATTTAATTGTATAATTATTATTCTAGAATCCAGACCATGTAGCTTACAATATACAACGTGTTCATTAAAATGACACCCTAAAATTAAAAGTTTATTAATAATAATAATAACAATAATAATAATATATTTATGAATCATGTTATGCATACATTGCATTTATGACAAGTCACATATGTATATAAAATGACAAATTATTACATCGTTTTATTTTTGTAAATATATTCCACCCAAGAGAAGTCTTCCAACGACACAAAGAAAAACTATGCATTGAAGTTGAACTCTTAAAATTCTTCAACAGAATAGAAACAGTTTCGTAGAAGTAGTTTTTTAATTTTTGTTTTAAATAATTTTAAATCTGTTTTTTTATATTTTGTTGGTAGTTTATTGTAAAGATTTATATGTGTAGAATTTCTTGCCGATATAGCTAATCTATATTTGTTTGCTCAAAGTTTTTCATTGTCACGTGTTTGATAATTATGGACATCGCGACCCCTAACATAGTTATTTAAATTAGTATGTGTTTCAACTAAATTGTCATAAATATGACAACATGGGAGTGGCAGTATAGAGTGCAACAGAAATTTGGGTCTGCAATGTTCACGAGTGCTCATTTTGTTGATAACTCTAATGACTTTCTTTTGCATTCGAAAGACTTTAATTGCGTTGGCAGAGTTTCCCCATAAACCTACCCCATATGTAAGAAGGCTATGAAACAGTGCAAAATAAATACTAATTAAGCATTTCGTATCTAAATATTGCGACAATTTTCGGAACAGAAATACTAATAAGGATAATTTACCGTAAAGAAAATTTATGTGGCAAGTCCAGTTTAATTTCTCATCCACAAATAAACCTAATATCTTAACCGCATCTGATTGGTACTACGTTATGGTCACTTTTGCATGTCCAATGCTAAAATTATCCATAGTATAGATCCTAAAGCATGAATATGAATGTTTTAACAAAAATATCCATTTCAAGAATAGGTAAAATCTGCCTTTATTTTTGTAAAAAATCATATAAATATTTGCTTCCGAGCCCAAATTTTATAATTCTTCATAATATTTTAACTAAAAGAAAACATTGCAACAAGAAAATTGCTATTTCAAGTGTGGTAGGTATTCTAGAATCCAGCCAATGTACCTTCCAATATACAACGTATTCATCAAGAGTAGATAAAATCTGACTTTATTTTTGTAAAAAATCATATAAATATTTGCTTCCGCGCCCGAATTTTATAATTCTTCATCATATTTTAGCTAAAAGAAAGCATTGCAACAAGATAATTGCTATTTCAAGTGTGGTAGGTATTCTAGAATCCAGCCCATATAGCTTACAATATACAACGTATTCATTAAAACGACACCCGAAAATTGAATGTTTATTATCTCACTGGTACCACGTTATGGTCACTTTTGCATGTCCAATGTTAAATTATCCATAGTATAGATCCTAAAGTATGAATATGAATGTTTTAACAAAAATAATTATTTCATGAATAGGTAACATCTGACTTTATTGTTGTAAAAAATCATATAATTATTTGCTTCCGCGCCCGAATATTATAATTCTTCATCATAATTTAGCTAAAAGAAAACATTGCAAAAAAAAATTGCTATTTGATGTGTGGTTGGTATTCTAGAATCCAGCCCATGTAGCTTACAATATACAACGTATTCATCAAGAATAGGTAAAATATGACTTTATTTTTGTAAAAAATCATATAAATATTTGCCTCCGCGCCCCAATTTTATAATTTTTCTTCATATTTTAGTTAAAAAAAAACATTGCATTGTTATTTCAAGTGTGGTAGGTATTCTAGAATCCAGCCTATGTAGCTTACAATATACAACGTATTCATGAAGAATAGGTAAAATCTGACTTTATTTTTGTAAAAAAATCATATAAATATTTGCTTCCGCGCTCGAATTTTATAATTCTTTATCATATTTTAGCTAAAAGAAAATATTGCAACAAGAAAATTGCTATTTCAAGTGTGGTAGGTATTCTAGAATCCATCCTATGTAGCTTACAATATACAACGTATTCATTAAAATGTCACCCGAAAATTTAAGGTTTATTATCTGATTGGTACCACGTTCTGGTCACTTTTGCATGTCTAATACTAAAATTATCCATAGTATATATCTTGAAGCATGAATATGATTGTTTTAACAAAAATATCAGTAGATATGCTGTAGGGATTCTAACTCAATCTCGATGACCGTCCTAGCTCGATGACGGTGGTCATCCAGATCTACCACTCTTCAGCAGTTCTTCAACATCCCCTTAAGTCTTAGGGGTGGATTTCTTGGATTTTTTGGCTGTGTGAACCTCTTCTTCGGCAGTTCTTCAGCAACCCCTAGCTAATTCTTCAGCAACCCCTTAGGACTTAGGGGTGGATTTCTTGGATTTTGAACCCCTTCTTCTGCAGTTCTTCAGCAACTCCTTAGGGGCAGTTCTTCAGCAACCTCTAGCCCCTTCTTCAGCAACCTCCTAGCCCCTTCTTTAGCAACCCCTAATCCCTTCTTCAGCAACACCTGGTTTATCCAGGTGGGGGAGACTGGTCAGGTAGGTGTGTTGTTTTAATTGTAATAAGACGGTTGTCATATTTAGAGACTGTTCTTGGATCGTTGCTGTGGACGCATATCGATAATCCAAGTCCCTAAACGTATAGATTTCCATAGTCAAATCTTAGCGTGGGACCGTTAATTTTTTTGTATCGCACACTTAAAATAATAACGCAACGGTCTCGATTTGAATGGCTGTGGAACTTGATAGTGCGGGCGACAGTCATCCCTGTTTATGGCAACCACACTTGCAATTTCTGGAAAAACATAATCTCTGCGGTCACCTCAAGCCACCCCCTGAAACCGTGAGAATACATATGGTAGAATGTTCTAGATCATTCTACCCTCACTTATGTATATTTTAGTTTTTATCTACCCCCACGCAAGACGATGGCTAAGATGTAAGATCAAAATTAAAATAGTTTGGTCATTCTGATTTCGGTCGGGGAAGCTAGAAGTAGCATTACGAGTTCGCGTTGTTAGAATCTATTTTTTTTTAATTGTATTTTTATTTCATTTGAATACTTAGCCATCGTAGCGGGAGGAACATTTATTTTTTTATATTTTTCATTGTATTTTATATGTTATAAGTCTTTTCGTAATTTTATCGTTATTTTTATTAATATATATATATATATATATATATATATATATATATATATATATATATGTATCTTTGTTTATTAAATTATAATACTCATATCTTTAACCGTATAATTTCTCTTCCCGCTAAGTGAAAGTGTAGTTGCTGTTGTTGAGAAGCCACTGCTACAGGGGTAAGTAAAAAGAAACATTTACTATTTTTTTATAAATAAATCAAATTCGTCCACACGCTCGTGTTACATTTAATTAATTTTATTAACGTCTCTTAGGTATTCGAATAAAGAATCTTTAGATTTGGTTAATTTATTTTTTTAATTATTATTATTATTATTATTATTTGCTTGTTGAATTAAATTTTAACAAATTTTTTCAAAATGGTTTATCCCCCAACTACGCCAGTAACTACAACTACTTTACCTGTGACCGCGACTCACCCGACCACTACAACTGCACCCATACCTATAGTTACGCAGGCAGTAACCGTTGCTAATACTGCGACAATTACTACCACGTCCTACACGATACCAATTACATCTCCCGTATCATACCTGTTAAGTTATCCCTTAGCAACCGCATATTCACAAACAAGTATGCATCCTAATTATCCACTTCCTCCTACATCACCTTTTGCGGATTTAAATATTAATCCCACACAAATCCCTCAGTACGGACCTGTACCGCCTATCGGTTATGGTCAGAGTTATGTGCCACTAGGTCAACGGCCTAACACCCCAACTAGTTCCGCATGTCCCATCACACCCTGTCAATCGTCGCAAGCTTCTTGGCCTTCAGCCGCACCTTCTGTACCGTCAACTAATGACATTGAACCATTTACGGGCGGTACCGATCTGGAGGCATTTTTAGATTTAGTTGCGTCGGTTGCAGATGCTGCCGGGTGGAATGAACTGCAGGCATATAATGTAATTAGGCTAAAATTAAGAGGAAAGGCTAGGGATACTTTTCTTTTCAATACCATTATTAAAACGACCCAAAAATTTGATCGAGATGAGAGTTTGGCTGCAGGCACAATTTGGTAAACGTACTGGTATACCCGGTGGAGAATGCGATTTTAAAAAAATGTTTCGTGGAAAAGAGGAATCATTACGCGCGTTCGCTACCCGTTTAGAAATCGCCGCCGAGCAGTTAATTCCATCGACAAATAGCGTAGGTATGGATGAATTTCGCGAAAAGTTTGTAAAAGAAACAATGATAATGAATCAGTTTCCAGAAGGGTTAGATACTAGGCTAGCAAACGAGATTTGTCGGTATAAGCGTTTTCATTCCTTAGATGAAGCTCTGCCGTATGCAGAGCAAGCCGAACAAATTTTATTGCGTTTATTTAAGCAAACACAAGCTGATGCGCAACGGCATCATACTTTACGTATAATAAACGTGCAGCCACAGCCTAGTATCAATAAAATATCAGACCGCATGAAATCGCCGCCACCTAACCCTTCCACTTCTTACACGGCTTAAAAACCGCGAAAATTAACTACTTGCCAGCTGTTTCCGAAAATGAGAGGTAGATGTTTTAATTGTGGAAATAAGGATCATATTTACACCGCATGCCCCAAACCAAAACAAGAATTCTGTTATGTTTGCTTCAAAGCCGGGCATCGGGTAAACAAATACAACCGCTGTCCTTTAAACGAAAAAGCTGCCTCAAAATAGACCCAGCGGGAGGTAGCGTAGTAAAATACCAACAAAATCTTAGGGTCGTAAGATTCGATAATGACCAAGTAAAGAAAGTCACACTTAAAATGAATAATAACGATTTTACATTTTTAATAGACACCGGTGCTTCGGTGTCACTTATTAAGAAAAATATTATTTTGGAACACAAATTAACTGTTGAACCTGCGAATAAAACACTAGTGGATGTGTCCGGTAACCCGTTGAATCGCGACGGTGTTACACGCTTACGTTTACGCGCCGGTAAACGTAATGTATCGCATAGGTTCTTTGTGTGCCCAGACACGCTGTATTTTAATACTGACGACTTAATCAGAGCCAATTTTCTTAATAAGCACCGCGCAATTATAAATTTTGCTAGTAAGGTTGTTAGTATTCAGGACTCTTCTTTACCTATGGGAAACATCAAATCTCAAACTACCATTGAACCTCTCGACACCGAAACATCTGATTCTGTTACGTCATCGTCATGTGAAGCTGTCACGGAGCCTTCTCCGGCTCAAAATACGTCTAGTACTCCAACTAGTACGCACTCATTTTTGAAAACATTTAAAGTACGTTTAATTGAACAATTAGTAATACCCGCGCGTCACACAGCGCTTGGTATAGGGCGTCTCGACGCTCGTACCCCGAATGGCACATATGTGATAGAACCGTATGACATAGGTTTACACGGCGTTTTAATTGCTCGTGTGATAATTAATAAAACTAGTAGTACTAATAAAGTTCAGTTAAACTTACTAAATGTTAGCCCACTTGACGTTGAAATACAAACAAACACGCCTATCGGCACAGCTGTGCAAGCGGATACCTTTGAGCCGCCGCCCTGTAGAAAAAACCCTTTAGTAGCCCCAGTAAACTGTGAAATGAATCCTATTGTTGACTCCATTGACTTAAACCACATTTCTGGGAACGAACGGGAAACATTTCGGGATTTTCTTCGCACATACAGTGATTTATTCGCTTCTAAAGATAAAGCGCTTGGTACAACGTCTTTAGTTAAGCATCGTATCGACACAGGTGATTCCCGCCCTGTCGCACGTCGTCCGTACCGCGTACCTTTTGCTAGACGTGAAATTGTAAAGGAACATCTCACGGATATGGTAAAAGATGGCATTATCGTGCCGTCAGTTCACCGTGGTCAGCACTTGTTGTTCTTGTAGAAAAGAAAAATTCAGATGACGAAAATAAAATTCGTTTTTGCATTGATTATCGTGGACTAAATGCTGTCACGAAACGTGATTATTTTCCGATTCCTAATTTACAAGAAACCTTGGATCAGTTAGGTAATGCAACACGTTTTACGACTCTTGACTTAAGTAATGGTTATTGGCAGGTTGAAGTCGAACCGGCTAATCGCGAAAAAACGGCATTTTCGGTTCTTTGGGGACATTTTGAATGTGCTAGAATGCCTTTCGGTCTCGCAAATAGTCCAAGTACCTGGCAACGTTTAATGTACGCAGTTATAGCTGGATTAACTGAATCGCATTGCTTTGTTTATCTGGACGATATCATTTGTTCTAGCGAGCATTCTTATGAAAATCATGTTAGAAAACTTAGAGATATTCTAGAACGTTTGAGATCCGCTAATTTGACATTGAATCCAGAAAAATTTAAATACGTGACCACTGAAACTAAATATTTAGGTCATATGGTCAGCAATTCAGGCATAAAACCGGACCCTGACAAAATTTCGGTAATTAAAAATTATCCGGTTCCCGTTACGATTAAACAAGTTCGTTCATTCATTGGCCTCGTAGGATTTTATAGACGGTTTATAGATAATTTTTCGGTCATTTCCATTCCTTTAACTCGACTGACACGAAAAAACGCTAAATTTACTTGGTCAGCTGACGCTCAAAATTCTTCTGAAACGTTACGTGACTCACTTTGTAAAGAACCGATTGTAAAATTTCCAAATTTTGAAAAAACTTTTATTTTATGTACAGACGCGTCAAAATTTGCAATCAGCGCAATTTTGTCTCAGGAATATGATGGCCATGAATTACCGATAGCATACGCGAGTAGACAATTATCTGGACCTGAGACCAGATATAGCGCTACAGAACAGGAGTGTTTAGCTCTAGTTTGGGGTATTAAACATTTCCATTGTTACCTATATGGAAAACATTTTAAAGCGTTTGTTGATCATCAACCTCTTACTTGGCAGCTAAAAGCTCGTGAATCTTGTAATCGCTTAACACGTTGGTCCTTAACTTTGGCAAATTACGATTTTGAAATTTCATATCGTCCAGGTAAAAAGCACGGTAATGCCGATGCATTATCACGAATTAATCCAGTTCGAACACTTGCCGTGCAAACCCACTATGAGCCGTTTATTTGGGATCGTTATTCGATTTTACAAGAACAACAAAAAGATTCAGATCTCTCACATTTAAATATCGACGAAAATAACGACTATTACCGTGATATTGATGGACTGATTTATTATAAATCAGACAGCGATAAATATGAAGATCGGTTAGTCATACCCACATTACAATCCCGAATCGTTGAAATGTACCATGCACCATCGTTATTCGGACACTGTGGAATTGATAAAACGTATGACAGATTGCGAGCAAGATTTTATTGGTCAAGCATGTATAAATCCGTGAAAGAGTTTGTAAATGCGTGCATTCCGTGTGCACAACGCGAAATATCGCCTCACATGCAACCCGCGCCGCTCGTCAAATCTGATCCTGTCAGCGGGCCATTTCAACGAATCGCGATGGATGTTGTATGGCCTTTGGTCACCACTTATTACGGGAATCGCTTCATATTAACAATACAGGATTCATTCACACGTTACTTGGAGGCGTTCCCTATGAGTGACCATACTGCGCCGACTATAGCCGAGCATTTAATTAAAGGTGTCATCCTGAGACATGGAGTTCCGCGTCAAATCTTAACCGATCTTGGTTCGGAGTTCATGTCCAACGTAATGAAAGAAGTTAGAATTTTACAGGTACAACATTTGCGTACAACTCCGTATCGTCCGCAGGCCAACGGAATGATCGAGAGAACGCATTGTACCTTGAAGGATATGATTTCTCATTACGTTGACAATAAACACAGAGATTGGGATGAGTGGTTGCCGTACGCAGTGTCAGCTTATTGTTCAACCTCTCATACCTCGCTAGGTGACAGCCCTTTCTTTCTTATGTTTAGCAGAGACATTGAACTACCTTACGATGAAATTTTTAAACCATTACGGACAAAATATGATACTGACACTAATTACGTAAGCGAATTTTTACAAAGATTAAAAATTGCACACGAAAACGCTAGGCAACATCTTAGTAAAGCGACAGACCGTATACATAAAAATTTCAATAAAAGGGCGAAAGACAAAAATTTTACAGTCGGTGATAGAGTTTACGTGTTTAACCCTTCCGTTAAAATTGGATTAAGCTCTAAATAAGCAAAAAAATAAACAGGACCCTATCGAATTATCGACATACGTGACCACATACCGCAACAGTAAAATTAATACACGGACGTAAAATAGAAAAAGTTCACATTAATCGACTTAAACCGTGTTTAACTGACATTCCTGTTGAACTTAACGCTGATACTGCGAATGAACCAGAATTGTCCTACTCTGTTCCGACGTACGTACCGCCACCGATAATGCAACCCTCAAACGCCGGCAGTGTTGGTGAAGTATCAGCCAACATACCACCCACATCACATCCCTGTACAAACCTTGCATCCCCTATCCCTACATCCGAACCAGCAGCTGATCAGGAGTCTGCATGTGAATCTGAAGATTTAAATTCACGAGACTTAACTGGGGTACCTGTTTCAATATCCAGTGAAAAAATAAAGCCAGATTCACCTGCCAGACCCAGATACAATACGCGAAGTCGCGGATCTGTACCCGACTTGCCCTGGATACGCCGCACTAGAATTTAAATTTAATTATTTTTCTGTTTTAGATGTACGGAATAACAATACTCATAGTTACAATGGCTATTGCAGTCTATTGTGACATCGTAGCATACGACTGTCAAGATCGAGACACGGAGTTGACGCGCGTATCTCTGTTACGCGTCAAGCCTTGCCTCGATCCACGCAACGCATCTAAGACGAGTGTACGACGCATGCAGCTCGTGCAGGAGCGCCGCTTCAGCGAGGTGCACGTCTATACGTGCATGGTCGCTGTGCAACACCTCATCCAGCACTGTGGAATGCATTCCCATGTCAGCGCCGTGTCTGGAGGGTTCGGACGCTACGTCCACTATGTACGAGTGGAGGCATGCCTGAACGCGCACCGATTTCGACGTCTTGATTTATCTGGCATCGGAGTTGGAGTTGTGTCGGGACTCATCCTCTATGATACGACATACGTGTCAGCAACCCTTGAAGGCTTCTTGGACCCCAATGGCAAATGCAACGGTGTCAAGTACACTAACAATGGTGTACAGTACGAGGACGTCGTTGTTAGCGCGGTCGTAACAATCCGCCTTAACGATTACACAGCCGTAGCTAACGTGGAAGAAAATCAAGTAACTCTACGCACTGGGACAATTTGCCAGTACAGCGCCGGCTACTGCTTCGACGACCTAGCTGGTGAAGTTACTTGGCAAACCAAAGATGTCAGTCGCTGTTCTTCCACGGGTATCGACGTACTGTTCGAGGGTCCCGCCACAATTCTCACTCAATCCGTAGATGGTTCCACCACCGAGCAGCGGTACGTCGTTGTAGAGGCCTACGATACCGTGTTCGCACTGAAACTCATGACGTCAGAGCTTCTGTGCCAACAACAGGCGTGGCGTACCGAGCAAAATCGTCTACTGGTTATTTTCGACACTTCAGTCGGCTTCTTCTACCAGCGGTCAAAGAAACTAGTGCAAAACACCGACCTCATGGCTCTAGTGTTGAGTAAGCTGTTATTTTTGGAGATTGCTGTCCAACGACGGATGGGAGAAGTCATTTTCGACTCCATCATGAAACGCTGCCGTCTGCGACAACAGATACTCAGCAACCGATTGGCCCTAGCTTTAGAATCGCCTGACGTGGTGAGTAACTTGCTGAAAGATGCACCAGGTCACGTAGGACGTGTGATCGGCGAAATTTTATACATCGCGAAGTGCAGTGCGAAGATTGTAGAGTTCAGACGCACAGACAACTGCTACAATGAACTTCCAATCACATATAAAATGAGAGCAAGTTTATGACGCCGATCACACACATAATCCAAGAACACGCTATAGCTCCTGCCGAGATACTGCGTCAGCCCTATTAGATAAGTACATCTTATATTTTTAATAATTTAATTTAATACTTGTATTCATTTTTATATTTATGCATTAATTATAGTTGCGTTGCCTAATTTATTTGGGTTAATAGTTAGTATTTTTATTTTATGTATTTAGTCATTGCTTGTGGGTATAATTATCTCGTGCGATATAATTATATCCAGACCCAGGGGTGATGTAATAAGACGGTTGTCATATTCTGAGACTGTACTTGGATCGTTGCTGTGGACGCATATCGATAATCCAAGTCCCTAAACGTATCGATTTCCATAGTCAAATCTTAGCGTGGGACCGTTAATTTTTTTGTATCGCATACTTAAAATAATATCGTAACGGTCCCGATTTGAAAGGCTGTGGAACTTGATAATGCGGGCGACAGTCATCCCTGTTTATGGCAACCACACTTCCAATTTCTGGAAAAACATAATCTCTGCGGTCACCTCAAGCCACCCCCTGAAACCGTGAGAATACATATGGTAGAATGTTCTAGAACATTCTACCCTCACTTATGTATATTTTAGTTTTTATCTACCCCCACGCAAGACGATGGCTAAGATGTAAGATCAAAATTAAAATAGTTTGGTCAGTCTGATTTCGGTCGGGGAAGCTAGAAGTAGCATTACGAGTTCGCGTCGTTAGAATCTATTTTTTTTAAATTGTATTTTTATTTCATTTGAATACTTAGCCATCGTAGCGGGAGGAACATTTATTTTTTTATATTTTTCATTGTATTTTATATGTCATAAGTCTTTTCGTAATTTTATCGTTATTTTTATTAATATATATATATCTTTTAATTACTTAACAGGTAGGTACCTGTCTTCGGCTATTGTTTAATGAACAGGTGGGGTACCTGTCTTCAGTCATATAGGTGTATTTTTTAGGTAATTAACGGGGGGGCCAAGTATTAAGATGTAACGAGGACGTCGACTAGTCGTTGCTGTGTCCACAGCGAAATTGAAGTTGAAATGATGTTTTCGAGTGTAAACAAGTTGATATGATAACCTTATTGCGTGAACTATCAGCTAATTATAGACTGATCTGAATAATTTATCAGCTCACATTGGCGGATGTACATAAAATTCTTCTAGAACATTTTCTGATGAAATATATCAGCTTATTATTATTAGAACTGCAAACTTGTGTTGCTATGTTGTGTAATTAACGAAGAACTTCTAGAACATTTTGTAATCAATTTTTAACGATAAACTGTAAGCTTTTTGGGATATACGACTTAATGTTTATTCAGTTCGTTTTCTGCTCTGATCGCATTATGAAGCTAATTAAAATTACTTTACCGAAATTCACCTCAAGTGTAACAGTAAAAGTACAACATTTAAATACTGTTTTAATAAGCGGCGGTTTATCAGCTAGTTGTGAGTGTGTGGATTTATCATTCAGTTTTATTCTGCACAAAGATAGTGAAATTTTTTTAATAAAGCAAAGTAATTTTAAAAAGTTACACAAATGTTTTACTACAGCAAGAAAGTACTTTGAAGATTCTAGTGATATTCAAAAAAAAAATATATAGCGGTGAACGCAGTCAGTCAGTTTAGTGATGTGGAGTATATTTTTAACAAATCACTTTGTGTTTATATTTGGGATCCATCTAAAAATGTAATATATATGAAAGAAGGAGAGTTTCGTACACGTGCTGGATTTGTTATGCCAAGGTTAAAATATTCTTGCAATTGGAAAGAAATTAATGTATTTAAAATAAGTGATTTGTTTGGTAGAGACAGTTAAAAATGCAAAGTCCTGCGGTGAGTAATAACTTGAAATCAATTCCCAAGAGAATTATTAATCGTGAAATATTTGGTACTCATATAGCACCATCTTATTGTAGAAAAAATGAAAGTTTAAAAGAAATTGCAAAATTAAAAAATGTTGAACTATTTTGTAAAGAAAATTTAATACGAAAAGAAAATGTACGAAGCAGTCTATTCCAATTATATTTGTAAGGGATATGGGAGATTAAAATATTTTGTAATTACAATAATAATAAAAACAATAAAGTATTATATATATTTTTATTTATTTTATAATATTACATAATTCATACATTTTTGTTACAGGTATGTATTTCACAATTTTATTATAAACATTTACATAATTCGTACATTATTTGTTAAAGGTGTGTATTTAACAATTTTATCATATATTAATAAACAGTAAGCAGTAGTTTGTGCAGGAATAATCGTCTTTGTGTTAAAATATAATGTTAAATCTATTCCACCTGATTTTATAGTTCCATTTTGATATTGTGTATTTAGTACAATAACAGGACATTTTTTTTAAATTCTTCTGGCGAAAAAATTGGTTCATTATTTTTTTGATAATATTCAAATTGAAATTGTGTAAACATATAGTATAAAATAGCCTAATGATTATTGCCAAATCTAAATTCATATTATTATATGGAAAAACTTGAGAATTTAACTCAACTCTAAAATTATTTAAATTACAGTGGTCGAATAAACTCATATCGTTAAGAAAATTTTGTTTACGACCTGTTTGTAATCCGAAAATGATAAATCTAGGTTTTTCCGATTGTGCTAGAGTTTTCACAGGCAAGGTGTGTTGTTGAGTTTCTGGTAACACTGGAAATTCATGTAACTCCCAGCTTCGAAATGGAATTGATAGTTCTACGTTGTTATCCAGGTACTTTATCAATTTTAATTTTTCTTGGTCTGCAACTGTTATATGAGGCATATGCCATTGTATTTTGGAAAGTTTTACTTTTAACTTATCCTCCGTAGCACTTGTTGTGATTATAGCATTTTTATCAGAACTGCTACGTAGAAGAACTAAATCTTGACGGACATTTAAAATAAGTTTTTTATAATCTTCTGCGAAACCTAATACCATACGAAGTGGAATGCAAAAGCTTAAATTGCCTTTATCGTTTTTTATATCAATATTATCTGTAGATGGTGACCAATAGGCGTTTATTAATGCATGACATTCATTTGGTGAATATGAAGAATAATTTTTTAAAGTTGTTGTAATTCCTGGATTACGAATACGTTCTATAACAATTCTACCAATTTCATAGCGAATCTCATCAAACAGGTGCATTATCCCATTGTTTATAAATTTTCCTGTCGTTTATTTCTTATCTTCATGATCTAATAATTGTCCCTCAATATAAATAAAACTATTCGATGGTAACGTATATAAATCTTGTTATTCTAATTTCGTCATTGTTTTCTAGTAAGGTTGATGTATATGAATGATAAGTATGTGTTTCGGCACTTTCTATTCTTTCATCGAAATATACATGTTCCTTCACATTAAAAATATTTTCACTCATTTTCTTGTTTTTGTACACAATATATGTAATTAGAACACTTACAAAATGATGTACGAATTTTACAATGTATGTAAAGTAGTAAACGTGTTAATATATTTTTATCTTTTTTATTATTTTTCTTTTTTCCTCCCGTTTTTAACACTATTTCTTGATATTACTTTAAATCCCAGAGCTTTCAAATAAGATTTATTCTCACTTGTTAGTTGATGGCTTGCTTGGTTTTTACTGACGTCTGCATTACAATGTTTTCTCTTTATATGTAATTTAGTATGTATATTATATATTATACCCATTTTTTCAAATGTAGTCTTATCGTGATAAGTTCTTGTCTAAAATTGACTAATGCACCTGACTGATCAACTATTTTGAGCGAAATATTATCAATAATACTAGTATTGATTGGTAGATAGATAACATTTAACGGATTTTCAATAATTTTAAATCCTGATGGAATATTTGGGTAAAACTCGTGAATTCTATGAACTTGTTTTGAATTATCGTATGAACCTGTTACTATATTGCATTCTATACGAATATTATATTTACAGGATTTTCTGATATATGAAACCTCCCACCCGGATATACTTTTCATTTATTTATTTATTTATTTATTTATTTATTTATTTATTTAATTTACAACTACACAACAGGATACAAAGTATCCCAATTACTGGTAGTTGGATATGCTACATGATTAACACATATGAAATTTGAACATAACAATATACATAGAATCAGAAACAAGATTGTGGAAACAAGACTGTATGATAGAACAACATTACAATTTACAAGGACATCAGAAGTGTATATAAAACAGATTTTAGATGGATGTACGAATAACAAAGAATATCGGCATTTAATTCTAGTTCTAAACTATTAAAAATAGAACAAATTCTTGAAATAGGGGCTCTTAATTCATAATTTGTTTTGACAGGAAAGTTAGAGAATGTCGAATAGTATTTAGTTTGTCTAAAGGGCAAACGAGGCACACAAATTCTTATTTTACCCAAACTTAATACGTCATCAATTTTGTTATGCACTAATTTATGCAAATATAAGCAAGATATTAGCTTACGTCTACTTTCTAGTGATAACATGTTAAATTGTAATAATGTTCGGGAATAACTGTATGTTAAATGATCAAATGGATGACAGAATTTTCTAGCACAGTACCTGACAAATTTTCTTTGAATTTGTTCAATTTCTGATACATGAGTGGTGTAAAGTGGATTCCACACAACAAGACAATATTCCAGTTTAGATCTAATAAAGGTATAAAATAAAGATTTGAGAGTTGAAATATTTTTGAAGCAATGGGAGTTTCTAATTATAAACCCTAAGTTTTTATAAGAGCAGTTCACTATATAATTAATATGATTAATAAAAAGTAACTTAGGATCAAAGATAACACCCAAATCTTTTATTTCAGACACTCTCTCCAGATTTACACCATTCATACAATAAATGTAGTTAAATTTATCACGCTTTACAGAATATGTCATGGACTTACATTTACTTATATTGAACTGTAATTTTGAGGTAGAAGACCAAACAAGTAAGTTATTAATATCAGACTGAAGGTGTTCATAATCGGAGTAGGAATTTATTACTTTAAATATTTTTAGGTCATCAGCATATAATAATGAATGAGAGTGTTTCAAACAATCAGCAATGTCATTAATAAACAGAATAAAAAGTAATGGGCCTAGATTTGATCCTTGAGGGACACCAGAAGTAGGAATGTAGTATGCCGATTTAGTATTGTTGTAAAGCACATATTGTTTACGATTGTGAAGGTATGATTGAATAAGCTTAATTAAATTAGAAGAGAAATTAAATTGATGATGTAACTTGAAAAGCAAGATGTTATGATTTACTGTATCAAAAGCCTTGGCCAAATCGGTGTAGATGACATCGATTTGAGTATTTTTATTCATAGAATTTAAAACAGTATCAGTAAAGTGAGTGAGATTAGTACTAGTTGATCTACGTTCAATGAAGCCATGCTGTATTGAAGTTATAGAATCACTAACATTGGAATAAATATACTTATATATAATTTTCTCAAAACACTTTGAAATATTGGACAGTAAACATATAGGTCTGTAGTCTGAAATATTATGAACATCACCAGATTTGAATATCGGGCAAATTAGTGAAATTTTTAAACATTCAGGAAATGTGAGAGTAGAAATTATTAAATTAAATAATATATGTAATGGTTTTACAAATAAATCACGACAACCTTTAATAATGTAAGATGGTAAATTGTCAGGACCTGGAGAACAAGAAACTTTCAGACTATTAATGGCCGTTATTATGTCATCATGAGTAATGCAAGATATATGAGTTTGATTCATAGTGATAGATTCACTAGAAATTTTATTGTATTCAATATCATTGTCATTACAGCTAGAAAATACAGTTTTAAAATAATCGGCAAAACCTTCAACAATAGATGGAGTATCGTGATATAAAGTGTCATTGTAATACATGTCACCAGGAATGCGGGAAGTATTTTTCTTTTTATTTAGGTAAGCCCAGAATTTCTTGGGGTCATTGGCAATATTTGATTCTGTATTTGCAACATAATTTTTGTATGCAATTTTAATGTCAGTTTTTATTTTAGATCTTAAGTTTTTAAAGATGGTGTAATAATTTTCGTCATTGTGTTCTTTAAAAAGTTTACGAAATTTATCTTTTAATTTAATATCTTTTATTATTTGCTTTGAGAACCAGGGAGGATAACGTGACTTTTTCATTCTGGTTTTAGGAACACAAGTATTTAATACAGCCTCAATGATGTTATAAAATTTAGTAAATGCTTTATTTACGTCGTTGTATGACTGAAGTATATCCCAGTCCGTGTCTTTAAATAAGGTGTACATTAAATCAAAGTTAGCCAGACGGAAATTATAACAGGGATCACAATTAATTGACGCAGAATTTTTAGCTGATGACATAATATTAGAACATATAGACAGTGAAGGATGGTAACTGTCCTCAGGTACTATGGGGCAGGAACGACGTGAGACAAAACAATCCGTGTTTGATAAAACAACATCTAAAAGTCGACCATCATTATTTAAGACCCTATTAAATTGTGAAGCGTTAAGGAAAGTAATAAAGTTATCAAATCTAGTGATGCAATTATTTCTATATCCATTATTATAAAAATCATTTAGTTTACTAAGGTTCATGTCACCCATGATAATAAATTCTGAACATAATAATGAAGGACAGGTCTCAAGACATTCATAAATCATTTCATGTTGCTCAAAAGAAATGGGAGGTGGAGAATAAATAACTATAACAATCATACTCTTATTAGGATTCAAGTTAACTTTAACGCAAACAATATCAGCAAGTGAATGATTATTTAAATTTAATTTAATGATTGACGATTTATATTTAGTGTTGACAGCACACAATACACCGCCACCTTTTGTTTTGCCTACTCTGGTGTTGTCTCGATCTTGTCTATAAACCGCATATTTATTACAGTCAAACAACTCATTATCATACACTGAATCAGAAAGCCAAGTCTCCGTAAGTGCAATAATATCAAAATTCATAAAGCTAGTATTATTGTAGACATCTTCAAGTTTAGTATTCAAACCTCGTACATTTTGGTAGTACACTTCCATCTTACAGCAAAAATAAATAACAATATTCAATGACCTTAGCACTGCTGAACTATTCTAAACAGGACAAGTTTCAAACAAATGTGTACAAAATACGCTAACCTCAAAAAACAAAGAAATTTGTAAAGTTAGACATAAGGTTGTGCTGCTCCAAATACAAGAAAATTAAAGTGAATCAATGTTTGTAGATAAATCGGCTTTCTTTATAACGCCATTTATTTTATAATAAATATTACCGTCAACACTCCACACATTTCTAAATCCAATTTTGTTCGAAATAAGTTTTAAGGTATTTAAACGTTTTTTGGTTAAATCCTCTTTGATATTTATTTTAGTACCTTTTAGTTTATACCGTGATTTTAGCACTAAATTACGAGAATAGTAAGTGGCGAACTTTATAATAATGGGGCGAGGCCTCGCATCTGATGGAGAATTTGTTGAGGAAACACTTCGCGTCACAACACTGTTCACATGAACACCAGGCTTTTTACCCACACGATGACATCGGTCGATGGAGTTGGGGGGTAGGTCGATTGACAATGATTTTATGATATCACTGACCTTTTCATCGATGTTTTCAGCCGGATCTTCGGGAACTCCAAATACTCTAATACAATTACGTCTAGAGTATGGTTTAAAACCTAATAATTCTCTATTTTTATTTGGTTTAGTAAAATCTACATCCCAGTTACATAACATTTCACATTTTAAAGTATTATTATTCGCTTGAATTGAAATATTTGTTTTTCCCTTAATGTCAGCACTTGGTCACTTGGTTTATTTGGCCTCTAGCGTGGTTTACACGTCGGGTAACCTTATAAACTGAGTCGTCCCTTGCGCCTTTATTGCTTAAACTTGGCCTCTAGCGTGGTTGACACGTCGAGTAACCTTGTTTATCGACAGTAAAACGTTCTTGCTCCTGAAGATGCCCCATACGACTGCGGGCGAAACGTTGAGCTCTGACTCAAAAATTGACACAGTCCATTCCCGGAAATCGAATATTTCTCATGACTCAGACTGTGGAAGCCTACGCAATTACTTTTATATTTCTTTTTTAAATATCTATTTATATCTTCTAGTTCATATGATCCTTCTGGTATAGTAATTTCAAAATCACCTGCGTAAAATTTATTGTTTCGAGCATCAATGTTTGGAATAGAATTATAAGATTCAAAATTTATTAACCCTATTACATTGACTATTAGGATCGAGTTGAATAGCTGGAGATATGGTTTGAGATAAGTGAGCACTATTACCCGAAAAAGTAAATGTGTACGACATTGCTTGCTTGCAGTTTGTGTATTACTCAAATACTTATTCACAGACAATGTTTATTATATAAAAATTTTAAACAAAGATATCCACAATGAACAGTGTTAAATAACTGGTATTGATTATAATTGTATTTAATATTAGAGTTACCAAAATACTTAACTATCTCTTTTGGAGGTTTTAAATTACCAAAACTGTGTACATATAACACATTTTTATCAAACTTTTTATATGCACCCACTGGGTGCCTGGATTATTAGAATCATCCAAATTAATAATTCTACATTCTTTAAAATTAATTCGTGTAGGTAAATTATTTCTCAAAAAACTTCTCTGAAATTTTGTATTTTTAAAATCTGCATATTTTAATAACTCAATATTAGTTAGAGCATGTTTTGGTAGCTTCTTTAATAGTTTTTTTGCATTTTTGTTTGTGAATATGAAGTGGGTTGTAAATATAATCCTAACCCTTTTTTGTATGGTTTTAAATATAAACCTTTTCCTAACGCAATTGCTCCTCTTGTTTTATTATGACGTTGATTTTCTTGTAATTATTTATTTGCTGACTTAACATCATTTACGGCCTTTGCGATACTTGCCGCACCCCCCGCTAATGTTCCTAATGCACTTAATCCAGCGAATATTGGTATAAGTGGTAATATGCCACCTTTTTTCGGTACAGGTATTAGTCTTAGATTACGTATTTTTTTTTATTCTTCTTAAATTCTTTTAAAGCAATTAAAATGTTTCTGCTATCAGAATTGTTATTATGTAGAGTTGAACGAATACGTTTCATTTCATTTTGGAATGTAAGTTTACCACCTTTACTTTTTTGACACGTTTAATTTTTTTTCGAGAGTGTATTCTATAACGTTTCATTTTTTTAACACGTTTTATTTTATTTCCAACACCTAATTTAGTCTTTGCTCTCATTATTCCGGAAACACCTAGAGCAGCAA
This sequence comes from Stenolophus ochropezus, assembly GCA_035578165.1. Classification (NCBI taxonomy): domain Eukaryota; kingdom Metazoa; phylum Arthropoda; class Insecta; order Coleoptera; family Carabidae; genus Stenolophus; species Stenolophus ochropezus. The sequence goes on along the minus strand of JAQOWZ010000074.1, from coordinate 501,536 downwards.
TTTTTTATTTTATAGAAGCGTCTTTTGATTTAAACCGTTGAAATGCTTTATTAGCTAATATTTTATCAGCTTTATGGCGATCTTCTAATTTTTCACTTTTAGAATATGCAATATCATGAATTTTACACGCCTCATCCAATGAATTTACTCCCTGATCACCACATGGAAGTCTTTTTTGTAGTTTTGTTCAGGGACCACAGTAATTATATCCAGGTATATGAAGTTCAATTGGGAGTTTATTAATAGCTGTGTTTAATATGCCACTACCGTAAGCTTGCTTGTTATTATTTTTTTTCTGATGTTTAATCATTTAAGTTTAATATTCAACTGAAATATTATTTATAGAAAGTGCCTTTTTATATATTTCCTATTAGTCACAATGAAGAAATTGCAAGAAAAACATATGTTCCATATTAGAAAACAAAAACATACGCTTAAAGTAAAAAATTATGATTTGAAAGAAAAAAAAATAAGACCGCGTCATAGTGTATTACTTCCATCAACAATTCGGTGTCTTATAAGTGGTCCTTCTGGCTGTGGAAAAACAAATGTCATAATTACACTCATTGAACATTTAAATGGATTTCATTTTGAAAATATTTAGGTATATTCAAATTCTCTTTATCAACCAAAGTATGTCTACTTGGAAAAGTTATTAAAACCTATTAAAAATATAGGATATTATGCGTATAATAACAGTGAGAATATAATTCAACCAAGCAAAGCAAAATATAACTCTCTTTTTATTTTTGACCATATCGCGTGTGAAAAACATGATATAATTAGGGATTATTTTTCTATGGGACGACATAAGTTAATTGATTGTTTTTACTTATGTCAAACATATACACGTATGCCGAAACATTTAATATGTGTGTAATAAATTTTCTATGTTTATTTTTATGTCACTATAATAGTGGCATATAAAAGGAAACCCAATTGAGATTGCTCTGAAATAAGAGTTTTATTAACACTACTTATAAGCTATTTACAATATTTACAATACCTGAAATAAGAGAAAACAACAATTAAAGCTTTTATTCCCTTATTCTATGCTTATTTAACACCTTAGTGACAATTTTATTATAAACAGTACTATTTTGTTTGCGACACGTGTTTTTCTTCTTTTAGGTTATATCTTTTTATGCCTTCCGTCTTTCTCCGTCGAGATTCCGTGCTCCGTCGGCAACGCGGGGAAATTCAAATTTTAAATAAACTCCGACACTTGTATTGTGTCGTGATTTTCTTTACATGTGATAATGCAAATATGCTAATATTATTCAAACAGGATGATATAAATCTAAAACATGTATACGATGAACACGTTGGGGCTGATATGACTTTCGATCAATTTGAAAATCTATGTTCGATATGTTGGTCTGATAATTATCAATATTTAGTTATAAAAAAAGAATGTAATATAACTGAAGGTCGATATCGTAAAGGTTTCGATTATTTTATAAGTATATAAAACAGTGTACACCTGTTTACAAATCAATTTAAAGTTTACAATTTGTTTATCTCTTAAAAATGAGTAATATATATAAAAATATACAAAAACATTTAATAGAAGCGCGACGAAATGTTAAAAAAACTTGAATTATTAAAAAGTGGTGAAGTGGAAAAAAAAAATAATTTGGAAAAAACCGATATTCCTATAACAAAACAATTAAAAGAAATTAGTGAAAATTTACAAAAGTCAAAAAATAATAATAAAAGCAAGCAAATGGAAGAGGACAAGGAAGAAGAACAAGAAGAGGAAGAAGAAGATATTAAACCTATTGTGCGGGATAACAGGGATGGATACTTAGGATATCGAGTATGGATGATGGAACAGTTGGTGAGGTTGTAAATCTCACTTTCACACAACCACGCGAAAAACACTTATTTATTTACACACAGCACAACCAAAACTATACAAAAAACAGATAACAAATGTAAATGCTTTACGGATCAAACTAGCAGTACAACAATGGATTGTTGCGGAGCGATACAAAACAACTTTGGCGCTACAACGCCGGAACCGAACAGACTTGTCCTTGTACTATGTTTTAAAACCAACAAAATTCGCTAGCGACAGCGCCACTAACAATAAACTACAAAAAATACAGAGTAGCGTATATGGCGTTGACATTGGCAAATAAATGTTGTACCTTTGACAATATACGGAGCTGACAACTCAACAAATGGAAGAATAATGAAACTTAAGTAAGCAAGATCGTGTGGACATCAGGCCGACTGGGAATGACCTGGACTGCCCACCGTAGAACGACGCAACGGTGGCGACGGCGGCGCGGCGAGTCTCTGCTTGGCTGAGGGGATGACGTCCGTCTCGATCGGCATAGGGCTTAGCCGGGAGATAGGTCGGCGAAGCTCCGAAGTGGCAGTCTTGACGGTGACTACCTTGACGAGGCCGTCTGCTCTTGGATGCAGCTCAGTCACTCGGCCCAGTGCCCATCTACCTGGAGGCAGCTGCGGGTGGTGAAGCAGCACTAACTGGCCCACACTGAAGTTGGATCTTTCTCCGCGCCAGCGGGGACGTTGTTGCAGCTGGTGCAGGTACTGCGTTGACCACTTCTTCCAGAAGTGCTGTGTGAGTCGTTGAACGAGCCGCCAGCGGGTCGCCAGGTCGCTGGGCTCGTCATGGGAACCTGGTTCTGGAACGGTCAGCAATGATGAACCAACCAGGAAGTGCGCTGGGGTCAGCGCGGACAGGTCCGCAGTGTCCGACGAGGACGGCGTCAGCGGACGGGAATTCAGGCAGGCCTCTACCTGAGCCAGTACTGTAGATAGCTCCTCGTACGTGAGGGTCGTCTCACCAATGGTTTTGCGGAGGAGACTCTTCACTGATTTGACTCCGGCCTTCCACAGGCCGCCGAAGTGCGGTGCAGACGGTGGAATGAAGCTCCAACGTGTGCCGGAATCAGACAGGGTGGAAGCTACTTCGTGGTAGAACAGCGACGCCTGATGGAACATGGAGCGCAGCTCTGCGCTGGCACCGACGAACGTCGTGCCGTTGTCGGAAAGCAGCTCGCTGCACACTCCTCGGCGTGCAACGAACCGACGGAAGGCCGCCAGGAAGGCCTTGGTCGTCAAGTCGCTCACGACCTCCAGGTGAAGCGCCTTGGTGGAAAGACAGACGAAGAGGGCGATGTAGGCCTTGGTGGAGTGTCGCCCACGACCTGGGGACGGGCGGCACTGGATGGGTCCTGCTTAATCTACTCCTGAACGCAGGAAAGGGCGGCTGGGAGTCACTCTGGCAGCTGGCAGATTTCCCATGAGTTGTTTGCCCATCAGCGGACGACGGCGCCTGCAAGGGATGTAAGTTCGGAGCAGCTTCTTTGTTAGGGCTCGCCCTTGGAGGATCCAGACGTGCTTATGGAGGAGTGAGTGAGTTAATGCTAAGCCAGCGTGGAGTGCTAATGCGTGCCAATGTAGGACATGTAGCTGGCTTAGCGGAGATGACCTTGGAAGGATAGGCGGGTGTGTTTCGGAATCGGGAAGTCCGGAATTCTCGAGTCTACCGCCCACGCATAGCATGCCGTGAGCGTTGAGAAATGAATTTAGACTCACGAGAGGCGAAGTCCTTGGAATAGGTCTAGCGCTTTTCAGTTGCGCTATTTCAGTGGCAAACTTCTCTCTCTGGACATTGCGAATCAGACGGACTCTCGCAGCAGTTAGTTCGAATGTGGTTAAGAAGCCGGTGCATGTCTCTTGCTCTCGATCTTCCAGACCTGCAAGTCTCGAAATTCTTCCTCTCTTGTCGCAGCGGCGGGCGAATCGCATGCACTGGGCTGTTACGCGGAGCGTGCGTGACAGGGAGGAGTACCGCGCTAACAGAGCGAACTCTTCTTCGACCTGGACCGGCATGGAGCGGGTTTTCTGGACAGCTTCTTCACCTGGTGAATCGGGTAGCTCTTGTGTTGCGGTCGGCCAATTCTGAGTCGCGTCAGAAAGCCATGGAGGACCGTTCCACCATAGGCTCGAGGTGGAGAGTATTTGCGAAGTAGCACCGCGGGAGGTGACGTCGGCAGGATTCTCTTCACGTTCCCAGAACCGGCGGAGATTGTGATCCAGGTCCTCCTCTATACGGCAATGTAGAGAGGACACGGGAGATGCACCGTCCTCGTCGACGGCTCCGGACAGGACCCAACCTAGAGCTGTGTTGATGGCTACCACTTTGGAGCCTGGGACTAGATACACTCCTGGACGGAGTAGAGGGCCAAAAACGTCGGGTCCAAGCAGTAGGCCAACCTTCTGGTCTCGGTGATAGCATGAATCGGCCAGCTCGAGGTGCAGCAGCAGCTGCGGATCTAAGGGACGGACTCTCCGTTGTGGAACGTGAGCCGTCAGACGTGGAAGCACGTAGGCGGATACCTGGTGCTCGGCACCAGGTGCTGCTCTAGATCGGAAGACGACTTCCACTTGTGAGGAGGCCGTGGCAGAGTGCGAGGCCCCGACGCCGACGTCCTTGACGTGGGAGCGCCGCCTGGCTAGACCAAGACATTGCACAATGTCTTCAGAGACGAAAGACACCTCGGACCCGGTGTCGAGGAGCGCGCGTGTCTGTACGGGATATGCCCTGGTGCGTGGAGTGAGTAGAGACCGTGGAGGTATGGAGAGCAGCAGCTCTTTCTGGAGGACTGGCTGAACCTGTAACAGAACTGGATGGGAAAGCGTCGTGCAGCAGCGTGTTGTGCGTCTGGCTGCACTTGGAGCACGTCTTCGTGGATCTGCATGCGTTACGCTGGTGGGAACCCAGGCAGTTGAAGCAGAGCCGAAGTTGCTTGACCTCGGACAGGCGCTCTTGTGGAGACTTCCCCCGGAACGATGAGCAGGAGAAGTTGGAGTGCGAGTCTCCGCAGAACACGCAGTTCGTGTTCTTGACGCTTGCAGAGACCTGGTATGAGCGAAGTGGCGCAGCCTTCGCGTTGGAGGCTGTTATGGAGCGGGCAGGTGGGCTCAGCGGGGCCGACATCTCTAATGCGCGGATACGCATCTCGAAGAAGGCCTCGAGCTGCTTGAGTGTCGGCTGTTCCAACTTGTAGTCGGGGTTCACCAACGTTTGAGTCGCATCTATGGAAGCGAGATGCAACTCCCATGCTCGGCGGGATGCGGAGTCTAGGCGACGGAGGAGTAAGAACACGATGACGTCGTCCCACTTGTCTATAGGTCGCCCTTGCTGCTCGAGCGATCTTATCTCTTCCCGTGCTCGGTCGATCAGGGCCCGCAGGTCGCGTGCGGACTCTTTCGATACCTGGGGCAGGTCGAACAGTGCCGACAGGTGAGCACTTACCAGAACCCGACTGTTCCGGTAGCTGGCGCAGACGGCGTCCCAGGCTCCCTGGAAGTTCGCTGCAGTGGTGGCCATGGTACGCACTAGGAGTGCGGCTTCTCCTTTCAGTGCTGCCTTGAGGAGGAGCAGCTTCTGGACGTCGGGAACATCGTCACGGTCTATCACGAGACCCTGAAAGGCGTCGTGGAATGCCTCCCATTCCAAGTATGACCCGGAGAACTTCGGCAGGTTTACCTTAGGTAGAGGCGGAAGGGAAGCCTTTGGCGGTTGAACTGGAGCGACAACTGGAGCTGGCGGAGGTGACGAAGGACGGAGGGCCTCCAGGATAGCGACACCCGTCAAGTACAAGAGCTCTGTGGCGGAGAAGTGATCTTCAACGAAGTACACCGTAGCTTCTGAGCCCTTTTCTGCTCTAAAAGAGTAGTGGTTAGTCAGGAAGTCCTCCCAATGTCTCTGTAGGTTGGCGAGCGCGCTGTCGATCAGCTTGCTTGTCGGTGTTATTTCTTCTTTCGACAGCTGCGTACGGAGTGCCAGCGGTAACTTCCGGATCTGTTCCGTCAACTCTTGTTGGTGGCGCAACACTTCAGCCATAGTTGAACCTGGTGAAGGTTACGGACACGAAAACGGAACTGTTTGGCGATGACTTCGAAGTTATCGTGATTCTACACGCAGGTTTGCGAGGTTAGAATTAACAAAGGATGGGTGGATGACACTGGATTAGGATTTGACAGGCTGTGCATATGGACAAGGATTTGACAGATTTTACACGTGGTTTTAAGGGTGGAAAAAACTCGGATAATCCGGATAGTATCCGGCTCGAAGGACCAAAAAATGTGCGGGATAACAGGGATGGATACCCAGGATATCGAGTATGGATGATGGAACCGTTGGTGAGGTTGTAAATCTCACTTTCACACAACCACGCGAAAAACACTTATTTATTTACACACAGCACAACCAAAACTATACAAAAAACAGATAACAAATGTAAATGCTTTACGGATCAAACTAGCAGTACAACACTGGATTGTTGCGGAGCGATACAAAACAACTTTGGCGCTACAACGCCGGAACCGAACAGACTTGTCCTTGTACTATGTTTTAAAACCAACAAAATTCGCTAGCGACAGCGCCACTAACAATAAACTACAAAAAATACAGAGTAGCGTATATGGCGTTGACATTGGCAAATAAATGTTGTACCTTTGACAATATACGGAACTGACAACAATTAAAATCTCAAACACCTATAGTGAATCCATATTTTCCTAGTCCTAGTAAAATTTTTTCAGAAACTGATTCAGTCTCAGATTTACCTATAGATGATAAAAATATAGTACTGCATAGCAAGTATAACCAGAATGTTGTAGACTCCTATGTAGAAGACTTTCATGAATTACTCAAACCATATATTAAAAATGTTATATTGAAATCTAGAGATATCGATGATAAATTTGGAGTTACATACAACAAAACTGATAAGGGTGAATTTTTTAAAATGGGTAACAAGAAAATTGATTTTAAAGAAAATAATATATTAATTGATAATAAAAAAATTCTTGGAACAGTAGGTTTATATGAACTTATTTTTAAAAAAAATCCTGAACATGTATATACCGAAAATGACAGAAATAATTATAAAGAAATTTTAAAAATAACAAACGCAGCGCGTCTTAATAATATACCAACAGCACGGTTGAAAGGAAATCAATCGTACAAATATATAAATATTATAAAAACATTACTTACGCCTACGAGACATTCGTCATTTTCTCTTAGTCCAACGTCGGCAACACAGACAGCAAAATTTTTGTGTCAGAGAACTGGTTATGGATTAGAATTTTTTAAAAATTATAATAATAAACCAGTTGAATATGAATATTGGGATAATCCTAATGAATTAGTTGAAAAATTAAAAAAAATGATAGGATCTAAAAACGCCGGTAATAATAATCTTGATAACGAAATTTTTTCTATAATTAAAGAGTTAAAAGAGGCTAATATCATTCAATAATATTTAGTAATAAAATGTCTATTGATAAGTTCGGACGTCATATATAAAAATATAACTACTCAAAATTTAGTAGTGACAATAGTGATAACGACTATGATAGTGATCCAGTGAAAAACTTGTCAAGGTTGCATCTCCTTTATTAGATTCTCATGCTATTAGTAAAAAATATTTGGAGAATGAAATAAATATAACAACAGAAAATATAGACAAAAAATTGCAAACTATAATTACTGAATTTAAGAAATACATACAAGATACCGATAAAACTATAAAAAATATTCAACAAGATATAAAACTTATTTTAAAAGAATTAAATATTCATGATTTATCAGAACCAAACTAAAAAAAATGTCTAATATAAAACGTCATGTTGTAAAAGAACTACATAAACCAGCAAGACGAAATTTTCCACGAAGGCGAACAATAATAAAACAATTAGATGAAACTCATCAAGCTGAACTAGTTGAGATGATCCCGTTTGCAAAAATAAATAAAAATTATAACTATATTCTTGTTGTGATTGATATTTTTTCTAAATATGTGTGGACAAGACCTATTAAGAAGAAAAATGCAATTGAGGTAACAAATGCTTTAAAAAATATATACATAACAGATAATCGTATACCAAAAAATTTGCAAACAGATTTGGGACAAGAATTTTATAATAAAGAATTTAGTAATTTAATGGAAAAATATAAAATTAATCACTATTCAACATATAGCTCAAAAAAAGCAGCTATTGTGGAACATGTAAGTAGAACATTTAAATCTTTAATGTGGAAAGAATTTAGTTTTCAAGGTTCATATAAATGGTTAGATTTATTACCAAAAATTACTGAAATATTTAACAATAAAAAACATAGTACAATTCATATGAAACTTGTTGACGTAACCAAGAGCAATGAAAAAGTTTTATTAAGAACTGTATATAATCACATAAAAATTGTTAATATATATATATATATATATATATATATATATATATATATATATATATATTATTGTCTAGAAAATATCGACGTTCCACAAGTACCTTTTTATAAGTTTGGTTTTGCATATTTTCTTGTTTGTTATTGTCATTGTCATTAATAATTTCATTATTTTTTTCTTCTGTAACTTCTTTATGTTTAGTAGAAGATTCACATATATCATAATTAAGCAAATTTTTTGTAAGTCGTTTTCGAGGTATTGTAGTTTTTGAACGATGTGCAGACATTGTAGTACTTTTAGGTGTCTAAAATTTTTTTATTATATTAAAATTTTATATAAATATCTATATATTTTATTACCTTCATTTTTTTTTCTTTTAATAATATAAAATACCAACAATTTAAAAAGTAGCAGGTTTAGTAAGCATGTACACACACAACCAAGATAACTTTTAAACTAATTTATTTAAAATATATTTTACATATTTATGTTATTATCTTATGAATTCCTATTAATTATAACCTTTTAACCTTATAACAAATATTAATTCTTTATCTAAAATATTACAACACAATTTATTTATGCTCAACAACATTTCTTGTTTTTTATTCCAAATACAGTAAGAAAAATTTTCACAATTTCTGCATGCTATACCATCCACTTGTACGGTTGGTAAAACAAAGCATTTTAATGCACAACAATAATCTTTCTCTTCTTTGGATAATGATTGTAGCAACTTATTTATTGCAGGAGCAGCTGTTTCATTTTTAGACGTCTAAAAAAATTTTTTTATTAATACATAGAAACTTATAAAATAATTTTATGTTACCGTCATTATAAAACAGCACAATTAACAAACATGCATGTGAATACTGTGGAAAATAATTTTAAACTAATTAATTTCAAAATGTTTATTCATATTTATTACTTATAATCTAATAACATTTGACCTTTCATCATTTTTATAGCACAACACTTTATATATGTACACCATGTTTTAGTATTTTTCTCCCATTTTTCCCATATTGAACGACGGTAATGTGTAGCCTACCGTTGTGACATACAGGACACTCGATGTTTCTGGTTGATGCTGGTGGATTATCTCTCAAAATTTCCCAACGATTATTGCAGGAACTGCAATAATATTTCCAAATAGTCCAAGATGAGTCTGTTGAACGTGTAGACGAAGACATACTTGTAGCGCGCTTCGACTCGCTGAGCGGAGTGTGAGATCTGGGGTTCAAATCCCAGTGACGACAAACTTCTAACCAAAAATAAATACCGCTGTATTTGGACTTCGGTCTGTTGGACAGTGTAAATTAAAATAAAATAAAATAGTGTTAGAGATCAAAATAAAAGTTGATCCTGTTCTGCAAAAATTTATTATAAACCCAAAATACAAAATACACACATATATATATATATATATATATATATATATATATATATATATATATATATAATCAATGTGGCAGGGACTGTCAGCAGGGCAGATAACACCTGGGATAGGTTGAAAAATCAAGCTCCTGAAAAGAAAGAATATATGAGTAAATAAACTCAGTGAGTGGTTTATCTGAAAATAAAACATTATTACACAATATTTATTTCGCATCCGTTATGGGCTTAAATAAGCATAATAGATAAATAATTTCCACCGATAACCCCGAAACATACTCAGGAAGATTCAACTGCTAACGACTCGAAGATACACTCACAACGAGTTAATACGTATCGGTAACCCCGAGATACACTCAAGAGGCTCCGTATATCAGGCAACCCCGAGACACACTCAAGAGGCTCCATCCGCGACTATTTAAAATTAACTTACGGAGTTGAAGTAATAGTGTACCGTAATCATTTACGTAAGACAATAGATAAAAAATAGTAAATACATTCCTAAATTAATAAGGGAATTAAATTAAATAAAAGTGGATATAACAATAGATGATGATATTTCACCGTCGTGAACTTGGTTTAACGACTGCATCAAATAATGGAATATGAAAACGATTTCGCTTTATATAAAGCAACTGGAACTGATATCCTACAGAATGGTAAAATAACAAAATATATTATGTAATAGGTTAAAGAAATAAAATAAATATATACATTTTAAAAATGTTTATTTTTTTATAACATACATACAATTACAATATAAAAACAAAATTTACATATAATTTTTATTGTAATTTTTTTACAAATTCTAAATTTGCTGTATTATTAATTAGTCCTCGGTGAATTAGGTATACATTTTCTTCAGTGTCACTCGCAGCATCCTGGTTCATTTGTTCAAGATGTTCATCACTAATTGCGTTAAATCGTTGCCCCAAATAAATTCGAAAATCTTCTAAATACACCATAATACAATCACCAAATTTTGTAGTAGTACGTTTTAACAATTTGATTTTATAAGGCTTGCCTATCGTTAAGGTATTAATACCCCTAACTTCTGGTTTTTTCGATAAACTTGTCATCGAAGAATATGCTGATGATGATGATGACGAAGAAGAAGAAGCCATTGTTGAGTTATTAGTAGTAAAGAAAAGTTAATTCTAGTCTTGTAACTACTTGTTAATGTGTGTACTGTTGTTACACATATATTTAGTTTCTGCTATTGGATTTATATAAATTATATAGAGACACCACCCTTATTTGCGTAATGCAACTATAAATTGCATCATTCTCTTTCTCATAAATTCAGCACTTTTAACTTGAGATCTCTTAAAAGAAGACGATCCTTGTATATATAAGATGTACTTAGTAAGATAAGACATTCCTTGTTTAGCTACTGCTAATGTAAGATTTCATTGTGTTTTAAATTAAATTTTTTTAAAAACTTAAATTTGAGTTAAAAATTTATTATTGGCGCAGTCGGTAGGATTGGCAAACAAGTATTTGTGAATCGAAAACCAAGTGTTCAATTCGTTCAAATTCACAAATTTGTCGATTTTCATCGTTAAATTCTGCCAATCACGAATCAACGAGTCAATCCTGCAATCATCAGCGATACTCAAGTAAAAAAATACGGAACTCATCTTATCTTACGTGACGAGGAATCCTTCTACGGCAGTTCCTGATCCAAAGGACCCGAGAAGTAAACCACACGGACTCGGACTCTACGCATCGAACGAACATCGATCGAGAGCCAACCAGTCACTACCCATTCCCATTCCACATCGAACGGACATCGATCGACAGCTGACCGTGCCATCATCCACCGTCACCCTCCATTGAGCCGACATCGACCCCCAACCCCCATGTTTAAAGAAATTATAATTTTACTGTAAGTAAACTTTATGTTCTCATACAAACTGGACGAACTATTAAACACACTTAATAACCTAAGTATCAATATGACTCCCCCTGTACCAACCAATGTACTCGATAACTTAAACAATGAAATTATAAAATTATTAGACCTAATACCATGCTTTGATGGAGATGTAAAAACTCTACCAAATTTCATAAACACCGTAGACGACATAATAAGTTTAGTCAATCAATCAAACCCATCAGAGATTACAAAAAAAAATAGTTATCCTTACTTTAAAAAACAAAATTAAAGGAAGTGCTGCGCAATGCCTCAGCATCACAACTATAAACTCCTGGAAGGATTTAAAAGAGCATTTATTACAAAATTGTTCCGATACTAGATCATAGCACACTTTAATGTACGAAATTACAACTTACAAGCAAACAAAGAATAATATAATTAAAATCTTCAATAAATTTAATGACATTTATCTAATATATAAGAGTAAAGTAGAATGCAAATACAATAGTGCAATCAGCAAAATAATATTAGAATACTCCATAAAATACTTTACACAATGTTTTGTAAACAATTGCAGAGATCTATTTAGATCCCAACTCTCTGCCAGAAACCCGCAAAATTTAAGTGAAATATTAAATCTTATCACTAACGACCTCCAGTACATACACAACCAACACACACAAACACAAAAAGCACCTCTACCAAAGAATCAATTGCAATTCAACCCACCAAAATACCAATCTCCAATGCATAAATATCCTCAACAACCACAACAACAACCATCTAAATTCTTTGCCCCTAGTGCAAATATTCGTAATGCACAACAAAGAGTTACCACACCCATGAGCATCCAAGCCTCTCAATTCTCCAACCACGATCAGAACAATTATTTACTCAAGATGTCGAAAGTGCAGATAATACACCAGTAGAATACCCAGAATCTTTGGAAACTGAGCAAGAAAATGAAATTAACGAGGAAAATAATTTTTTAGACATAGACCAATACCAACAAGAATCGAATCCTTAACTAACAATTTCAGTAAACTACCATTCATCAAAGTGTCAAATTTAAAAATTTTATAAGATACTGGCTCTACCCAAAATTATATCAATCCAAATTTAATTAAACCAAATTTCACAAAATTTCCCGAATTATTCACAGTACATACTTGCAACGGCAAATCTTCAGGGAAAGAACTCACATTTTTCAAATTCAAAAATAATAATATAAAAAGTCATATTTTTAATTCTCATAAAGATTTTGACATTTTATTAGGCCTACCAGGAATAAAATTACTTAAAACAAAATTTGATTTTATAAAAGAAGAAATAACATTTTTAAATAAATTTAAATATAAATTACAATATTTTAACTCAAATAAAAACGAAAATTTTAACATAGAAATAAAAAATCAAACTATTCGAGACGAACACTTAAATCCCGAAGAAAAAAAGGCTTAAACAAAGTAATAAACAAGTACAAATCTTTAATATTACAAGAAAATGAAAAACTCACTTTCACTAACAAAATCAAACATCAAATTAAAACTACTGACAGTGTTCCTATCCATTCCAAACAATACAAATATCCAGAGACGTACAAACAAGAAGTACAAACACAGATTGACAAAATGTTGCACGACGACATTATACAACACTCTTACTCCCCTTGGTCCGCCCCTATTTGAGTCGTCCCAAAGAAAATGGACGCTTCCGGTAAACAAAAATTTCGCGTCGTAATTGACTACAGAAAATTATAAAAAAATAATAAAGATCTCCCCATAGCCTACATTTCACGAACCTTCAATAATCACGAAATAAATTATTCAGTTGTCGAAAAAGAACTCTTGGCTATCATATGGGCAACAAAACAATTTCGGCCATATTTATTAGGACACCAATTCAAAATTGTTACAGATCATAGACCTTTAGTTTGGCTTAATTCACTTAAAGAACCAAATTCCAAATTAATAAGATGGCGCCTCAAATTAAAAGAATTTGACTATACAGTTGAATACAAGAAAGGATGCCAAAATGTCGTAGCCGATGCCCTGTCCCGAATCAGACCAGACTTTAAAATAGAATACAAAAAATCAAATATTTTCGAATCTGACAAACCACTCGTCCATTGTATTTCTAGCGACACAAAAATGAGTAAAGGTTTTGCATATCAAGTAAAACAAAATTACCCTAATGAAATTTATTATAACATGGACAACAGAATTCTTATACAAAACGACCCACGATTAATTTGTCATTTAATTACAAAAGATAAATACCACAATAAGCCTTCAATTAGAAATATAAAAATATGCCTAGAAAAAATATTAGATTACTGCATACAGAACGAAATAAACGAAATTGACATGCCAAAAATTTGTTCCGGCCTTGATGGAAAAAATTGGAAAGAAATAGAAGACATAATAAAAGTAATATTTCTAAATTCTAATATCAAAATTAATGTTTATGAACAACCTAATGACGTAGAATTAAACTTAAAATCGGACACAGATTCTGTAATCGTAGAAACAGGTAGCGAAAAAGATTCAACTGATACAGCTCTCTCTGATAACGAGCACCCAGTAAATGGCTTAACATATTTAGAAACACCTATAAATACATGCAAAAACCAGATAGTTGTAAAAGAAACTAATGGTAAAAACGATATAAAAATAAGCAAGCTTTTTAATAATAATATTCTACGCATTTACCTTTATTTAAACAAAATTGACAGTAATAAAACAATCCTGAAATTCATTAAAGAACTCCTACAACCTGGAAAAACGTACTATTGCTTGATCCCTGACAAATTCAAAACAACTTCAACGCCGTACTGCAAACCTACTTCGACGCGAATAGCTATAAATTAGTAGCATGCAACTCGATAAGTAATGATATTGAAAATAAAGAAGACCAGCCACTCACAATAAGAAACTATCACGAGGGAAAGACTAACCACAGAGGTATAACGGAAACTTACAACAAACTAAAACAATCATATTACTGGCCCAATATACTGAAAGATATTCAAAATTACATTAATAAATGCAATGTTTGCTTAACCATATGAAAGAAACCCTATTCAAATACCTAACATCAAAACACCCACAGCCGACAAATCTTTCGAAAAAATTCATATTGATCTCTTATCGTTAGAACAATTTAAAATATTAACCATAGTAGACTTTTTTTCAAAATTCGCTGTAGAATATGTAATTAAACATAAAAATGCCATAACAATTTTAAATAATTTAATTAAATATTTTACACATTTCCCAATACCAAAAGAAATAGTATCTGACTAGCGAATTCTCGGCTACGCCGAGCATTCCCTAGAGCTCCGCTGTCAGTGCAAAAAACAAATGCCGATCGACATGAAACAATTATTTCATATTTCCACGTCAGGCCTCACTAAGACCTTTCATTAGATTGCAAACACGATATACTTCTAATATTTTTTTGCAAAAAACAAAAGCCGGTCGACATGGAACATTTTTGTCAATTCTACACGCTAGCCCTCAACAAGACGTTTCATTTGAGTCCAAACTCGACATAACTTTGAGAACTTTTTGCAGAAAACAATAGCCGATCGGAATGGGACATTTTTGTCAATTCTGCACGCTAGCCCTCAACAAGACCTTTCATTTGAGACCAAACTCGACATACTTTTGAGAAATTTTTGCAGAAAACAAAAGCCGATCGGAATGTAACATTTTTTTCAATTCGGCACGCTAGTAGATAATGAATCTATCAAAATAGTATATGACTAGCGAATTCTCGGCTACGCCGAGCATTCCCTAGAGCTCCGCTGTCAGTGCAAAAAACAAATGCCGATCGACATGAAAAAATTATTTCATATTTCCACGTCAGGCCTCACTAAGACCTTTCATTAGATTGCAAACACGTTATACTTCTAATATTTTTTTGCAAAAAACAAAAGCCGGTCGACATGGAACATTTTTGTCAATTCTACACGCTAGCCCTCAACAAGACGTTTCATTTGAGTCCAAACTCGACATAACTTTGAGAACTTTTTGCAGAAAACAATAGCCGATCGGAATGGGACATTTTTGTCAATTCTGCACGCTAGCCCTCAACGAGACCTTTCATTTGAGACCAAACTCGACATACTTTTGAGAAATTTTTGCAGAAAACAAAAGCCGATCGGAATGTAACATTTTTCTCAATTCGGCACGCTAGTAGATAATGAATCTATCAAAATAGTATATGATGTTTATATCGCTGAATTCAGAAAAAAATGCTCTATCGAATAACCTAAAAATAAACATATGTTCCCATCTAAAAAGAGAAAGTTGAGTCCCGTATTTTGAGAACCACAGGTCAAAAAAAAGTTTTTTTTGCTCTTTGTATTAGTCTTGTAAAATGGTGGTTCTTTGCTAATTTAACCAACCTCGTAGCTCTTATAGTTCTCGAGATAGAAATAGTGGCACTCCTAAATGGAACAACCTGTATATGAACTACTCACACATAACTTATCAAATAATATTATATATTTAATATTCCAACTTTGGAAATTGATGAATTTTTTTCACACCCTTCTACGGGGGGTGCTACTATGTGTTAGACCTAGAAACATTTGTTGTAATGTATATTATATATTTATAACACGTTCAAAGCGGCACGCGAGACCGTTTAGGAAATAAATAAAAATACATGTTGATAAATAAATGAAATTATAGAGATTTTAAATTTCCCGCGCTTAAGGATTTTGAGATACAACGGTTTAATCATCAAAATACATAAGAAGAAAAGATTTAAATAATACGTTTAACCCAATTTTATGTATTTTTATTATATCTTAACAATATTTGTATTTTCATACAATACATTCAGTTTGACAGAACTTAAATGTCATAACTTGACACAATAAGTATGAAGTTAGTTAAAGAATATATAAAAATGTATTATTTTGAAAATAATTATCTATTTTATTAATATAAATAATGTGAAATAACATACCGAAATTTATAAACTGATACATTTTTATATTGCCAAAAAAAACAAGATTATATTTTTGTTTTTCTGTTGCTATGTTCATTTATATATTTATGAAGCTGAATTATATATGTATTTATCTACAACTATTGTTATTGTTATTAATAATTAATTTTTTATTATAAATATCAATTTAAATGATTATAAAAGTATAATAAATACAATTTGAAGTTATTTTGAAATTTAAGTGCTACTCTAGCGCCATCTGTTGAGGTATATATGAACTACTCACACATAACTGAAAATTTATATGCCTGTTAGTTGTAGATAAAGTAACCAATTTTTATAGGTTCTTTTGCATTATTTCTTAATGAAAACATGATTTTTCGTGCAGTACAATCACAGTCAAGTTCGACTAAGAGAATATGAATATTTGGTTTGAAAAGATGTTTATTGTTTCATACATCAGTTACAAATGGATAAATGGATAGATAATTTGTTTATGTAAACGTTTACATCTGAGAAATCATCTCATTTCATTATAAAATACTACAGAACTTTAAAAAATGTAATCTCTATTGTAATCAAATGTTTTCATCAGAAATGTTAAGAAATGCGTATAAAGAAAGAGTAAATTGCAATTAATAAAAGTTTAATAAAGTCCAGATACATTATTTATTTATATACTAATTATTTTACAATAAATTGTTAAACAATTCCCTCCAAAACTGTATGAAATAAAGGCTTGTCAATTTTGTCCACGTAATCAGACAAAATCTATAGTCTAACTATCTAAAATATTTATAAATTAGATTTAAAAAGTATTTATATATAAGGGAAGAATACTGTACAGTATGAATTTACCTTTGGAAGTGTTTGAATAGTAATCAAATATAGTTTTTTAAACGTCAGAGTGTAAATCAATTTTGAAATGCAGTTTTCTTGATTAAATAATCCATTCTGGTATATTCTTTAGTTTGCATTTAATAAAGAATATGTTTTACTACTATTTATTTTTATAATTATTGCCCAATAGATTGTTTTATCTGTTTATGACTGAATACGACGCGCCTTGATTGAATTCCAGAATTTATTTTTTTGTCAATAGTATTATTATCCGTAATATTATCTTATTTCTTTTCTATAAATATATTCTTGTTTGGATATTTTAACCAATTAAAAACTATAACTGAAATGAAAACACATATCTAAATACGGCCAAGAATATGCAAAATTACATACTTACATTACAGAAAGTAGTGTAATTTTACTTTTAAACTAATTTTACTACATATTTCTCCAAGCAAATACAAGACTTGCATTATGATTGTTTGATTATATTGTAAATAAGGTTTGCCGTAAATTATTATGTACAATGCAGTTTTATGATAATCAGTTACACTTCAGTAGTGTTATCATCAGTAATTTTATGTTATTTTTCTTCTATAAATGTACTCCTGTTTGGGTAACCAATTAAAAATTGTAACTGAAATGAAAATACATATTTAAATACAGCAAAACAAATTTAAAATGATATACTTACATCACAAAGTGTATTGTACATATTCTTGTAAACAAAGTTTACTTTATATTTCTGTATATTTCTCTTTGAAAATATAAAACTTGTGTAACGATTTTTTTGGTTATAGACCAACAGATGTTAAACGTCAGATATCATAAAATTAAATATTTTAAATGCACTACACTTAACATTCAGTGTATTTGTATATATTTCGCTCACTATTATAATGTGTAAAAATATAATTACCTTTACAATATCTCTTTTCATTTTCAAAATAAATCAATTAAAATTTCATATTGAATTGTCAAAAATGACGGATGACACAGTAATTCTTTTTAAATTTAAATCTGGCATCTAGGATATTTTTTTCAGTTTTGTTCCAGTTTTCCTTTTTCGCTTAGTTTTCGATTTTTTACACAAAAACTATGCACGGTAAAAATATGGGACACCCTAAAGCGATTGGTCCTCAATAAACCACATCTAATAAAATAATATTAAAATTATTCAATGAATGGTTTGACCTGTACCCGTGAGCAAAGTTTTTGCGATGCTCGAGATGAATCCAAATATAGATAGATAGATAGATAGATAGATATATAGATAGTGAATCAATCAAAATAGTATATGACTAGCGAATTTTCGGCTACGCCGAGCATTCCCTAGAGCTCCGCTGTCAGTACAAAAAACAAATGCCAATCGACATGAAACAATTTTTTCATATCTGCTCGTTAGCCCTTACTGAGACCTTTCATTAGATTTCGAACACGATATACTTAACCATAATAAATTATACGGTAGACCTAACTTGAAAGTATATAGACAGTAAATGTATATAGACAGTAAAAGTATATAGACAGTAAAAGTACATAGACAGTGAAGTACATAGATAGTCAGTGGTTTTTAAACAGACAGTGGTTTAATTACCATGGAAACAACTATTATATGATTGTTGTGAATATAGCAACAAATGTCATATTTCCATGGTAACAGTACGTGTTATTTTTGACAACTGTCAAATTTGACATTGACATAATTGTCATGGAATGAGAGGTTGTGTTACCATCGACGCAATGGGAATACTGAATTTTGTGCTTCGGAATTCGGGCATCTGTCACGTTATACAACACGGAATTCTGGTGCCTGGCACGTATTACGAAACCAAAAATAAATTATTGCCAATTGTAAAATTGAAACAAAATTATGTTATATTATTATATTTGTTCAGTGAAACACAATTTCATTTTAAATATTATATTTTATAAATAATATTTCATGTACGGAATAATATTACATATTATTTGTACAAAATTATTAAGATATTATAATTTACATTGTTATAACAAATGATAAACAGCAAAAATGAAATGTTTTTATAGAATTTGAATATTTGTACGAAATTAATAATTAATTATTATTAACATTATAATTAAATACAAAAAAATGTTCCGATATTTTTAACCGCACTGACTAGTAACCAAGGCAGCATTATTGTAGGACGGGTTCCGAAGTAAAGAGGCCAAAACATAGCAATCAAAAACGCTATATAAATATGCAGCGTAAAAATCCTGAAGGCAATTATAATATTGTGCTTTATGGAGGAGAGTTTGATTGCTTCTAAATTTACTGTTTTTCTTTATTGTAATCATAGACTGGAACCAATGTTCTACAAAGTAGGTTTATATAAATATATTAGTTCATTCCCATATAAAGTATGTCATGTTTACTCCTGGAAAGTGTTGATTTAGATAATTTATTTTGATGCAGTTATTGTAGTAGGTAAAGAATAGATTAAACAAACACGGTCTTCCTACCCGGATTATTTTTGATTCACATTACACGGCGCTGTGCAGTCGCAAGTGTTGTTTAATTTCTAAATTGTAACAAAATGCCTTTAACAATCATAAGTTTGAAACATGCAGGCAATCGTTGTTTGTAATGAAACATTTTAATCTAAAATACAGTTACGTACTGCTAGTAAAATCCTTATACATGGTGAATACTGAAAACCTTGACATAGGGAAATAGTATGGGAAAACATATTTTTGCTGTTTAAATCTGTTCCGCTAAATAAAATCGGGTGTAAGTGGTATTGTTAATTAGATTCTTTAATTTTACATCTCATAATACCAAATCTTGTGTAATATGGCCCTTTTAAAATGAAATATTTGATAAAATAAATTGATAAATAAATATGTTGAATTTGCAAACTTTGGAAATTGATGATTTTTTTCACACCTGTCTACGGGGAGTGCTAGTATGTGTTATACCTAGAAACATTTGTTGTAATGTATATTATTTATTTATAACAATTTGAAAGCGGCATGCGACACCGTTTAGGAAATATGAAATTATAGAGATTTTAAATTTCCCGCGCCTAGGCATCATTTTTAAATACAACAGCCAAAGTAAAAGAAAAGATTTAAATAATATGTTTAACCCAATTTAAGGTATTTTTATTATATCTTAGCAAAATTTGTATTTTCATACAATACATTCAGTTTGACAGCGTAACTGTCATCACTTGAGACAATAAGTATGAAGTTAGTTAAAGAATATGAAAATGTATTATTTTGAAAATAATTATCTACTTTATAAATATAAATAATATGAAATAACATACCGAAATTTATAAACTAACAAATTTTTTTATAGCCAGAAAACATGATTAAATTCATATTTTTCTGTTGCTATGTTCATTTATATATTTATGAATCTGAATTATAAATGTATTTATCTACAACTATTGTTATTGTTAGTAATAATTTATTTCTTATTATAAATATCAATACAAATGATTATAAAAGTATAATAAATACGATTTGAATTTAAGTGCTACTGTAGCGCCATCTGTTGAGCTATATGAGAACTACTCACACATACCTCGAAATTTATCAAATAATTTCAGATTTTTTATATCCCTGTTAGTTGTAGATAACGAAATCAATTTTTATACGTTCTTTTTCATTATTTCTTAATGAAAACATGAATTTTCGTGTAGTACAATCACATTCAAGTTCGACAAAGAGTAGATGCCATTATCTGGTAATCAAGCGCACTTCTCGGTGAATATTTGGTTTGAAAAGGTGTTCATTGTTTCAGACATCAGTTACAAATGGATAAATGGATAGATACTTTGTTTATGTAATTGTTTACATCTAAAAAATCATCTCATTTCATTATAAAATAGTACAGAATTTTGAAAAATGTAATCTCTATTGTAATCATATGTTTTCATCAGAAATGTTAGGGAATGCGTAAAGAAAAAGTAAATTGCAATTAATAAAAGTTTAATAAGGTCCAGATACATCATTTATTTATATACTAATTATTG
Organism: Stenolophus ochropezus; assembly: GCA_035578165.1. Lineage (NCBI taxonomy): Eukaryota > Metazoa > Arthropoda > Insecta > Coleoptera > Carabidae > Stenolophus > Stenolophus ochropezus. The sequence continues at coordinate 480,213 of JAQOWZ010000074.1, read as the reverse complement.
TACATTAAATTGTTAAACAATTCCCTTCAAAACGGTATGAAGCAAAGGGATTTCAGGTTTTCCACGTAATCAGACAAAATCCATTGTCTAGCTCTCTAAAATATGTATAAATTAGATAAAAAAGTATTTATAATAAGGGAAGAATACTGTACAGTATGTATTTACCTTTGCAAGTGTTTGAGTAGTAATCAAATATCAAGTTTTAAAAGTGAGATTGTAAATCGACTTTGAAATGGAGTTTTCTTGATTAAATAATCCATTCTGGAATAGTCTTCTGAATTTATATTAAAGAATATATTATATTCTCATTTCTTTTAACAATATTTGCCCAATGAATTGTTTTAATTAATTTAAAAATTCATCTTTGTGTATCTGAGTACGTGTAGGTTATAGCCTCATCTAAAAAATAAATTATTTAACGATTAATATATAAATATTTATATTCCATATGCAAGTACCTTATAACAGAGATGATTTCGTACAATATTTCATTATACATTTTAGTAAAAATGTCATGTTTCAAGCAGATATCTCGCTCGTGTCTCTAACTCAAGTGTCAAATGCATCATTTTTGTTAAATTTTATAATATCGTGCAATTTTTCTAGTTTCATTTTAAAGGATACGTTATATTCGCACTTTTAATAATGATTTTCATCCAACGAATTGCTTTATTTCATTTAAAATTCCATCTCGGATATGTAGGTTAGGATAACTGAATAAAAATGAACAAAATTTACCATAAATATGCAAATATTTATATCATACCTTAAAGTACATGGTATTACTGATGATTTGTGATAATTTTCATACAATATCTCGCTGTAATTTTAGAAGAAAAAGCCTTTTTCACCGAGCTATCCGTCACTTGATGAGCTCAGGAAGCAACTGTAAAAATTGCCGGTCATACAAAACTTTGTATTTTAAAGTGTTTTAATTGAAAGAAAAAACATATAGATAAATTAAGTTTTATAGTAATACACCTAATAATACAAATATTACCTTGTAATTCGCCGTATTTCTCAAGATTTCTCGATACAGCCACGAATTTTTTGATTGACTGACCAAACGTCAAATGTCATAAAATTAAATATTTTATATACGCCACACTTAACATTCAGTGTATTTGTATATATTTCGCTCACTATTATAATGTGTAAAAACATAATTACCTTTACAATATCTCTTTTCATTTTCAAAATAAATCAATTAAAAGTTTCATATTGAATTGTCAAAAATGACGGATGGCACAGTAATTCTTTTTAAATTTAAACCTGGCATCTAGGATATTTTTTTCAGTTTTGTTCCAGTTTTCTTTTTTCGCTTAGTTTTCGATTTTTTACACAAAAACTATGCACGGTAAAAATATGGGATACCCAAAAGCGATTGGTCCTCATTAAACCGCATCTAATAAAATAATATTAAAATTATTACATGAATGGTTTGACCTGTACCCGTGAGCAAAGTTTTTGCGATGCTCGAGACGAATCCAAATATAGATAGATAGATATATAGATAGTGAATCTATCAAAATAGTATATGACTAGCGAAGGCTCAGCTACGCTGAGCTTCACTAGGCCTCCGGCATCAATAAAGTATTTACAGTTGACGTCTAATTTTATTTCTGTACACCAGCTCTCGACGAGACCTTTCACATGATGCCAAACACGACATACTTGTGACAAATTTTGCAAAAAAAAAAACAAAAGCCGATCGACCTGGCAAATTTTTGTTATTTCAGTATGGCTGCCCTACTCGAGTGCTTTCATTTGATACCAAACACAACATACTTCTGACAACTTTTCGCTGAAAACAATAGCCGATCGACATGGGACTATTTTATCTTTTTTGCAAGCTAAGCCCCTGTCAAGTGCTTTCAATTAATACCAAGCACGGTATACCTTAGACTAATTTTTCATTGCTATAATCAAATTTTTAGTCTGTAAACCTTAGTTGTAAGTCTCTTTATTTGTGTTAAAAAAGGATTAATTAAAATATGCCTTGTGGTTGATTTAATCAAAGTTAAAATTTTATAAAATTTGATTACATTTTTTTCTTAATCGAAATTTTAACTTCGTTTTAGACTATTGCATTTAACGAACACACATTTTGAATGGATAATTTTAGGGGCCCTGGGCTAATATTGTTTGGGGACCCTACCTTAAGAATCTTTTAACCGGTAGTTTATCAAAAAACTGTTACTGTTTTTCTTTAATAAAAAAAAAATACAAGGGAACGGGAAGAAAGAACTTTTTTATTTTATATTCCAAATTATTATTAACAAAAACAGAAAATAACACTTATTTTTATAAATAATATTAATTTATAGACATATATACGCATATTTGTAAACATGATTAAGCTAATCCTCATATTCCTGTATTTAAAATTAAATATTTATTGTTTTATGAAAAGGTAAATACAATGATTAGATTAAATTACATTTTAAGAAATAAATTGGAAAAATTAGAGTTGAATTCGTTAATCCATACTGTTTCTTATTTCTCACATCTTCTTCTCTATCTACGACACAAGTTATCCCTATTCCTGTTCAATTAAAAATTATCGAAAACAACGTCCACATGCAAATTTATTAAAGCATCGCTGCAGGGGATGCTAATGTCTGTCCTTAAAGCCCATGTTTTAATCCGCCCTTGATTTGAAGAAGAATTTGTAAAATTTACCGACATACCTTGTTAATAAAACAGTTTTTATTCAACAAAATACATTACTTGCGTCACTTGAAAATCATCATCATCAGTGGCACAACATTCCTATATGGAACAAGGCCTCAAGTACCTGAAGTACTTGTTTCGTGACATGTTTTACTTGCATTTTAGCGATGCAAGTTGTCAGCCTGCAGTCTCTGCAAGGCCAGCACACACCGAGCCGTTGTGCGGCAACCCATCCAAATGGACAGGGCGGGCTATGTTGCTTATCTACACGATCAGACAAGACACGCCACGACCACACAACCGTACTGGCTGACGCCACTTTTGGTTATATTTGAGCAAGTTAATACAAATTTTTTAGTTGATATAATCAAATGTGTTGTTTGTAAACCTTAATGGGATATATGACCTAATTTCTTTTCTTCCATTTTATGGTTCTGTTCAAAAAATTAAAATATCCCTATTTTTTAATCGCTTTATAATTGATAATTCCGGAGAAAAACAATAATAAATTTTTGGAGAGGGGATATGTGACGTCACGTAGGACACTTTGAGGATTTGAATTCAATTGATAAAAATCATTTATCATAGTATAATTCACATTACCGCGGTTCCATTTTCAAAACGATGTACATATGTAAATACTAAACAGCCTTTGAAAATCATACGACAGTGACAACGTTGGCAAATGAGTACAGACATTTCAATGTCAACTAAATTTGATTCCATGTTTTCTAGCTGTTGTAAATAAAAGTTAAATCTTGGTAATGTTAACTACATAATATTTTTATTATTTTAATCAGAATTCGATCTTTGTTTTAGACACGGATCATTCCACGTGGTCAAATCCCATGTGATCAAATCCCTCCTGGTCGAATTCCCATGTCAGCGAATATTTTGGCATTCCCACCACGTCGAATTGCACAGTTTCCCATGTCGTCTAATTTTTCCCCCACTACTTTTTTCCATTCAACGGAATTTCATTCCAACAATCTTTCCTTCAGACTTGTTTCATTTTATTATATTTGTAATATGTTTCATTTTTAATAAATATAATTAAGTGAAAGTAAGTGAATATTGAATTTATTTTACATTTTCATATAAATAAGTTAAACAATATGCAATTATATTTATAATATTTTATTAAGTATTGTCATTCAATATTAAATATGATCACATATTATATTCTCCATATATGAGCGCACTACACATATAAAGTATTATGAGACCCATAACCGGTCACATTCCATTTTTAAAATATAAATTGTACGAAATAAAGAATCAAAAGTACACTAAAGAATACAAAAATCTACACAAAAAACAAAATATAATCAATACCAACCTTGTTTCCAATATATCAAAATCAAAGCCCATGAATTTATAAAGTCAAGTTCAAAATTCAAAGCAAATATCGCATCCATTTAAACAATATACAATTTGCAGAAGAAGTAACAATTCAAACACAGAACACAATGTTACAAATCACGATATGAACGAAAATATGCGTGCGCATAATTTTGTTAAAATGATGATATAAATTATATTATAAATTTAAAATCATAAATTAATTAAAAATGAGTAATAAACTGTATAGTAGGAGTATATATATTCAAGTTTGAATTTGTTTAGAAAAAATAATACAGGATTAAACATGATTTCAATCAAATTTCATACAATATTACACTACATATTTTAGAAGAAATGATATTTTTACCCCGTTCTCAAGTAATTCGCGAAAATAAGTCATTTTTTAATAGTGCTGAATGTAGGCAACACCCAACACGACCTTGTGTCACCAATACATAAATATAGTTTTGTATAAATGTATTTTACAATAATGTAAGACACGAGACAAATCTGAAACATATTACGTAAGTTCCTAATACACACGTGGATTCATAAAAAATAAAGGGTGCAATATAAGAAGAACATATAGAAAATATGGGTTGGACTAATCACAGACGAGATCAAGTACTGATTTTTTTAAACCAACCAATCAAATGAAAGTATTTTGTTTCATTTGAAGTGAACAATGAAAAGAGTGATCTATTTGATTTGAATTTTCAACGTTTAAATAAAAATATAATTCTCTAACGATATTTATATACAAGTTGTCTTTTCAATGTTGTATTTGTTGTCTTAAGTGAGAAAAATTAGAAAAAAATGTGATTAATAAGAAATGTCAGATAAAATTTATTCAAATATTCTGCATAAGAAAACAGGGTCGTAATTTCGAGCATTTGTTTTAAGTGGTTTACTGTATTACGTTTATTATTTCACGTTATAAAGTTGTTTTAAAATCGTTATGTTTTGTTAATTTTGACATAGCTGAATAAAATATATTTTTTTGTGTCTTAATAATCTTTTTATTTCCCGAATTTTATTAGAGTTATTTGTGACAACAATTACATAATTGAAAACACAAAAAATGCGGTGTTTGTTTTACCAATATAATTCTAAGTTCCCATTTAAAAATAAAAATTAGTAGTCATTGCGTGCGAATCATGCTTTAATTTTTTTTCTCTCTCTGTCATCAAATAGTATCATATTTATATAAAGAAAATATTTCTATTCCTTTCAATAAAAAAGTTAAGGAAGGGTTCGTGTTCCATAACCAATAATATAATATATATATATATATATATATATATATATATATATATATATATATATGGTTTGAAACACATTTTAGTTTAATATTTCTGTACATATCACCAACAAAATTCAAAACTTGCATCCAAGAATTTTTAAGTTACAGTACAAACGTCAGTTGTCATAGAAAATAAAATATGTTAAATACACAACATAATGTAGTTGTATAAATTTCGCTCACTATTATAAAACATGGAAACATACTTTAATTTCTAATTTTCATTTTCATTTTCATAAATATTTCAATTACATTTTACATATTGAATTGTCAAAATTGACGGATGACACCGTAATTCTTTTTAAATTTAGACATGGTTTCTGGGATCTTCTGTGTCAAGGTACCTACCACTTTGGCTCAGTTTTTATTTTTTTACACAAAAAGTATGCACGGTAAAAATATGAAACCTAAAAAAGGCCCTATTCTTCATTTAACCACATATAATGGCACATGATTTAAAATTATGACATGAATGGTTTGACCTGTACGGAGAGATCAAACGGCGACTGTGATTCCAAAAATTTTTTCAATGACGCGAAATTATTCAACATTTGAAATTTTTTTAATTATGTTTTTATATATGAGAAGTGTTCCAATAATAATAGATTTATTTAATTTAGAAATGTCAAAATTTAAAAAAATGGATAGTACATTTTTATTTTATAGTTTATTAGTGTACAAATGTATTAAACAAATCTTTTATTAAAATAGCAATAAAAATATCAACTAATTTCACAAAATATATTACCCTGGATACAAACAAAATTTATTAGTAATTGAAAAAATATTGTGTACGAAGTACGAAAGAAAGTCGGTAAGATGGAGAAAAGCAATGAAGAAGATTTGCGGCAGAAAGAAGAAAACAGTAAGTAACTATATTAAATAATAATTTTTCACTTTAAATTATATTTATTAATTAATTCATATTTTTCTACGGTAGCAACACTCGTCAACTTAAAACAGGAGTTAAAGGAAGCTATGAAGTATGTGGGGGATTTGAAAAATAAAATAGAGTCCTTAGAAAATAAGGATAAGGGAAAAAACGAAAATAATTCCCGCCGTGGACAAAACGGTAATTACCGCGGCAGATACAGAAATTACCGTGGCGGCAGATATAGAAGTTACCGTGGCAGATATGGAAATTACCGCGGCGGGAGCAGCGGGCACTACGACGGGAACCAGAACGTCCAGCACAACGCCATAGTAAGGAAGAAATATGAATATATTCATTTATTTTAATAACTTAATTCTTACAGAATTCAGAGCAATGGTGGGCAGTGTACAGACTTATAAATAATTTCGTTAATAAATAGTGTAAATAGTGTAGTTATTAATGTTAGATATAATTGTTCTTAGATGCTAAATTAGTTTAAGTTGTTTAATTTTTATTACTTACGTAGGTATAAGTTAAATATTTTTTTAGTTAGAGTAATAAATGTTCTTTCGTTCGTACTAGTTCATTCTTTATTCTTTTCTTCTAATGCTGTTTTGTCAGAGTGATCAGGAATGATTGCCCCTGCCGCCTTGTTCTAATTCTTTGTTTGTCGCCTTGTCGTCGTGATAGTGACCTACGATAGACAGATCGTATTAGCGCACTGTGAACTTATAGAAGGAGCAAAAATGAATGTATTCAGAGTGTCCAAAGAATTTTATGCTTCGCAATTTCTATTTGAAGCTTATTTACCTAAAATAATTAGGCAAGCAGGAAATAACGAAAATATGATTTTACATGTTAAATCCCTGTGTTATAAGAATGATATGCTGGGAAGACAGGTACTAAACATTTTAATATAATTTTCCGTATCTTCTCTTATGATCATATACTATTTTGGTAGATTCACTATATATCTATATTTGGATTCATCTCGAGCATCGCAAAAATTTTGCTCACGGGTACAGGTCAAACCATTCATGGAATAATTTTAATATTATTTTATTAGATGTGGTTTATTGAGGACCAATCGCTTTTGGGTGTCTCATATTTTTACCGTGCATAGTTTTTGTGTAAAAAATCGAAAACTAACCGATAAAGGAAAACTGGAACAAAACTGAAAAAAATATCCTAGATGCCAGGTTTAAATTTAAAAAGAATTACTGTGCCATCCGTCATTTTTGACAATTCAATATGAAACTTTTACTTGATTTATTTTGAAAATGAAAAGAGATATTGTAAAGGTAATTATATTTTTATACATTATAATAGTGAGCGAAATATATACAAATACACTAAATGTTACGTGTGGCGTATATAAAATATTTAATTTTATGACATTTGACGTTTGGTCAGTCAATCAAAAAATGAGTTGGAGACAACTAAGTGAAAAATGTCATATTTACTAAAATGTATAATGAAATATTGTACGAAATTTAATAAGAAATCATCTCTAATACAGGTACTTTTATATAGAATATAAATATTTATATATTATTAGTTAAATATTTTATTTTTTAGATGAGACTATAACCTTCACGTACTCAGATACTCTAATATGGAATTTTTTATAAACTCAAACAATCTATTGGGCAATAATTATAAAAATAAGTAATAGTAAAACTAAAGAATATTCCAGAATGGATTATTTAATCAAGAAAACTGCATTTCAAAATTGATTTATACTCTGACGTTTAAAAAACTATATTTGATTACTATTCAAACACTTCCAAAGGTAAATTCATACTGTACAGTATTCTTCCCTTATATATAAATACTTTTTAAATCTAATTTATACATATTTTAGATAGTTAGACTATAGATTTTGTCTGATTACGTGGAAAAACTGACAAGCCTTTATTTCATACAGTTTTGGAGGAAATTGTTTAACAATTTAATGTACAATAATTACTATATAAATAAATGATGTATCTGGACTTTAATAAACTTTTGTTAATTGCAATTTACTCTTTCTTTACGCATTTTTTAACATTTCTGATGAAAACATTTGATTACAATAGGAATTACATTTTTCAAAATTCTGTAGTATTTTATAATGAAATGAGATGATTTCTCAGAAGTAAACGTTTACATAAACAAAGTATCTATCCATTTATCCATTTGTAACTGATGTATGAAATAATAAACACCTTTTCAAACCAAATATTCACCGAGTAGTTCGTCTGATTATCAGCTGATGGCATCTGCTCTTAGTCGAACTTGTATGTGATTGTACTGCACAAAAATTCATGTTTTCATTAAGAAATAATGCAAAAGAACGTATAAAAATTGGTCACTTTATCTACAACTAACAGGCATATAAATTTTCAGTTATGTGTGAGTAGTTCATATATACCTCAACAGATGGCGCTAGAGTAGCACTTAAATTTCAAAATAACTTCAAATTGTATTTATTATACTTTTATAATCATTTAAATTGATATTTATAATAAAAAATAAATTATTAATAACAATAACAATAGTTGTAGATAAATACATATATAATTCAGCTTCATAAATATATAAATGAACATAGCAACAGAAAAACATCAATATAATCTTGTTTTTTTTGGCAATATAAAAATGTATCAGTTTATAAATTTTGGTATGTTATTTCACATTATTTATATTTATAAAATAGATAATTATTTTGAAAATAATACATTTTTATATATTCTTTAACTAACTTCATACTTATTGTGTCAAGTGATGACAGTTATGCTGTCAAACTTAATGTATTGTATGAAACTACAAATTTTGCTAAGGTATAATAAAAAAGAATGTATGAAAATTAGTTAAATTCATCTTTGAATAATTTTTTTCAAGGTATGATATAAATAATAAATATAAATAATAAAAAAAAAATTAGGATCGAGGCGGTCGCAAACCAGAGCAAGTGGTAAGTTATTATTATTTATTTTCTAAACGGTCTCGCGTGCCGCTTTTAAATTGTTATAAATAAATAATATACATTACAACAAATGTTTCTAGGTACAACACATAGTAGCATCCCCCGTAGAAGAGTGTGAAAAAAATTCCTCAAGTTCAAAACTTGACAAATTAAACATATATTTTTATTTATTTCCTAAACGGTCTCGCGTGCCGCTTTGAAATGGTTATAAATAAATAATATACATTACAACAAATGTTTTTTAGTTTCATCATCGTCATTATATATTATTAAAAGTAGTCTTAATATTATGATTGGCAATTGCCAAACTGCGAAGTTCTTAAATTTTATTTCCTGGAAAAAAATATTAACATTTTCTTCCACAGGCGTTTATTGTTATTATTTTTTTGTACAATCAATTTGATGTCAATACTTCAAATATACCTTACATTCATTATTTATTATTATCTTCTTCATTATCTGCATGGTTTTAATTTATTCAAATTACTAAAATAAAAATACGGTATAATAAAAATTCGCACGTCCATGAACATAAATTTAAAATTTTCTTCCTAGATATACAGAGTGTTCCATTTAAGCGTGCCACCATTGCTATCTCGAGAACTATAAGAGCTACGAGGTTGGTTAAATTAGCAAAGAACCACCATTTTACAAGACTAATACAATGAGCAAAAAAAATTTTTTTTTTCGACCAGTGGTTCTCAAAATACGGGACACAACTTTCTTATTTTAAATAGGAACATATATTTATTTTTAGGTTATTCGATAGAGTATTTTTTTCTGAATTCAACAATATAAACATCATATACTATTTTGGTAGATTCACTATATATATCTCTATATATAGTTGGATTCATCTCGAGCATCGTAAAAAGTTTGCTCACCGGTACAGGTCAAACCATTCATGTAATAATTTTAATATTATTTTATTAGATGTGGATTATTGAGGACCAATCGCTTTCGGGTGTCCCATATTTTTACCGTGCATAGTTTTTGTGTAAAAAATCGAAAACTAAGCCAAAAAGGAAAACTGGAACAAAACTGAAAAAAATATCCTAGATGCCAGGTTTAAATTTAAAAAGAATTACTGTGCCATCCGTCATTTTTGACAATTCAATATGAAACTTTTAATTGATTTATTTTGAAAATGAAAAGAGATATTGTGAAGGTAATTACATTTTTATACATTATAATAGTGAGCGAAATATATAAAAATACACTGAATATTAAGTGTGGTGTATTTAAAATATTTAATTTTATGACGTTTGACGTTTATCATCTGTTGGGTCAGTCAATCAAAAAATTCGTGGCACAAGTTTTATATTTTCAAAGAGAAATATACAGAAATATAAAGTAAACTTTGTTTACAAGAATATGTACAATACACTTTGTGATGTAAGTATATCATTTTAAATTTGTTTTGCTGTATTTAAATATGTATTTTCATTTCAGTTACAATTTTTAATTGGTTACCCAAACAGGAGTACATTTATAGAAGAAAAATAACATAAAATTACTGATGATAACACTACTGAAGTGTAACTGATTATTATAAAAGTGCATTGTACATAATAATTTACGGCAAACCTTATTTACAATATAATCAAACAATCTTAATGCAAGTCTGGTATTTGCTTGGAGAAATATATAGTAAAATTAGTTTAGAAGTAAAATTACACTACTTTCTGTAATGTAAGTATGTAATTTTGTATATTCTTGGCTGTATTTAGATATGTGTTTTCATTTCAGTTATAGTTTTTAATTGGTTAAGATATCCAAACAAGAATATATTTATAGAAAAGAAATAAGATAATATTACGGATAATAATACTATTGACAAAAAAATAAATTCTGGAATTCAATCAAGGCGAGTCGTATTCAGTCATAAACACATTTATTTAAAAATACTGACAACCTTTCCTTCGTACCCACTTGGAAGAAATGTTTAATAATTTATTGTACAATAATTATTTTGAATTATGTATCTGGATTATAATAAACTGTAAGTAACTGCATTTTATACATTCTTTATGTATTCTTTCATCAAATTTCAGATGAAAGTAGTTCTTTACAACAAAGATTTGATTTTTAAAAATTCTATTGTATTTTGTTATTGAATGAAATGATATTTTAAACAATAAACACTTTCTGAAACCAAATATTAATCGAGAAATGCGTTTTCTATAAGAAGGCAATTCGTTGGATGAAATCATTATTATAATTATATCATAGATTAAGGAAATATATTTGTAGAAGATTAGATATCTACCTTATCATCTGTGAAAACAAATTTTAGCGCCTCTTAGGATCAACTTCGGGAACTAAATTTGACAAGCTCGGTAATGGCGGGAGTTTTAAATACATTTATTTACCCGTGTTGGTACCAAATAAACAACCAAATTTTATACTTGGTGAAAATTTTATATGGTAAATTTCAATTATTTATTAAAGTTATTTATTTATGTTCTCCGTTATAACCTACAAAAGTATAACTTCTGACAGAAATGGATAGAGAAAGCAATGTGTAAACAAAGATAGAAAACGGGTTGAACTCACCAACCTAGCAAAATAGCTGGGTGAGTTGGATCAGTTCGAGATCAGTTCTGGGTTACTTCACATATGCCAAGTAAACAGGATTAACCTACCAGGTTACTTAAAATGTCCCAAATAAATACGGTCCTATAAATTTTCAGTTATGTGTGAGTAGTTCATATATACCTCAACAGATGGCGCTACAGTATCACTTAAATTTCAAAATAACTATTCAAATTGTATTTATTATACTTTTATAATCATTTATATTGATATTTATAATAAAAAATAAATTATTAATAACAATAACAATAGTTGAAGATAAATACATATATAATTCAGCTTCATAACTATATAAATGAACATAGCAACAAAAAAACATGAATTTAATCATGTTTTTTGGCAATATAAAAATGTATCAGTTTATAAATTTCAGTCTGTTATTTCACATTATTTATATTTATAAAATAGATAATTATTTTCAAAATAATACATTTTTATATATTCTTTAACTAACTTCATACTTGTCAAGTGATGACAGTTAAGCTGTCAAACTTAATGTATTGTATGAAAATACAAATTTTGCTAAGATATAATAAAAAAGAATGTATGAAAATTAGTTAAATTCATCTCTGACATATCAAAATGTAATTATAAATAAAATGAAGCAATTAGTTTCATAAAAATCATTATTATAAGTGAGAATATAACGTATCTCTGAAAAAGAAACCAGAAAATTGGATAATATGATAAAATTTTATAAAAATATCACATTTAACACTTCAGTTGGAGACACGAACTAGTTCACAGCGTGAAAATATCATTTCTACTATAATATATAGTAAAATATCGTATAAAATATAATTGAAATCATGTTTAATACAGGTATTTTAATGTAGAATATAAATATTTGTATATTAATAGTAAATTTAATACATTTCTAGTTAGTTTCCGTAACCTACATGTACTCAGGTATACCGAGATGAAATTTTAAATAAATTAAAACAATTCATTGAGCAAATATTGTTAAAATAAGTGACAATATAACATATTCTTTAAAATACAACCCAAGGATTATTCCAGAATTTTTACCACAAAAATATATTTTAATTCCATAAACCATTGTTTTACTATCACTGGTTTATATTGTTTTACCGACATCAAATTGAGCGAACTTCATGTTAAATTAATTTTTAGAATAGATGAAATCTGACTTTATTTTTGTACAAAATCATATAAATATTTGCTTCCGTTCCCTAATTTTTTTATGTTTTTTATGTTTTTTTGTCATTGTTTAGCTAAAAGAAGACATTGCAACAAAAAAAATTGCAATTTTAAAGATGGTAGGCATTCTAGAATCCAGCCTAATAAAAAATACTCGCATCAATGTAAAATTATTTATTTTTGCAGTTTAGAACGGAAATATATATAAGCGGATTTACTGCGGGCAACAAAGTATGAGTTTATTTCAATGTTTTTCTATTTATTTATATTTATTATCAATTACAGCTTTTAATTTGTGTGACAAATAAATTTGAAGCCTAAACAAGTTCTGCATTTCTTATAATTCTACAAAGAAAGCAGAAGAACTTTTTGTTTACGGAATACAATTCATGCAAGATAGAAGACGTTTCATTTTATGTGAGTACATATTTTAATTTATTATTTTCATCATCGTCATTACATATATTATTAAAAATAGTCTTAATAGTATGATTGGTTATTGCAAAACTGCGTAGTTCTTAAATTTTATTTCCTGGAAATAAATATTAACATTTGCTTCCACAGGCGTTTATTGTTATTATTTTTTTGTACAATCAATTTGATGTCAATACTTCAAATATACCTTACATTTATTATTTATTACTATCTTCTTCATTATCTGCATGGTTTTGAATTTAATCAAATTACTAAAATAAAAATACGGTATAATAAAAATTCTCACGTCCATGAACATAAATTTAAAATTTTCTTCCTAGACATATAGTTTAGTTGCTTTTAAAGAAAATTGGTGGTCCCGTGATTATCACTTGCTTTTGATCAGGCTTTTATTATTATTTCAAATAAAATTTTTATTTGTATACACCTACAAATTTTAAAATTTTGCAATATACAATCATTGAATTATCAAAAAATTAGTGTTAAACTGTTGATAACTTATATTCCGTATTTACCATAATATCCTGTCGTTATTACAGGTTGTTTATTTATTGGCATTTATTAAATTATAATTAGGCATGCTTAGGAAAACAAAATTTGTTTAATTACTTAATTGTTCTTTCACTTCTGTGTAAGGCAGTTATATTTATTGTGTTTTCAATAAATCGAATTGCGAATCAAACTGATAGTTTTGAAAATTTGTTCTCTACTGTAGAATAATATATTTAAAAAATCCCGTTTGTTGTGCTGCCAAATTTGAATTTAAGGTGAGAATTTATTTTTCATATCTTTTATGAACTATAGGTAATTTCATGGTTAAATATTTATTGTTTTCTTTCTTCTAATTGTTAATAAAATGAAATGAATTGCCCTCGGAATTACCATAATTTTATATACATATATTGATAATGTTGGACAAGTATTTTTATTTTTATTTTACTGTAGGTGTGAAAATAATCTGCAGTTGCGAAGCAGTAAGAGTGCAAGCATATATATTCAAAATAGAAAAAAAAGTATTCCTGTTTGAAGCTGCAGCCTGACGTATTGCTGATAATATTAGCACAGAACCCTGACTTATTGCTGGTAAAGGTAACACTGAAAATAACAACGCACTCAAAACCTGTAAGTGTTTATTTTAATTTTTGTAATAACACAAGTGTAACAAAATGCCAACTAAAAGTGAAAAAAATCGCCTTAAGCGTAAACAACGACACGCAAAAAATATAGTTAATAATAATAGCTGCATAAATTCGGATAATAGTGTTGTAGAAAATGAATGTATAAATCGTCAGGTTATGTCAGGCAATTCAGGAGAATTATTTATAAAACGAAGTAAAGATTGTGAAGTAGAATATAATAATCAAACGGGTAATTTAAATACAGGTATTGAAACAGTTGGCAATCAAATACAGCTAATAGAACGTGATTATAATACTTTAATAAATCCTGCTGGATATTTAGAAGACATTCATATAGACTTTTACTTTTCGTTAGTACGTTCAGTGACTGAGTTCGACCCTCAGCCTACAGTGTATGTAGATGCTCCAGACCGAATAGTTGCAATCGAGCAGGGAACTAGACACCTACAAATTTTATTCGTGCCAGGTGCAAATATTGGGAGCGTAGGTCATTGGATTACAGCGTATTATGACGGATTAGAAATTACAATTTACGATAGCATGAATTCCCAGAATTTAAATGCAGGTGTTAAATTATATTTAGAAAGATTATTTCCCTATAGTCCCTCAATTAGGTTTGTACGAGTTCAACAACAGACTAACACCTATGATTGCGGTTTGTTTGCAATAGCTTTCTTTACAAGTTTAATACTTAACCGGAATCCTGAGCATGAAACTTACGATAGTAATAGACTTAGATCACACGTTTTACAAATGTTTCGAACACGTAATATTACAGCATTTCCAGTAAGTCGTCAACAGCTATTGAGAGAAAATTATTTAAAACGTAAGGCGAACGAAACAGACGAAGAACGCGCTAAACGTCTAAGAGAGAACGACAACTATAAATTAAAATATATAGCTAATGAAAAATTTGAAGATAAAATAAAACGTTTAGAGAAACAAATAGAAATAAATTCTAATTCTATTGCTCGCGAAACGCCACAGCAGAAAGCAAATAGATTGGAAACACTTAAAATAAATTTAAAAAATTATGTTCAAAATGAAACAGTAGAACAAAATACGGAAAGATTAAAAAAATTAAAATTTAATTTTAAAGAATATATTAGTAAAGAAACAGCAGAACAAAAGGAGAATAGATTAATAAGATATAAAGGGAATTTTCAAAATTATTTACAAAATGAAACACTAGATAAAAAAACGGATAGGCTGCAAAAGTTAAAATTTAATTTAAAAGAATATATTAAGAATGAAACTCCCGAGCAAAAACAAATACGTTTAGAAAAGTATAGAGATAATTTTGATAATTTGGTTGAAACTGAAACTGTAGAACAGAAACAAGAAAGACTAACAAAAAATAATATGATTAATAAAAATAAAATAAAAGCGCGTAAAAACAAGGTTTCCAATGATAACTATATGTTAGCTAGAAAAGGATTAGGAGTTCAAATTGAGCCCCATTCTTTGGGACCAATGAATGTTGTCTGTTCACATTGTTCCTCTGTTAATTTTTCATATGAAAAACCGTCAGACGGCAAATTCACTTACTGCTGTCGAAAAGGAAAATTAAACGTAGATCAATTAAATGAGTTCCCTGAATATATTAAAAATCTAATGTTAGGTAAAGATTCAGATAGCAGAAACTTTAGAGAAAATATTAGGCAATACAATAGCGCGTTAGCATTCGCATCGTTTGGGGCTAAAATTGCTGCGCCTCCTGGCAGGGGGCCCTACTGTTTCCGAATCCACGGCCAAATTTACCATGATTCTGCCAGCTCAATGTACCCTAAACCAAATGAAACAGAAAAATATGCCCAATTATACATAATTAATTCAAATGAAGCGTTAGAGAAACGAATGAACGTAGAGTATAATAAAAATTGTAAGCCAAATATCATGGGTCAATTAGATGTAATACTTAGGGAGGTTAATCCGTATTGTCAGGCGTATATGATGTTGAAAGAAGTAGAGCAGCGGGAATTAGCCAAAGCTAACCAAACAAATCAGTCGGTGCCAGAAATAAATTTGTGGATTGTAAATGACAGAAAAAAAGATAAACGTAGGTACAATATCCCCACATGTAATGAGGTAGCAGTTGTTTTTACGTCCAATGACGGTGAGCCACCAATAGATAGGGACATTTGTGTCCACCCAAAAGTTGGCGGTTTAGTTCGAATTAATCAGTTTAGTGAAAACTGCGACCCCATGTCCTATCCTTTATTATTTCCTCGCGGTGAATGTGGCTGGAACATGAATTCAAAACAAGCTGACGGTATTAAAAAACAAAGCATGTTACAGTTTTACATGAACAGATTAGCGGTTAGAAACACATTTAACCCATGTTTAGAAGCCGGTAAACTAACCCAACAATACATTGTAGATGCGTATGTTAAAGTCGAAGCCGAAAGATTAACGTACATTAGACTAAATCAGCCTACTCTCAGGGTAGAGCTATATAGTGGGTTGATGGACCACATTAATAATTTGGCAGAGAATGAAGGCGGAAAAGCAGGCACCATGATTATTCTACCGTCTACATTTCAAGGTGGTAGTCGATTCATGCTAAAAATGTACCAAAATGCCATGTCTATTGTTAGAGAATTTGGCCGCCCTGATCTATTTATAACAGTGACATGTAACCCTAAATGGCCAGAAATTGTACAACAGTTGCGCGAGGGTCAAACCTCTGCAGACCGCCCAGACATAACCGCCAGAGTTTTTAACGGAAAAATAAAAAGTATGTTGCATGAATTTTTACATGACAATATTTTTGGGAAAGTTGTGGCATTCATATATGTAATTGAATTCCAAAAACGCGGTCTGCCTCACATGCATTTATTATTAACTTTAGATAGTGCAAGTAAAATCCGTAACAAAGATGACATTGACGAAATAGTCAGTGCAGAAATTCCCGACGAGGACGCAGAACCGGAATTGTACCAATTAGTTCGTTCACATATGATTCACGGTCCGTGCGGTATTCTAAACAAAAATTCGCCGTGTATGAACGAAAATAAATGTTCAAAAATGTTCCCTAAAGATTTTAGAAATGAAACACATGAAAACATTAACGGTTACCCCCTGTATAAACGGTCAAATAATAATGCAAAAATGTACATTCTTTGGAAAAATGGTTTAGTTAAATACACGGTAGACAATAGGTGGATAGTTCCGTACAATCCGTATTTGTTAAAAAAATATAGAACCCACATAAATGTTGAAATATGCGCATCAGTAAAAAGTATAAAATATATTTGTGATTATTTGTGCAAGGGGCATGATTGCGCGAGCGTCAAATTAGGACAGCTTGATAAAAATAAAGTTGTACAGTGGGATGAAATAAACGGTTATTTAGATGCTAGGTATGTATCTGCCCCAGAATGTTGTTGGAGGCTTTTAGAATATCCGTTGCATGACAAGTCTCATACAATAATGGAATTAGCAGTACATTTAAAAAATCAACAGGCAGTATTTTTCACTAACGGTCAAGAAAAAAAAGCTGTTGAACGAGCAGCGAAAAAAAATACAACATTAACAGCTTGGTTCCTACTCAATGAAATAGACGTTAATGCCCGGCAATATGTTTACATGGAAATTCCTAAATATTATGTATTTGTTAATAATGCATGGAAAGCTAGACAACGTGAGACAAAGCCACCTATCGGCCGAATGATTTCCGTTAGCCCTAGAGATATTGAAAGATTTCATTTAAGATTAATTTTAGTGCATGCAAAAGGTGTCATAAGCTTCGAAGACTTGCGTACCGTCGACGGAAAATTATATAATACATATCAGGAAGCTGCCCGTGCATTAGGTCTTTTAGCTAATGATAAAGAGTGCGAAAATTGTTTAGACGAGGCTGTGTTGAGTAAATTTCCCAGACAATTACGTGAATTATTTGCTTATTTAATTTGCTTCCATACGTCAACCAATGCCTTAAGCTTATGGGAAAAATTTAAACATTATTTAATGGAAGACTATTTATTACATAATTCTGAAAAAGTTGCACAAAGTAAATGTTTATTAAAAATACAGGAAATACTCGATATGCATAAATTCACCTTAAGTGATTTCGGTTTGCCCCAACCCGAAAATATTGATGATTTAGAAAATGAAACTAATTCTTTTGATGTAGCAGCCGAAAAATTAGAGGGAGAACAAAATGTAGCTTTATTTAACAGAGACCAAATAGAAATTTTAAATAACATATTAAATGCCGTAAATGACAATAATTGCACAAGTAGATATTTCTTTGTTGACGGTCCCGGGGGAACAGGGAAAACATTTCTGTATAACACATTGATAAGTATTTTAAGGGGCCAAAATCAAAAAGTTATAGCTGTAGCTTGGACGGGAATAGCAGCTACTCTGTTAAAAGGTGGTCAAACAGTTCACTCAGTATTCAAGTTACCAGTGCCTGTAAATGACGGATGTGTATGTAGAGTGAAATCAAATAGCAAAGCGGGTAAATTAATAAAAGAGGCAAGTGTAATAATCTGTGATGAGGTAACAATGATACCAAAACACGCACTCGATGCAATAAATTTATTATTACAAGATTTGATGGATAATAAAATACCATTTGGGGGAAAAATTATAGTTTTAGGTGGCGATTTCAGACAGTGCTTGCCAATAGTCAATTACACAAACCATCGAACTGTAATAATTGAAACATGTGTTGTAAAAAGTCATTTATGGCCACTATTTACAAAATTTTCATTAAAACAAAATATGCGCGTAAATAAAGACGAAAGAGAATTTTCAGAATATTTATTGAAAATAGGCAACGGTGAAAATGAAATTGTCAAAATTCCTGCACATTGCGTTTCCGAAACATGTCTAGCAAATGAAATATTCGGTGAAGATGTCATACAACCTGATGATATTTATAAATTTACAGATAGAGCCATTTTAGCACCAAAAAATGATGACACAATGATAATTAATGAACACGTATTAAATAAAGTTGTAGGGTCATCTAGAGTATATTTAAGTGCTGATTCTTGTGAATGTGATGAGATAAACAAAATTAATTACCCCGCCGAATTATTGAATGGCCTAACACCAACCGGAATGCCTCCTCACAAATTAACACTAAAAATTGGAGCAATAGTAATGTTATTAAGAAATATGAATCCCAAGCGTGGTCTGTGTAATGGAACAAGGTTCATAATAAAAGACATGAAAACTAATTATTTAGATGTAGAAGTTCTAACAGGACAGAGTGCAGGTAGCCGGCTCTATTTACCACGTTTTGATTTAATTACCGAAACAGATTTACCATTCACCTTGAAACGAAGGCAATTCCCAATAAGATTAGCTTTCTCAATGACAATAAATAAATCCCAAGGCCAAACATTTAATTATGTAGGAATAAATTTAGAAAATCCAGTCTTTTCACATGGCCAATTGTATGTGGCAATGTCAAGAGTAAGAAGTTCAAACAATTTAAAGATAAAATTGCCAGATTCAAATATTATTAAAAATTCAAAAGAAGCATTCACAACGAATGTAGTGTTTAAAGAAATTTTAAATTAAACAAGTTTAAATCATTTAAAACAAGTGACAAATTTGAAATATGAATATGAAAGAAATATTTAAATTGTATTAAAATTAATTTAAAAACTACCGAGCAAAATATTTAATGTTAAAAGTAAAAGATATTAAAATCATGTTAAAAAATACAATATATGTCCAATTACATTTTAATCAGTAACATAATTATATAACAAAAATTTCTTATACAAGTTTATAAAAATTAAATCATATTTTAAAAATCAATTATGAGAAAGCAATAAAGATCAATTTAAAGTATAAAATAAAAGTATGTAGATATATTCATAATAAATTTGAAACGCAAATTAAAAATATGTAATAATATAAAAAGGAATAATATGAATTAAATATATAAATTTAAAATGTTAAATTATACAAGTAGAAATCAATGAATACAATTTTAACTGACTATGAACGAAATAGCAATAAAATGTAAATTGTATTATAATTAAATTAAAAACTATTAAGCTAAATATACAATTTTAAATGTAAAAGATATTAAAATAATGTCAAAATGAACATGAAAGAAAGAAATATTTATAATATCTAAATTGTATTAAAATTAATTTAAAAACTACCGAGCAAAATATTTCATGTTAAAAGTAAAAGATATTAAAATCATGTTTAAAAATTCAACAATTACATTTTAATCAGTAAACTAATTATATAACAAAAAAATGTCATATTATTTATATGTTTATAAAAATTAAATGATATATTAAAAATCAAATATGAGAAAAAAAGCAAGAAAGATCTATTTGAAGTATTAAATAAAAGCATGTAGAAACATTCATAATAAATTTGAAACGTTAATTAAAAAATATGTATGTAATAATATATAAAGAAATAAAATGAATAAATTGAAAATATTTAATTAAACAAGTAGAAATCTTTGAAAACAATTGATAAATTTTAAATATGATTATGAAATTGTATTATAAATAATTTAAAAACTATTTAGCGAAATATTTAATGTTAAAAGTATAATATATTAAAATCATGTTGAAAAGTACAATGTACAATTACATTCTACTCATTGAACCAATTATACAACAAAAAAAAAATATTAAGTACATGTTTATAAAAATTAAATTAATAAAATATAAAAATCTTATATAAGAAAGCAATAAAGATCAATTTAAATTATAAATTAAAAACATGTTGAAACATTATTGATAAATTTGATACAAAATAATATGAATGAAATAAATAAATTAAAACATGTATTATAATAAAAAAGTTATTATGATGACAATATTTGATTTGTTAAATATAATATAATATACAATATATTTTATATACACTGCATGTAATTAATATAAAAATGAAAAATTATTTCAACATGAAAAGTGGTTCGTAAAATATTGTAAAAGATTAAAACAAAAAGAACTTAAGTCTGATAAAACCATTGCGCCTTTTACATATTTTACGGACCTTGCCAAAATGAAGGTATAATAAAAAGAATAATTGTAAAAGGCAATTATTTATAAAACTAATTATTATAAGTATGTAATAAATTAAATATAAAGCAATCACAATCTAAACAAAATGAAAATGTAAGAAATATTATGATAAAAGATAATAAAAAAATACTCACAATGAAAATCATAAATAAAATAAAAAGTATAAAGCAATGGTTTAGTATTAGAAAAAGTTTCTATAACGTCTAAAATCCTGGTTTAGTCTATGTGTTACTAATATTTTAAAAAAATATATGTACATTACAAATTTTATTTTCTGATAAAAAGGTCCCTACATCTAATGGTAAAAAGGAAACTTATTTTAGATGCAGGTTTATATAAAAAATATTTATTGTTTTTTACATTAAAAGACAAATTTAATAAAATTATATTTTATTCCATTTATTTTCCCTCTATTTGGTTAAAGAAACATTCTTTTATTATAATACAACAGTCATTAGTTTGCATTAATATTTTTCTTTAATGTAATAGAGCTTAAACAATACTTCTGTCAATAATTTTTAATTAATACCATCAAAAAGAAAGACGTTATACGAAAACTATCTAATACCAGGCTTAAGTTAAAACATGTTGCGTCTCTCTATAATATGTATTAGAAATGTGACGTTAAACAAAAGTATATAATAAATCGCAACATGTGGGCGGGCCAGTCTACCATTGTACCTCAAAATTCATGCAACAGAATATAAATCCACATTTATTTGGCAATATACTACATACTACTACAAAACCGCAAAGTATGGTAAAAATTCCATCTACTGCTGGTGGGTTTTGAAGTGTTATGTAATTAAGTCATTGTCACTGTTGTATGATTTTGAGTAACAAGATTTTCATTTTAAAAAACTACAAAAGTACAAATATTAACTGCAATTTATTTGGTAAGAGTACATTCAATTTATATTTTTTTTGTTTTAAATTACATTTTTATGTACATAATGTGTACCATATTATCTATAATTCCTTGGTAGACTTGGCAAGACAATGACTTGTTACATAATACTTTAAAACCCTATACCAGTGGTATTTGGGATTTTTGCTGTACTTTGCTTCAATATTATAATAGCCCGTGGTTAAAAAAATTTAAAAAATAAATAAGAAAAAATAAGCTTCATCATAATTAATCGTCACAAATTGGCTGGCTGGAATGAAGCAAATGAAGCACAAGACATTATAAAATAATAATAATAATAATAAAAAAAACCACAAAGCGATCCAATAAAAGAAAAATAAGAGAGTAATAAATCGCAAAAGTATGAAAGTGTGTAAATGTGTGTATGAAATCGAGTTGCCAGGTTATCAAAATTTGTATTTTATTTTATATGAAAGATTATACAATTTTAACAATAATAACTACAGTTAGTAAACAAATCGTATTCTTTTAATATTTTGTTGAGTTGAGTGACATATTTCTATAAATTATCTAAAATGTAAATGAAATTTTTATTAATATTATTATACATTCATATTTTTAAATTATTTAATTTATTTGTATTAAAAATTATCTGGCAACTCAAATAATTTCTAATAAAAATTAAAATATAATATCAGAAAACTTTTTCAAAATTATATATTTCTTAAAAAAAATGTAGAATGATTTGTTTAACTTTTGTAACTAATTAAAAGTTAAATTCATAGTATATAATAAAGATACACAAATATCAAAAAAATTTCATTTGATTCACATCGATATAATATGGTATGTTATTATCAAGTTCTGGGAAATAAAATTTTTGTATTTCATATTTTTAGATAATAAAAACTGAAATCTACACTGCATTATGGCTGTAAACTATGTCGAATAGAATAAATATGGGATACAAGTATACCAGTATTTGGACAATTACTTATGTGAAATCGTAATACCGAAGTTTTTTCAACTGGGGCGAACATTTTTTTTTATAAAAAAAGTGTTTGAATGTTTACATATTTTATATAAATTAATAATGTTCCTTTTTAAAAACAGAAAACTGGATCGATCATACCCTGGGATAAAATCTACAAGTTGAATGTTTCTTCGTTAAATATTTCATTCATTTCAATCACAAGAAAATAATTCAATTTTAATCGAAGCATATAGCATATTTTAATTCAAATGATAAATGAAATATAGTAGTTTAAATTTTGATGTCAGACACTGAATCCACTGTAAAAAGGAGGTAACAATTAAAAGAAAATAATCTTCCTCAATTATATTAGTCTTTATTTGTAGAGGACAGGAGTTCCACCAGAATGTCTTTTTGAAATACTTGTCAACAATAATCTCGACTGAGAAGCGATATTGAATATTTTGGAACCGAACTTTGAAACCTATTCGCTGACAATTTTCCTGCCATTGGAAAAACTTCAATATTATAGACAAAGTTTAATAAGAATGGTAAATACATTTATATTAAAAAAAAACATCTTTATTAATTATTATTTTTTATTTAACAGAATGCACAACGCTTTCATCACTGGCAGAATACTTCTTCGAATTATCAAATAATTTATTAAACATAGGTAATATTTATTTGTAACTAATTATTAATATTTACTCATTAAATTTTTTTCAGACAAAATATACAATAAAGTTACTACATTAGCTGAAAGAACAATTTCTCAAATATTGCATTATAAATTCTACAAGAAAAGTTTGCAGTGTTCAAATAAAGTAAGTCAAATTCTTACTAAAGTTCTTTGCGGCCATAATATATTTTATTTTATTTGGTTATAGATTATAGATACTTAGCCCAATCCTTCTGCGACAAAACGCTCATCCTTTATAGATGAAACAATTCCAATATATTTAAATAATGTAAGTCATTTTTTTACTACTGATATATCTCATTATTTCAAATTATTCTTTGTGTATAGTGATCGTCTTTTGCTAACGTTTTTTGGACGGTTTTCCGTTAGCATTTACAGGAAATCCTGAAGACTGATTCGTCCCGTCCAGAAGCTTCTTGCTGTATAACTTATTGATGTTATTATATATTGTAATGTTTTAATAATTTATTACTTTCCTATTTTGTGTATCTAAGTTATAATTAAATATTTGTTTAAGACGTTGTTATTTTTGATTCTAGATTGTGAAATGTCACTTTTGCACTCGAGAATACAAAAGCATTTCGCAATCAAGAATCAAACAACATTTTTTAGAAAACTAAATTCCAAAATTAGTTAAAATGCGAAAAGAAAATTTTGACGTTTATCAAATCAAATATTTTTCACAGCTGACAGTTAGTTGACAGCAGAAATCAAACAACTGTTTTAAATTATATCATTTTTTAAATGAAATATTTCAATACTTCATTGTATAATACTATTAAAATGATAAAAAAAGTTGCAGTTTGTAAAAGTCTTTTGCTTTTGTTACAATAACTATTTAACAATTTTCAAATAAAATATTGGTAAAAAATATGGTCCGTAATGCATATTCAAATTTTCCCGCCAAAGAATAATGGCGGTACATCAGCCAATTCTATATTTTCTTTATTTGGAAAGCTAGACCTTAATTTTTTAATTTTGTTACCTCAACCAAAACCACTAATTCTACCTATGCCACTAATTTGTTTGATGTGAATGCACCTTCAATTTTCATTAATTATAGGGCACGAGAGCACCGTCAACCTGTGCCCAAGTCTCAGCTCATTTCACACCATTCTATGTTCTCAGTTCGCACTTATTTCAGGCGGAAAAGAAGTGGCAGAAATTTAAATCGACGGCATTGGCGGGTTTTGTATTCATTCCATTCTGCCTCTGCGATCTCTGTGTGGTTTATCCATTGCACCTTTTAGTGTTTCTTGTGTAGTATTAGTTGTTGTTGATTTTGTTATTGTTGTTGAGTTTGTTATTGTTTTTGCATTCCAGGACGCAGTAGACACTAGCCAAATCATATATCACCTCTCATTCTCAATAAAGAACAAAAATAACAATAACGAACTCAACAACAATAACAAACTCAACAATAATAACAAAATCGACAACAAATAACTAACACGAGAAACACTTAAAAGAGCGCAATTGATAAACCACACATGGAAATCGCAAAATGGAATGAATACAAAACCCGCCAATGCCGTCGATTTAAATTTATGCCACCACTTTTTCTCTTCCGCCTGGATTGGTATGAAATAAGGCAATCATGGAATGACGTTAAATGAAACAATCATAGAATGGTCTGAAGTGAGATAAGAGGGACAAGATCGACATTTGAAAGCAAATTTTATTAGTAAGTTTTAAATGATTTATTAAACGTAAAATAGTATAACAATGTCAGTGAACATTAAATCTATATAAATACAACTTGTTTTCGATGGAAGAGTATATTTTGACTTTTATTTAAATTTCCGCCACTGGAATTCTGTGAAATGAGATGAGAGGCTTGGACAAAGTCGACGGTGCTGCTCTCGTGCCCTACACATGGAATAAAATTAGTTGTCATTTATTAATTATGGTACCTTTGTTACCGACATTCCGATAAATCAATGACGTTTGCAATTTCATTCTATACAAATTAT
The DNA here is from genome assembly GCA_035578165.1 of Stenolophus ochropezus. Lineage (NCBI taxonomy): Eukaryota > Metazoa > Arthropoda > Insecta > Coleoptera > Carabidae > Stenolophus > Stenolophus ochropezus. The sequence goes on along the minus strand of JAQOWZ010000074.1, from coordinate 454,185 downwards.
GTTCATATTTGTTCTTAGGAATAAAAAAGTAAGTAGAGAACTGGACAAAGCTTCAATATAATGTATTATAATTTATAATTGGTTATATTTAACTGTAAATGTTTGCTAGATGACATTTACTTTAAACGTCAAATTTGAAAATTCAATATAACCTCAAATTTTAAAAATATTTTAGTAGGCTGTATTTATTTGGAAAATGTGAATGCAAACTTAAACTTATTCATATTGGTACCAAATAAACAATCAAATTTCATAGTAAGTGAAAATTTTAAGTGGTGTTCTGACAGATATAGAACGAGAAAGAAATGTCTAAACAAAGATAGAAAATATGTATGTTCAACTCATCATCCCAGCAAAATAGCTGGATAAGTTTGATCAGTTCGAGATCTGTTCTAGGTTACTTCAAACGTACGAAGTAAACAGAATTAACATATCAGGTTACTTAAAAAGTTACAAATAAATACGGTCTATGACACCAAATATTATATATTTTTTTACAATACTGTATAGTTGTTAGCATTAACTGAGTTTGCATGCGATCATTGTTAAAATTAATAAATTACATTGGTTTCTTGAATATAATTTGGTTTGATTGACACACGATTTTATTAATTACAAACATTACATATTAATCTGTTCATTATACACTGGGAGTATATAAAAATTCTTTTTATCATGTCCATATGTCATAATAATCTTTTAACAGCAATTAATTTATAAAGTCTTGTATACGGAGCTTGGGTAGAATTTATTTACAAAATTTTGATAATATAAATAAAAAGAGGAATAAGAAAAGTTAGAGACTCATACGTGCTTTAATAGAATTAATAAAAATAATTTTCTTTTCCTGACTCTATTCTAAACACTCTGAATACATTCATTTTTGCTCCTATAAGTTCACTGTGCGCTAATTCGATCTGTCAATCGTAGGTCACTACCACAACAAGGCGACAAATAAAAAATCAGAACGAAGCAGCTCGGGCAAACATTCACTCTAACACAGCATTGAGCCTTGCGACATCCAGGGCATCCCTGGCAGTAGGCTAGCTAGCTTCATTGAAGCAGCGGGACTCTGTTAGGACTCTGTGTACACTCGGGTAGCACAATGGGCCTTCAGGCCTAAGTGCATGCGGCTTCTTTGAGGCCCCCCGATTATAACAACAACAACAACAACAACAACACAGCATTAGAAGAAAACAATGAAGAATGAACAATTTATAACTTAAGAACAAATTTTATTAACTAAAAAAAAAATTATTTACTTAGTAATTTATTTACTAATTTGTACGCCGCCCACCACTTCTTAGTATTCTATAAAAAAAATTTGTATGAGTTATAAAAATATATAAATATGTTGATGTTTCTTCCTTACTGTAGCATTGTGGTGGGCCCAATATGAACGGCCACGGTTCCATCCACGGTAATTTCTCTGGCCTCGGCCGCCACGGTAATTACCATTACCTCGAAAATTTCCTCGGCCACGAAAACTTCCACGGCCGCGGAAATTTTCGAGACTTCTGCCGCGAATAGTTTCTTCCTTCCCGTCCTCCTTCCCGTCCTCCTTCGCGTCCTCCTTCCCGTCCTCCTTCGTGTCCTCCTTCCCGTCCTCCTTCCCTTCCAATGTCTTTAGTTGGCGCCTTAATTCCTTCACATAATTTTCACTTTCTTTAATCTCTCGTTTTAGATCTTCCATTGTACCTGCCGTAGGAAAATATAAATCTATTAATAACAATAAGTAATAAATTATAATTTAAAATAATTACTTACTCTTTTCTTCTTCCATTTCTGCTGCACTACAAGATCGAATCAATTTTTTTTTTTCAATAATTACTAATAAATTTTATTTGTACCCATGGCAATATTTTTCAAAAAATATATATATATATGTGAAATTAGTTCCTATTTTTATTGCTATTATAATGAAAGTTTCGTTTAAGAAATACAATTATACACAAATAAAACATCACATCAGATGTACAATTTTTATTTTAGAAATTTTGACGTTTCCCATTTATATAAATATATTATTATTAAAATACTTTTCATAATATAAATACATATTCCACCAAATTTTAATTTTAAATAATTTCACGTTAGTGAAAAAAATTTTGGAATCGCAGTCGTCGGTTTTTGGTCATCCCATACAGGTCAAACTATTTATGTAATAATTTAAAATTTTATACCGTTATATGTGCTTTCATAAGGAATAGTGCCTTTTTGAGGTCTCATATTTTTACCGTGCATACTTTTGCGTAATTAAATTAAAACTGAGCCAAAGTGTAACTTGACACAGAAGATCCAGAAACCATGTCTAAATTTAAGAAGAATTACTGTCATCGCTGGAAAGTGAGATCATTCTACGGCTAATCGTGCTTTAACTTCCATTCGTTTCATAACTTCGAACTTCCCTTCAAAATGGATCATTTAAAAAAAATATATATATAAAAAATTTTATCACTATTTCTTATTGCACTATACAAAATTATTGTAATCGCTGGAAAACTTGTAAAGAAAGAGATGTTGTTATCATTTATTTCGTTCATAATTCTCAGTAATATATTTTGCCAGCTGTCAATGTCAATTTAATAAATTAAATGTTTCCTACAAAAATTATACTACTCTTTTGGAAAGGACAATTGGAACCAAAAATGGAGGTAATAACTAGATATTATAGCAAACAAAATTTCAACATTCTACTGTTAATCTTTTCTGAGTTATGTTAAAAATTCAAGAAAACACTATAAGCAAAGTGCCCTTTTGGCAATGCCGATTGCAATAAAAAAATTTGTTTTTGAGACATACGTACGTTTTGTCACGCTGAAACTAGGCAAAATGGATTCAGGGATGGTCAAAATAAATATTTCCGTTGAAAACTCAAAACCGAAAATTTTCGCGAGTACAATACTTCCTTTTACTTAGTACAAATTGAAATGAAAATGTGTGTTCGTGTTTAGTACAGCATGTCCTTTATAAAAATACTTATACTTACGGTTAGATTTCTATGTATTTTTCTAAATGAAAACTGGTAAATTTTAGGCCTATAAGATATTCGACGTTACTATAAAACGAAATACGAAACAAAAAAAACGACAAATTATAAACTCTAGAACCAAATAATCGTTATAAAAAGACTTGATTTTATTAGTAAATATACGGAAGTAGGTAATATTTCTGTGAAACTACATAAATAAAGTATGTGTTTACGGATTCGTTTCTACTTTATTTATTAATTACAACCGTGAAATGAAATCAAAACTAAATGTGTATTCTAAACGACACGTTAGTAACAATGTAATGCTTTATGGATGGTGTAAGTAAATATGAAGATATTTGTTCCCTTTTCTGTTGAATTTTTTTAATTGAATAAAATTACAATGAGGAATGTGACTAAATTTTGATTTTTATATATGTAATACAGAAAAAAAATCCATATTTTTGTAAATTATTAAAGATTTGGGGAGGGGATGCTGCGACATCATCTTGGCCGAACCGTAAAAGAAGTTAGGTAGGCGGTTACTGTAAGAAACAGTCTACCTAGTTTTTGTAAATGATGAAATTGCTAATAACTTTCTTCTTACAAACAATTGTTTAGTTTTTATTATTACAATGAGAAGTTAGGGTGGTTAGTTGTTATATTTTAGGACTTATGTACTGAAATTTAATTATAGTCACATACCCCATTTGTAATTTAAATAACGCGCGCTTTTACAAAATTCTTCTTATTGTGCTTAGAGTACAGAGAACAAAACATATGCATTCATATATATTTAAAATTTTACATAAGAAACATGTTGACGATGTGTCATTATTTAAATGTAAAAAATAAATACAACTGATCTCTGGTTTATGAAAAACATACAAAAAACGGTTGACGTTTACTAACTGGTACGTAACTATCTTCAAACGTAAGGCAGAGTGCACGTTATACTCGCGCATTCTCAATTCCAGCGAATATCAATAGGTATGGGTGTTACCGCCATTATCATATACTCAGTTATGAAAGGTTAATTTTAAGGTAGTTTTTTTTTAATTTATGTAAATTTTTAACTGTTGTAGATATCAAGGAAATTAGAATTTAAATTACGCAATTATTTTAGGTGATTTTATTATACTATATTTATATTTCATTTTCAATCTGACAAGAAATAAAATTAAATATCGTTAATGAAAAAACTACGATATTACAATACAATCAAAATTATCTTTCACGGAATGAAATTAGTAGTCATTTATTATGATGGTTCTCTAGGTACTTATGTTACCGACATTCTTTCATTATTCGTAGAAAGAGATGAAAAGTTTCTATCTACATTAATTCCAAAGATTCACGACTTTTATTTTAAATATTTCATTCAGTTTGTTCTGAATAAGTTTTAATTGTATATTTGTTACAAACACATGAAATAATGGGTATAGTAATCTATTATTGTACATAGTAATAAAGTTTTATGCATTTTGATTAAATATTTCATAATTTTATTTTCAATAATAAATATTATAAAAGCCCTTTAGAATTACTCTGGAGATTCAGTTTTTTTATTTTCACATCATACTGGTGATTTGGAAATAAATAAAACAACACTAGCGCCACCAGTTAGTTTGGCATGTCGCAATGTAACCAAAATATTATTATGTTCTTGTTTTAGCTTAGAATATAAATTTCATTTATGCCTGAAAATAATATTTTAATGCTTATACATATAAAATTAAATATAAAAATATTTAATTGTTGAATACTTATATCGATTCCTTCTTTAGCAGATGCAATAATATTCGTCCGATATACACAGAAACAAATTTTACAAAGACTGGTTTAAACGGTATTGTTAAACCTATAAAAATTATGTGTATATATTGCTTAAAAACATAGATGTATTAATTCAAAAATAATATTGTATGGTAATTAATTTTATGAACAAAGTTATTGTTATCTTTAATACAAGAATACAATAATTTTAAATAAAATAATAATTTATTGATGAGTGAAAAGTGTTGATAGATAATTTAATCAAAAATTTGTTTTATTTACCAAGGCAATCTTAATTCATTTTCTAAAAAACTATAAATTTTATTTAATTAATATATCGTTAAATATGAATAATTATGAAAGTAATTTGAATTTATAGGAAGCCTTTTTAATTTTTGAACTACTTATATTCTAAAGCTTTTAGCGCTAAAATGAATAGGTAAAGAGATACAGAAGTATGAAAAAAATAACATTGAAATCGCTATGTGCCACTTTTCATTTCTACACCCGGTACCTATACAACTGTGCAATAAAACACGGAATATAGGACTTTAACATGGGATTTCAAAAAATTACGAATACTTTCTCTCCTGATGCATTTAGAGCAAAACTACAAAAGTACAAAGATGTTCAAATTTCAATTCTACATCAAATAATATCATATCTGATGGAACTGCATGTCTGTAGTATGAGATATATTAAATAAAAAATGTAACTTTTGCGCTAAAAATCAGACAGTTACGGAAATAAAAAAATATTTACCTGAGAGTTTATTATTGTTATTATGTCATTATAATTAATGTTTTCTGACGTGCAGAAATGACAAATATGTTTTACGTCGGCCGACTTTTTTTTTTTAATTCTTTATGTATGTTATTAAATTACTGATGAAATTTTCCGATTACAAAACGGTTAGATTTTACGAAATTCTATGATATTTTAAAATGAAATAAGATGATTTCTCATAAGTAAATAGTGCAAAACAAAGCTTAAATTATGATTACATTTAATTTATAAAATTTAAACTTTGATCACTACAATCATAAGGCATGTTTTAATTAAGTTAATTTTTAACAACAATGATAAACGGAGATATCCTCAAAGTTTCCTACGTGACGTCACATACCCCTCTCCAAAATTTTATTAATGTTTTTCTCCGGAATTATCAATACTAGAGCGATTTAAAAAATACGGGTATTTTATTTTTTGTACAGAACCATAAAATGGAAAAAAAGAAATTAGGTCATATATACCATTAAGGTTTACAAACAACACATTTGATTATATCAACTAAAAAACTTGTAGTAACTTCCTTAAATGTAAGCAAAATTACTTTCAAGTGAAGCAAGTAATCTACTTTGTTGAATAATAACTGTTTTATTAAGGAGGTATGTCGGTAAATATTATAAAATCTTCTTCAAATTATTATAATTTGTTCCCCAAAATTATCCATTCAAAAGGTTTGTTCGTTAAATGCAATAGTCTAAAACGAAGTGAAAATTTTGAGTAAGATAATAGAAGAAAATGTAATCAAATTTTATAAAATTTTAATTTTGATTATATCAACCACAAGGCGTATTTTAATTAATCCTTTTTTTTAACAAAAATTAACTTGTAATTAAGGTTTACAGCCTAAAAATTTGATTATAGCAATGAAAAATTTGTCTAAGGTATACCGTGCTTGGTATTAATTGAAAGCACTGGACAAGGGCTTAGCTTGCAAAAATGATAAAATAGTCCCATGTCGATCGGCTTTTGTTTTCAGCGAAAAGTTGTCAGAAGTATGTTGTGTTTGGTATCGTATGAAAGGAGTCGATAAGAGCTGGTTTGCAGAAATCACAAAATTTTTGATCGGCTTTTGTTTTTGTGAAAAAATGTCAGAAGTATGCCGTGTTTGGTATCAAATGAAAGCACTCGAGTAGGGCAGCCATATTGAAATAACAAAAATTTGTCAGGTCAATCGGCTTTTGTTTTTTTTGCAAAATTTGTCACAAGTATGTCGTGTTTGGTATCATATGAAAGGTCTCGTCGAGAGCTGGTGTACAGAAATGAAATTAGACGTCAACTGTAAATATTTCAATGATGCCGGAGGCCTAGTGAAGCTCAGCGTAGCTGAGCCTTCGCTAGTGCTATATACTATTTCAAAAGACGATCCATTTCGAAGGGAAGTTCGAAGATATGAAACGAATTGAAGTTAAAAATGATTAGCCGTAGAATGATCTCACTTTCAAGTGAAATAAGTTTAAATGACGTGCAGGACAAAATTTGTTTAATTAAGCGTACAAGGAAGTCATGTAGTGTTTATAATTATAGCACACTGTAAAAACATATTTATTTTTTACTTACTTCAATGTACCCTCATCTAAACGTGTGTTTCTCACATTCTAAATTCTGGCAGCAATGTGATGTCATTTGAATAGAGACCTTGAGTTCTTGATTTCCTTACATATAACTGGAGTTGATTGTAAGCCTTCGGATGCTGTTTCGTGACAAAATTTACTTGCATTTAACTGGTATAGTTAGTCAGCCTAGAGCTTCTGCAACCTCAGCTTACACCGAGCTGTTGTGCAGTAACCCATACAATTACTTGGCTTATAAAATTTTATTTATCCGCACAACCTTACCAGCTGACAATTATATAAAATAATACATATATAATAAAACGAATCTGATTTACTTAATTAAGTATATATTCACATTTAGTAATAACGTATTTATCTGAAATGCATTTTGTTATTGTAAATGTGTCGTATAAAATTCTTTAATTGTGATTATTTCACTTTCATAGCTATAATTGGAAAATATAAATATATAAATTACAGAAATATCCCTATGTAAACACATACTCTGTTGATTGTAGTAGTTTCATTTTTACAAGTTGTAATATACACTAATCTTACAACTTCCCTATACTTCTTAACATGAAGTCTCTTGATAACGATTTTTGGTACAGCAAATGGAATATCTAGTCTTACAATATGCATTCTTACTCGTTTAACATTTCTGCTGAAAGTGACATATTCAATTAAAATTCTATTGCTTAATCCTGTAATCTTTCCTTAGTTTCAGGATTTATAATTTGTAGGTTTTGTTCAGTTGTTAATAATTATTATTATATATATATATATATATATATATATATATATATATATATATATATATTATTGCTGTATTGATTTTAAATATATAATAGTCTCATACTATGTTTACTGCTGTCAAAATGACAAATGACAACATAACCTAATAACTTTATATTGGATGCATTCAGACTTATTTAATAGGGCACAAGAGCAGCACCGCCGACTTTGCCCAAGCTTCTCACCTAATTTCACAGCATTCTAGTGGCGGAAATTTAAATAAAAGTCAAAATATACTCTTCCAGCGATAACAAATTGTATTTATACAGATTTAATGGTCACCGACATTGTTATACTATTTTACGTTTAATAAATCATTTAAAACTTACTAATAAAATTTGTTTTCGAATGTCGATCTTGTCCATCTTATCTCACTTCACACCATTCTATGATTGTCTCATTTCATATCATTCCACGATTGCCTTACTTCACACTAATACAGGCGGAAGAGAAAAAGTCCAACACAATACCTCCCGCTTCTGTAATAATATTTTCAATATACGTTTTTAACATACATACATTTAATTTGTAGTTTTAAAATTAGTTTGTTATTGCAGTTGAGAATACGTTTAATTCATTTCATACTTAAAATTTCCTTCATAAAATTTGTGTGACCAATATGACAGCTATTTTTGACGTTACTAAAACCGGAACCGAACTTACTTTGATTCATGCATGCAAATACATTCCTTATATACAGGGTGAATACTGAAAACCTTGACATAGGGAAATAACATGGGAAAACAGTTTTTTGCTGTTTCCATCTGTCCCGCTAAATAAAATCGGGTGTATATAGTATCGTTAGTTAGATTACTTAATTTTGCATCTAATAAAACTAAATGTTGTGTAATAAGGCCTTTTCTAACTGAAATATTTGATAAAATAAATTGTATTTTGAAGGTTATCCTTCATATTTTCGAATAAGAAACGTCAAAAACAATATGCTCCATAGCCGAGTGGATACGAGGGCTGTTTCATAACATAAATAATCTACAAGACCTGGTTCGAGACCACCTCAGCCCTACTTTTTTTTAATTAAATTATGCTTAAAATATCTTTATTATATCAGACTATTTTAATAAAATAGCAATATTCTTATTTTTATAAATAAAAAAATCCAAATATTTAATAGAATTATTATTTGCTGTCTGTCAAACTTAACAATTAATTTGAATTTAGTTTTTGGTGTATAATTTTCTATTTCATGTTTCTAAACATGATATTTTAAGTATAATTTAATTTAAAAAAAAATAGGGTCGAGGTGGTCTCGAACAAGGTCTTGTAGATTATTTATGTTATGAAACAGCCCTCGTATCCACTCGGCTATGGAGCATATTGTTTTTGACGTTTCTTATTCGAAAATATGAAGGATAACCTTCAAAATACAATTTATCTTATCAAATATTTCAGTTAGAAAAGGCCATATTACACAACATTTGGTTTTATTAGATACAAAATTAAATAATCTAACTAACGATACCATATACACCCGATTTTATTTAGCGGGACAGATGGAAACAGCAAAAAACTGTTTTCCCATGTTATTTCCCTATGTCAAGGTTTTCAGTATTCACCCTGTATATCTTCCACCATTTATAATTTTACAATAAAACTACTTCATATTTACTTATTTTATCTTTTAAACTTACTTACATCAAATTTGACATTATATGTCAAATTTTGTGAACATATGAATAACTCATCTGTTTTATCAAAATTTCTCAGCCTAAACGATATGCAAAATTGTTATAATTTATATATTTATTCTCTTTAGCTAGAAGTTACACATATAAACGTAATTATACAGATCGGAAGAAAATTAAAAAATCTTTATATTGAATAATAACTTAATTTGCAAAAAAATGGTATTTACAGGTTTTTTTTAAGAAAAACTGTTTAAAGCTTCAAGTAAAGTACTGCTTCCGGTTAACCAATTGTAGTCAAAATCTAATCAGTTCATCATATTTAAATATAAGTCTTAAATACCAAATATTATATTTTTAACATGTATCATGTTGGAGTTATCGTGGACGAAAAATCGTCACAGACACACAAACACACACACGCACACACACACGCACACACACACAGACATACAGACATCACGTTAAAAATAGTAAATTCGTATTGTAGGGACCCTAATTCGTGCTCATATGTTGAAAACTCATACTCGAGAAATATATAGATAAGGGAGGTATTGTTTTGAACTACGATTGAAAGATCGCATTAGCGCATAGTGAACTTATGGAAGGAGTAAAAATAAATGTATTCAGGGTGATTAGAATAGAATCGGTAAAAGAAAATTATTTTTATTATTCCGATTAAAAAACGTCTTTAAATTTTTTTATTTGCTTTTATAATTGATATTAAGAATATACTAAAAATAAATTCTACTCAAGCTCCATAGACAAGACTTTATGAATTAATTACTATTAACAGAAGTTATATGACATATTGTCATAATAAAAATAATTTTTATTTACTCCCAGTCTATAATTAACAGATTAATATGTAAGTTGTGTGTAATGTATATCATTATTGAAATTGTGTGAAGCAAACCAAAACATGTTTAAGAAACCAATGTAAGTAAATTAAAGGTCACTTTCGTTATTAAACGATTTGTTAACGAGTATTGCCTCAACAGGTCGCATAAAAACCAATTAATGCTAACAGCGACACAGCGTGTTGTAAAAATTATATTATATTTCGCGTCTATTATATACAAAAATATTTTTAAAAAATAGGTTATGATGAAATTTCCAGTTTAACTTTTAAAAATTCAAATATTATTTGGAAACAATAGCACACATTCAAAGTTAAAAGTAACCAATTCTTAATTACAATACATTATACTGGAGTTTTGCCCAGTTTTCTACTTACTTTTTTTATTCCAAAGAAAAAATATGAACAAAATTTATATGAAATGAAACTGTCAACTAACTTTCGGAATGTCGGTAACATAGGTATCAATTAAAAAATGAGTACTAATTTTATTCCGTGGAAGATAATTTTTTTTTCATTGTAATATTGCAGTCTTTTAATTAACGATAATTAATTTTATTTCGTGTTTGATTTTAAATGATATATAAATATAGTAGTAATAAAATCTCCTTGAATAAGTGTGTAATTTTATAGTTTTTTGAAACTCCACTGTTTGAGAACCGATTTGCTTCAAAATCTACTTCACACAACATTTATAAAACAAATTTACAAATAACAATTAAGACTTTTTAAAACGACTGATCGCTGCTTAACATTTCTTTGTAGTATAGTTTTGATCAGTTAGATTTATTAAGTCATTATAAAAATGTTTCAGAACTGCTGTGCTTACAAAAGAAATTTTTATAATGAAACGGATAAATTGCAAGTGTAAATAATGGCATTTTAAAATTAGGTTTTACTTTTATGTTTGTTAGATAATAAAGTTAAAATTTACCTCAAGAAGATGACCATTTCATTATTTTTACTTACTTGAGTTTCGCCGATATGCCACCATTTTCTTCTGGCGGGAAAATTAAAATATGCAGTACTGACCTAAGATGAATTTTTTGTTTATCGATAATACGGATAAATACGAAATATTTTTTCTAATATTTTATTCGAATATTGTTTTATACTTTCTGTTTTATATTAATCACGTAACAGTCTATAATAAAATTAATATATATAACACAAACAAAAATGCATTAAAATTTTAACCACAATGTCATATGTCAAAAAATGAAGTTAATAATATACCTGTTAAATTACAAGAATACTTAAAATCGTACAAATTCTATTAATTTTATAATATACGTACTTTTTGCAGTTAATTTATTCCTTAATATTGCCAGGAACCAAATTGCATTATATTGTATTTAAGCGTTTTTTTAAATCTGACATTTCTAGAGATTAATGGCTCAGCCAGTAAGAAACTGACAATGGGGCCTATTTTGTAACTCAGTGGTTAATTTCTAACCTGTTGCTAAAATTATTAACAAATAAAAACAAACATTACAAGTGATGTTTTGATATTTTCTCCAGTGCTACCTATTTTCATTTGTGAAAAAATTAACAACTGGTTAAAAATTAATCACTGACTTACAGAATATATAAATTTTTAATGAACATGTAGTGAAACTTTAAGAAAATTGTATTAAAAGAAAGAAATTTGAAGCATTTAAAATCAGTTTTCTTTAACAGATGTATAATTATAACTTAGATACACAAAATAGGAAAGTTATATATTATTAAAATATTACAATAAATAATAATAACAATAAACTATGTAGTAAAAATCTTCTGGGCGGAAAGAATGAGTCTTCAGGATTCCCTGTAAATGCTAACGGAAAACCGCCAAAAAACGTTAGCAAAAGACGATAACTAAACAAAAAGAATAATGTGAAAGAATGAAACGAACCGGTATTAACACTTACATTATTAAAATATATTGGAATTGCCATAAAGAAAGATCGTTTTCCGAAGAAGCAGTGGGCAAAAGACCAATTCAGATTTAACCTTTTCAAATTTTCTTTTAGTTTCAGAGAAAAAACGAAAATAGGTCGACTTATTTGAAAATTTTTCTAAGTCGCAGAAAACAAGTTCGCGTTACATTAGGAAAATCTGTTGTAATCGTTGAAAATGACAGAAAATAACGATTTTACCTAATTCAATGCTATAGCAATCGGTCTCAAGTTATGGCCACCAAGGAGCCCTGATTTGACTACAGCTGATTTTTATATTTGGCGCCGTTGGAAACAAATAGTTTATGCAAATTATCTTCCACCGAATTTAGAGAATTTAAAGGAGAGAATTAGAGACGCTGCGATGTCTTCAACTCTGGAAGAAATTCAAAGAAGTTAAAGAATTGCATCGAATACTAGAATTGTGCGCTCAACAAACCGTGAATCGATTGAGTAGAATAGTTATTGTTTATATTATTTTTGCTGTTAAATTTATGAAACTAAAGTTAAAGTCATGTTAACAATAATTTTTAAGACAACGCAAACTTGTTTTTTGGGACTTACAATTAGAAAAATTCTAAGTCGAACAATTTTCGACTTTTCTCTTAAACTAAAAGAAAATTTGAAAAGGTTAAAATTGAGTTTTGGAACATGCAAAAACTTTTATCAAGAATACATTTTTCTCGTAAAATAAAAAATAAAATTCTTTTCCTTCTTTACAACTCGATCCGAAGACATACTGTATATAAAAGCCGCAGAGAATGTTAATATGAATTTTGACTCACTTTATTTGGACATTGCAAGTTTTCTCGTAGAATTTGTGACGCAAAATTTGAAGAATGTTTCTTTCATTTCATGTAGAAATTTATGTGTTTAATTTTTTAAAATGCGATGAAATTTTCCTGCAGTGGTCAAACAGATATGCGTTCTGTTAAATAAAAATTGTAATTAGTAAATATGTTTTTTTCTTCAAATATAAATGTATTTACCATTCTTATTCAACTTTGTCAATAATAATATAGTTTTTCTGATGGTAGTAGAATCGTCAACGAATAGAGTAGTTCCGATTTTAAGTTCCAAAATATTCAATTTCGCTATTCAAAGCAAGTATTCCAAAAATATATTTTTTGTGAAACTGCTACCCTGTAAACAATGAAGACTAATATAATAAAGGAAGATAATTTTTATTCAAATGATGCCTTCGTTTTAAAATTTTTCCAAATATTGTTTAACATCAACGTAGTATATATTTGATTTGGAGTAAAATAGTTCGTATGCTTTGATTGAAATTTAATCCTTTTCTTGTAATATTGAATGAAGGAAAATTTAACTTATAGATTTCATCTCAGGAGTTGACCCATTTTTCTGTATTCAGAACGAAATATTATTAATTAATAAAAAATATGTAAATATTGAACACTTTTTTATAAAAAAAAAATTCGCCTCAGATGAAAGAACTTCTATATTACAATTTCAGAGATGTGTTTGCAATAGTCCAAAAAATTATATACTTGAATCCTATGTTTATTTTCTTCGACGTACTTTACAGGTACAAGGCTGTGTAGATTTCAGTTTCCAATATCTATAATTATGAAATCCATAAATGTTATTTTTTTATAACTTAATAATAACATACCATTATATTTCGTTGTGAAACATGAATTTTTTATATTTGTGTATCTTTATTATATATTATGAATTTAAATTTTAATTAGTTACATTAGTTTAACAAATCTTTCAATATATTCTTAACAAAAATATAATTATGAAAAAGTATTTAAATTTTTTGTTTATAAATTATTTGAGTTGCCAGATAATTCTAAAATTAAAAAGTTAAATAATTAAAAAATATAACTAAAACAATATTTATAAAATTTTTATTTACATTTTAGTTCCACAAATATGTTATTCAATTAAAATTATACGATTCGTTTACAAAACGTATTTGTTGGTAAAATTGTAGAAAAGTAATATTTCGTGATAAAGTTAAAATCAAATTTTTATAACCTGGCAACTCGATTACTTAGAAACATTTACACACACATTCATACTTTTGCGATTTTATTTTTCGTTTATTAGATCGCTTTGTGGTTTTTTTTTATTATAATGTTGTAATTTGCTTCATTTGCTTCGTACCCACCAGCCAGTATGTGACGATTAATTATGATGAAGCTTATTATTATTTTTTTTTATTAACCACGGGCTATAATTTTATAGCAAAGTACAGCAAAAATCCCAAATACCACTGGTATTGGGCATTAAAATATTATATTCAAGCCATTGCCTTGCCAATCTATCATAAAAGTAGGTAGTTATGGATTATGTAATATATGTACACTTAAAAAATTGATAAAAAATCAAAACTTTTTTTCTCAAATTCATACAACAGTGACAATGGCTTAAATATAATATTTTAACGCCCACCAATGGTATTTAAGATTTTTACCATACTTTGCGGGTTTATTTATTATTATTTAAAGCCGAAAATATATGTATTCTGTTGCATGAGATTTGAGATACGACGATAGACTGGCTTGCTTACATGTTGCGATTTATTATATACTTTTGTTTAACGTCACATTTTTAATACATTTTATATAGAGACGCAACATGTTTGAACTTAAGCCTGGTATTAGATAATTTTCGTATAACGTCTTCATTTTTAGATGATATTAATTGAATATTATTGACAGCGGTTTAATTTAAATGCCATTACAATTTTTATTATCGAAGAAAAATGTTAATGCAAACTAATGACTGTTGTATTATAATAAAATAATCTGTCTTTTATCAAATAGAGAGTAAATAAATGAAATTAAATATAATTTGATCTTTTAATGTAAAAAAATATAAATATTTTTTATAAACCTACATATAAAATAGATTTCCTTTTTATCATTAGATGTAGAGACATTTTTATCAGTAAATAAAATTTTAAATGTATATTTTTGAAAATATTAGTAACTTACTATAAACCAGGATTTTAGACGTTAGGGAAAATGTTTCTAATACTAAACCACTGCATTATACTTTTTATTTTATTTATGTTTTTCATTGTAAGTATTATTTTATTATCTTTTATCGTTATATTTTTTACATTTTCATTTTGTCAAGATTGTCATTGCTTTATTTTTTTTAGTTTATTTATTATATACTTCTAATCATTAGTTTTATTTTATTGCCTTTTATAATTCTTTTTAATATACTTTCATTTTGGCAAGGTCCGTAAAATTTGTAAAAGGGGCAATGGTTTTATCAGACTTAAGTTTTTTTTATTACCTTTTACAATATTTTACGAACCATTTTTCATGTTGAAATAATCTTTCATTTTTATATTAATTACATGCAGTGAATGCAACAAAGCGCGAAACATAAAACTTTAACATGGGATTTAAAAAAATTGCCTATACTCTCTCTCCCGATAGATTTAAAGCAAAACTATAAGAGTACCAACTTGTCCAAAAGTAAATTCTATTTCAGATAATGTAGAATTTAATTTTGAACAACTCTTTATGGTTGTAGTTTTGTTTTAAATGTATCAAAAGACAGAGTATTCGCAATTTTTTCATATTCCATGATAAAGTCTTATGTTCCGCGTTTCGTTGCACATCCTGTATATTATATATATTGTATATAATATATTTAACAAATCAAATATTGTCATCATAATAACTTTTTATTATATTACATATTTTAATTTACTTATTTCATTCATATTATTTTGTATTAAATTTATCAATAATGTTTCAACATGCTTTTATGTTATACTTTAAATTTATCTTTATAGCTTTTTCATATTAGATTTTTAAATTTCATTAATATAATTTTTATAAACATACTTGATATGACATTTTTTTGTTATATAATTGGTTTAGTGTACATTGTTGTATTTTTCAACATGATTTTAATATCTTTTACTTTTAACATTACATATTTTCCTTGATAGTTTTTAAATGAATTATAATACAATTTAGATATCATAAATATTTCATTCATATTCATATTTTAAATTTGTCAATTGTTACAATGATTTCTTCTCGTTTAATTAAAATTTTTTAATTTATATATTTAATTCATATTATTCCTTTTTATATTATTACAAATTCTTAATTTACGTTTCAAATTTATCATGAATGTATCCACATGCTTTTATTTTATACTTTAAATAGATCTTTATTGCTTTCTCATATTCGATGTGCAATATATGTTTTATTTTTTATAAACATGTAATTGGTATGACATTATTCAATAATATAATTAGTTTACTGATTAAAATGTAATTGTACATTAGTTTTATTTTTTAACATTATTTTAACATCTTTTACTTTTATCATCAAATATTTTGCCTAATAGTTTTTAAATTAATTATAATACAATTTAGATATTATTAATATTTCGTTCATAATCATATTTAAAATTTGTCAATTGTTTTCAATGATTTCTACTTGTTTAATTTAAAATTTTTAATTTATATATTTAATTCATATTATTCCTTTTAATCATTACATATTTTTAATTTACGTGAATATTTCCACATACTTTTTTTTATACTTTAAATTGATCTTTATGGCTTTCTCATATTTGATTTTGAAAACATTTTTCAATTTTTATAAACATTTAATTACTATGACATTTTTTTGTTATATAATTAATTTACTGATTAAAATGTAATTGTACATTTGGTGTTTTTTTTTTAACATGATTTTAATATCTTTCACTTTTAACATTAAATATATTGCTTGATAGTTTTTAAATTAATTATAATATAATTTAGATAATATAAAAAATTTCCTTCATGATTATATTTAAAATTTGTGAATTTTTTTCAAAGATTTCTACGTGTTTAATTTAAAATTTCTTTAAACACTACATTCGTTGTGAATCCTTCTTTTGAATTTTTAGTAATATTTGAATCTGGCAATTTAATTTTCAAGTTACTGGCCGATCTTACCCTCGACATCGCAACATACAATTGGCCATGTGAAAAGACTGGATTTTCTAAATTTATTCCTACATAATTAAATGTTTGGCCTTGGGATTTATTTATTGTCATTGAGAAAGCTAATCTTATTGGGAATTGCCTTCGTTTCAAGGTGAATGGTAAATCTGTTTCGGTAGTTAAATCAAAACGTGGTAAATAGAGCCGGCTACCTGCACTCTGTCCTGTTAGTACTTCTACATCTAAATAATTAGTCTTCATGTCTTTTACTATGAACCTTGTACCATTACATAGACCACGCTTTGGATTCATATTTCTTAATAACATTACTATTGCTCCAATTTTTAGTGTTAATTTGTGAGGAGGCATTCCGGTTGGTGTTAGGCCATTCAATAATTCGGCGGGGTAATTAATTTTATTTATCTCATCACATTCACAAGAATCAGCACTTAAATATACTCTAGATGACCCTACAACTTTATTTAATACGTGTTCATTAATTATCATTGTGTCATCATTTTTTGGTGCTAAAATGGCTCTATCTGTAAATTTATAAATATCATCAGGTTGTATGTCATCTTCACCGAATATTTCATTTGCTAGACATGTTTCGGAAATGCAATGTGCAGGAATTTTGACAATTTCATTTTCACCGTTGCCTATTTTCAGTAAATATTCTGAAAATTCTTTTTCGTCTTTATTTACGCGCATATTTTGTTTTAATGAAAATTTTGTAAATAGTGGCCATAAATGACTTTTTACAACACATGTTTCAATTATTACAGTTCGATGGTTTGTGTAATTGACTATTGGCAAGCACTGTCTGAAATCGCCACCTAAAACTATAACTTTTCCCCCAAATGGTATTTTATTATCCATCAAATCTTGTAATAATAAATTTATTGCATCGAGTGCGTGTTTAGGTATCATTGTTACCTCATCACAGATTATTACACTTGCCTCTTTTATTAATTTACCCGCTTTGCTATTTGATTTCACTCTACATACACATCCGTCATTTACAGGCACTGGTAATTTGAATACTGAGTGAACTGTTTACCCACCTTTTAACAGAGTAGCTGCTATTCCCGTCCAAGCTACAGCTATAACTTTTTGATTTTGGCCCCTTAAAATACTTATCAATGTGTTATACAGAAATGTTTTACCTGTTCCCCCGGGACCGTCAACAAAGAAATATCTACTTGTGCAATTATTGTCATTTACGGCATTTATTATGTTATTTAAAATTTCTATTTGGTCTCTGTTAAATAAAGCTACATTTTGTTGTCCCTCTAATTTTTCGGCTGCTACATCAAAAGAATTAGTTTCATTTTCTAAATCATCAATATTTTCTGGTTGGGGCAAACCGAAATCACTTAAGGTGAATTTATGTATATCGAGTATTTCCTGTATTTTTAATAAACATTTACTTTGTGCAACTTTGTCAGAATTGTGTAATAAATAATCTTCCATTAAATAATGCTTAAATTTTTCCCATAAGCTGAGAGAATTGGTTGATGTATGGAAGCAAATTAAATAAGCAAATAATTCACGCAATTGTCTGGGAAATTTACTCAACACAGCCTCGTCTAAACAATTTTCGCACTCTTTATCATTAGCTAAAAGACCTAATGCACGGGCAGCTTCCTGATATGTATTATATAACTTGCCGTCGACGGTACGCAAGTCTTCGAAACTTGTGGCACCTTTTGCGTGTACCAAAATTAATCTTAAATGAAATCTTTCAATATCTCTAGGGCTAACAGAAATCATTCGGCCGATAGGTGGCTTTTTCTCACGTTGTCTAGCTTTCCATGCATTATTTGTAAATACATAATATTTAGGAATTTCCATGTAAACATATTGCCGGGCATTAACGTCTATTTCATTGAGTAGGAACCAAGCTGTTAATGTTGTATTTTTTTTCGCTGCTTGTTCAACAGCTTTTTTTTCTTGACCGTTAGTGAAAAATACCGCCTGTTGATTTTTTAAATGTACTGCTAATTCCATTATTGTATGAGACTTGTCATGCAACGGATATTCTAAAAGCCTCCAACAACATTCTGGGGCAGATACATACCTAGCATCTAAATAACCGTTTATTTCATCCCACTGTATAACTTTATTTTTATCAAGTTGTCCTAATTTGACGCTCGCGCAATCATGCCCCTTGCACAAATAATCACAAATATATTTTATACTTTTTACTGATGCGCATATTTCAACATTTATGTGGGTTCTATATTTTTTTAACAAATACGGATTGTACGGAACTATCCACCTATTGTCTACCGTGTATTTAACTAAACCATTTTTCCAAAGAATGTACATTTTTGCATTATTATTTGACCGTTTATACAGGGGGTAACCGTTAATGTTTTCATGTGTTTCATTTCTAAAATCTTTAGGGAACATTTTTGAACATTTATTTTCGTTCATACACGGCGAATTTTTGTTTAGAATACCGCACGGACCGTGAATCATATGTGAACGAACTAATTGGTACAATTCCGGTTCTGCGTCCTCGTCGGGAATTTCTGCACTGGCTATTTCGTCAATGTCATCTTTGTTACGGATTTTACTTGCACTATCTAAAGTTAATAATAAATGCATGTGAGGCAGACCGCGTTTTTGGAATTCAATTACAAATATGAATGCTACAACTTTCCAAAAAATATTGTCATGTAAAAATTCATGCAACATACTTTTTATTTTTCCGTTAAAAACTCTGGCGGTTATGTCTGGGCGGTCTGCAGAGGTTTGACCCTCGCGCAACTGTTGTACAATTTCTGGCCATTTCGGGTTACATGTCACTGTTATAAATAAATCAGGGCGGCTAAATTCTCTAACAATAGACATGGCATTTTGGTACATTTTTAGCATGAATCGACTACCACCTTGAAATGTAGACGGTAAAATAATCATGGTGCCTGCTTTTCCACCTTCATTGTCTGCCAAATTATTAATGTGGTCCATCAACCCACTATATAGCTCTACCCTGAGAGTAGGCTGATTTAATCTAATGTACGTTAATCTTTCGGCTTCGACTTTAACATACGCATCTACAATGTATTGTTGGGTTAGTTTACCGGCTTCTAAACATGGGTTAAATGTGTTTCTAACCGCTAATCTGTTCATGTAAAATTGTAACATACTTTGTTTTTTAACACCGTCAGCTTGTTTTGAATTCATGTTCCAGCCACATTCACCGCGAGGAAATAATAAAGGATAGGACATGGGGTCGCAGTTTTCACTAAACTGATTAATTCGAACTAAACCGCCAACTTTTGGGTGGACACAAATGTCCCTATCTATTGGTGGCTCACCGTCATTGGACGTAAAAACAACTGCCACCTCATTACATGTGGGGATATTGTACCTACGTTTATCTTTTTTTCTGTCATTTACAATCCACAAATTTATTTCTGACACCGACTGATTTGTTTGATTAGCTTTGGCTACTTCCCTTTGCTCTACTTCTTTCAACAACATATACGCCTGACAATACGGATTAACCTCCCTAAGTATTACATCTAATTGCCCCATGATATTTGGCTTACAATTTTTATTATACTCTACGTTCATTCGTTTCTCTAACGCTTCATTTGAATTGATGATATATAATTGGGCATATTTTTCTGTTTCATTTTGTTTAGGATACATTGAGGTTGCAGAATCATGATAAATTTGACCGTGAATGCGGAAACAGTAGGGCCCCCTGCCAGGAGGTGCAGAAATTTTAGCCCCAAAGGATGCGAATGCTAACGCGCTATTGTATTGTCTAACATTTTCTCTAAAGTTTCTACTGTCTGAATCTTTACCTAACATTAGATTTTTGATATATTCAGGAAACTCATTTAATTGATCTGCGTTTAATTTTCCTTTTCGACAGCAGTATGTAAATTTACCGTCCGACGGCTTTTCATATGAAAAATTAACAGAGGAACAATGTGAACAGACAACATTCATTGGTCCCAAGGAATGGGGCTCAATTTTAACTCCTAATCCTTTTCTAGCTAACATATAGTTATCATTGGAAACCTTGTTTTTACGCCCTTTTATTTAATTTTTATTAATCATATTATTTTTTGTTAGTCTTTCTTGTTTCTGTTCTACAGTTTTAGTTTCAACCAAATTATCAAAATTATCTCTATACTTTTCTAAACGTTTTTGTTTTTGTTCAGGAGTTTCATTCTTAATGTACTCTTTAAAATTGAATTTTAACTTTTGTAACCTATTCGTTTTTTGTTCAGGATTTTCCTTGTTTATATAATTATTTAAATTAAGTTTAAGTCTTTCTAATCTACTTTCCTTTTGTTCTACAGTCTCATTTTGTACATAATTACTAAAATTTGTTTTTAGTCTTTCTAACCTATATTCTTTTTGTTCGGTAGTTTCATTTAGAATGTAGTTATTAAAATTTATTTTAAGTGTTTGTAACCTATTATTTTTTTGTTCTACTGTTTCATTTACAAGATTATTCAAATTAATTTCTTTCTGTTTCTCTATACGATGTGTTTTTTTTTCAGGTGTTTCAATAACCACGTATTTTAATTTATATTCGTAATTTGATTTTAGACGTTTAGCTCGTTCTTCCTCTGTTTCATTTGATTTCCGTTTAAAATAATTTTCCCTTAAATTTTGCTGACGAGTTACTGGAAATGCTGTAATATTACGTGTTCGAAACATTTGTAAAACGTGTGATCTAAGTCTATTACTATCGTAAGTTTCATGCTCAGGATTCCGGTTAAGTATTAAACTTGTAAAGAAAGCTATTGCAAACAATCCGCAATCATAGGTGTTAGTCTGTTGTTGAACTCGTACAAACCTAATTGAGGGACTATAGGGGAATAATCTTTCTAAATATAATTTAACACCTGCATTTAAATTCTGGGAATTCATGCTATCGTAAATTGTAATTTCTAATCCGTCATAATACGCTGTAACCCAATGACCTACGCTCCCAATATTTGCACCTGGCACGAATAAAATTTGTAGGTGTCTAGTTCCCTGCTCGATTGCAACTATTCGGTCTGGAGCATCTACATACACTGTGGGCTGAGGGTCGAACTCAGTTACTGAACGTACTAACGAAAAGTAAAAGTCTATATGAACGTCTTCTAAATATCCAGCAGGATTTATTAAAGTATTATAATCACGTTCTATTAGCTGTATTTGATTGCCAACTGTTTCAATACCTGTATTTAAATTACCCGTTTGTATATTATTTTCTACTTCACAATCTTTACTTCGTTTTATAAATAATTCTCCTGAATTGCCTGACATAACCTGACGATTTATACATTCATTTTCTACAACACTATTATCCGAATTTATGCAGCTATTATTATTCACTATATTTTTTGCGTGTCGTTGTTTACGCTTAAGGCGATTTTTTTCACTTTTAGTTGGCATTTTGTTACACTTGTGTTATTACAAAAATTAAAATAAACACTTACAGGTTTTGAGTGCGTTGTTATTTTCAGTGTTACCTTTACCAGCAATAAGTCAGGGTTCTGTGTTAATATTATCAGCAATACGTCAGGCTGCAGCTTCAAACAGGAATACTTTATTTTCTATTTTGAATATATATGCTTGCACTCTTACTGCTTCGCAACTGCAGATTATTTTTACACCTACAGTAAAATAAAAATAAAAATACTTGTCCAACATTATCAATATATGTATATAAAATTATGGTAATTCCGAGGGCAATTCATTTCATTTTATTAACAATTAGAAGAGAGAAAACTATAAATATTTAACCAAGAAATTACCTATAGTTAATAAATGATATGAAAAATAAATTCTCACCTTAAATTCAAATTTGGCAGCACAACAAACGGGATTTTTTAAATATATTATTCTGCAGTAGAGAACAAATTTTCAAAACTATCAGTTTGATTCGCAATTCGATTTATTGAAAACACAATAAATATAACTGCCTTACACAGAAGTGAAAGAACAATTAAGTAATTAAACAAATTTTGTTTTCCTAAGCATGCCTAATTATTAAAATAAAATTATAATTTAATAAAAGCCAATAAATAAACAACCTGTAATAACGACAGGACATTATGGTAAATACGGAATATAAGTTACCAACAGTTTAACACTAATTTTTTGATAATTCAATGATTGTATATTATAAAATTTTAAAATTTGTAGGTGTATGCAAATAAAAATTTTATTTGAAATAATTATAAAAGCCTGATCAAAAGCAAGTGATAATCACGGGACCACCAATTTTCTTTAAAAGCTACTAAACTATATGTCTAGGAAGAAAATTTGAAATTTATGTTCATGGACGTGCGAATTTTTATTATACCGTATTTTTATTTTAGTAATTTGATTATATTCAAAACCATGCAGATAATGAAGAAGATAATAATAAATAATGAATGTAAGGTATATTTGAAGTATTGACATAAAATTGATTGTACAAAAAAATAATAACAATAAACGCCTGTGGAAGCAATTGTTAATATTTATTTCCAGGAAATAAAATTTAAGAACTACGCAGTTTTGCAATAATTAATCATACTGTTATGACTATTTTTATTAATATATGTAATGACGATGATGAAACTAATAAATTAAAATATGTACTCACATAAAATGAAACGTCTCCTATCTTGCATACATTGTATTCCGTAAACAAAAAGTTCTTCTGCTTTCTTTGTAGAATTATAAGAAATGCAGAACTTGTTTAGGCTTCAAATTTATTTGTCACACAAATTAAAAGCTGTAATTGATAATAAATATAAATAAATAGAAAAACATTAAAATAAACTTATACTTTGTTGCCCGCAGTAAATCCGCTTGTATATATTTCCGTTCTAAACTGCAAAAGTACATAATTTTACATTGATGCGAGTATTTTTTATTAGGTTGGATTCTAGAATGCCTACCATCCTTAAAGTTGCAATTTTTTTTGTTGCAATGTCTTCCTTTAGCTAAACAATGACAAAAATACATAAAATTAGGGCACGGAAGCAAATATTTATATGATTTTGTACAAAAATAAAGTCAGATTTTATCTATTCTAAAAATTGATTAAACATGAAGTTCGCTCAATTGATGTCGGTAAAACAATATAAACCAGTGATAGTAAAACAATGGTTTATGGAATTAAAATATATTTTTGTGGTAAAAATTTTTGAATAATCTTTGGGTTGTATTTTAAAGAATATGTTATATTGTCACTTATTTTAACAATATTTGCCCAATGAATTGTTTTAATTTATTTAAAATTTCATCTCGGTATACCTGAGTACATGTGGGTTACGAGAACTAACTAAAAATGTATCAAATTTACTGTTAGTATACAAATATTTATATTCTACATTAAAATACCTGTAAAACACATGATTTCAATAATATATTATACGATATTTTACTATATATTGTAGTAAAAATGATATTTTCACGCTGCGAACTAGTTCGTGTCTCCAACTGAAGTGTCAAATGCGAAATTTTTGTAAAATTTTATCATATCATCCAATTTTCTGGTTTCTTTTTGAGGGATACGTTATATTTTCACTTATAATAATGATTTTTATCAAACTAATTGCTTCATTTTATTTATAATTACATCTCGATATGTCAAAGTTCATGTAGGTTAGGATAAGTAACTAAAAATGAACAAAATTTACAATTAATATGCAAATATTTATATTATACCTTAACGTACATGTATTAATGATGATTTGCGATACTTTTCATACAATATCTCGCTGTAATTTTAGAAGAAATAATCACTCCCTGAAATAGTCTTTTTCACCGAGTTATCTGTCACTTTATGAGTCCATCTGTCAAAAAAGCCGGTCATGCATAACCGTATAATTTAAAGTGTTTTAATTGAAAAGAAAATATATAGATAAATTAAGTTTTATAGTAATAGACATAATAATACAAACATTACCTTGTTATTCGCCTCATGTCTCAAGATTTATTGTTTTGAAATGTACCTGCAATGGTTGAAAGCAGTTCTCAAACAAAAGTGAAAATGGAATTAGTTTTTTTTATTTAAAATACGTTTTTATTGGAATGTATATGTACGAATCATTAAAATATACTGATTTATAACAAAATATATTATATTTACAATTTATAATAGCCTATTTATATTTTTGGTACCCTTACGTATAATAAACGTCAATGTCATAAAATTAAATATTTAAAATACACCACATTTAACATTCAGTGTATTTGTATATGTTTCGCTCACTATTATAATGTGTAAAAACATAATTACCTTTACAATATCTGTTTTCATTTTCAAAATAAATCAAGTAAAAGTTTCATATTGAATTGTCAAAAATGACGGATGGCACAGTAATTCTTTTTAAATTTAAACCTGGCATCTAGGATATTTTTTTCAGTTTTGTTCCAGTTTTCCTTTTTCGCTTAGTTTTCGATTTTTTACACAAAAACTATGCACGGTAAAAATATGAGATACCCAAAAGCGATTGGTCCTCATTAAACCGCATCTAATAAAATAATATTAAAATTATTACATGAATGGTTTGACCTGTACCCGTGAGCAAAATTTTTGCGATGCTCGAGATGAATCCAAATATAGATAGATATATAGATAGTGAATCTATCAAAATAGTATATGACTAGCGAATTCTCGGCTACGCCGAGCATTCCCTAGAACTCCGCTGTCAGTACAAAAAACAAATGCTAATCGACATGAAACAATTTTTTTATGTCTGCTCGTTTGCCCTTACTGAGACCTTTCATTAGATTCCAAACACGATATATTTCCAAAAACTTTTTGCAAAAAACAAATGCCGGTCGACATGAACAATTTTTGTCATTTATGCACACCAGCCTTAACCGAGACCTTTCATTTGATACCAAACACGACATACTTCTGACAACTTTTTGCATAAAACAAAAGTCGATCGACATGGATCATTTTTGTCATTTCTGCACGCTAGCCCACAACGAGACGTTTCATTTGATACCAAACATGACATATTTCTAACAATTTTTTGAAAAAAAAACAAAAGCCGGTCGACGTAAAATATATGTCATTCATGCAAGCCAGAAAACCTTAACAAAGAAAACCCATTTTTAAAATAATTTTTGACTTTAACAAAAATTAATAATTAATATCAATTACAACATTTACTGGAATGATATAATAACAATAATAAATTCTCAGATAAATATTTTTACCTCCCGTCTATCAATATATAGATAAGGGAGGTATTGTTTTTGGTCAGATTTTTCGAGTGTGAGGTTTCAACATGTGAGCACGAATTGGGGTCCCTAGAATAAGATTTTACTATTTTTACCGTGCTGTTTGTATGGCTGTGTGTGTGTATGTGTGTCTGTGACGATTTTTCGTTTACGATAACTCCAATACGATACATGTAAAATATATAATATTTGGTATTTACGAATAAGAGTTTTATGCTAATATGATGAACTGATTAGATTTTGACTACAATTGGTTGACCGGTAGTAGTACTTTACTTGAAACTTTACACCGTTTTCCCTAAAAAATACCTTGAAATACCACATTTTCGCAAATTTCGTTTTTATAAATATAAAGATTTATAAATTTTCTACTGATCTGCATAATAGGCCCATTTCAATATCCTGCTTTTTTAAAAAAACATGTTGCATCTTAATTTTAGTTGCGAATAGAATATAATAAAATAGAAAAATGTTAAATTATTGGCATTTTAATATTAGTAATTATCAGTTAAAAATTCACTGTGTTCAAAACGAACGCTATTTTGCTGACGAACGCCGTACGACTAACGCATGCGCACAACAGTCGCAAACAAGTAGTTGTGAAGAACGTTTGTCTTTTCATACATCATCCGAAATACGCCAGGTATTGTCACTACGTTTGTTTCACTCATTCCAGACTTCTCTCTCTAAGCAGTGAGCGTGACGTCACTTTATACTACTGTTTTTCGCGAGAGTATATTTTTAGAACTTTGTGAATTTTTTATGGCTATATGCAGTATTTTTTTGCAAAATAAAAAAATACGTATGTCATATTTTTAAATATAGATTAACATATAAAAAAAATCAGAAAAGCATAAACAACCCTATTATGTTTGCATAAAACTTCTAGCTAGATAGAAAAAAATATATAAATTTTAATAATTTTACATATCGTTTAGGCTGAGGAATTTCGATAAAACAGAGGAGTTATTAATATGTTCACAAAATTTGACATATGATGTCAAATTTGATTTAAGTAAATGTAAAAGATAAAATAAGTAAAAATGAAGTAATCTTATTATAAAATGTAAAAAGATGGAAGAAATATATTAGGAATGTATTTGCATGCGTGAATCAAAGTAAGTTCGGTTCCGGTTTTAGTAACGTCAAAAATAGCTGCCATATTGGTCATACAAATTTTATGAAGGAAATTTTAGGTATGAACTGAATTAAAAATATTCTGAACTGCAATAACAAACTAATTTTAAAACTACAAATTAAATGTATTGAAAAACTGATATAGTAACTATCACTACAGTGGCGGGAGGTATTGTGTTGGACACACCAGATTTTTTTTATTTCAGTAACTGTCTGATTTTTAGCGAAAGAGTTACATTTTATATTTAATATATTTCATACAATAGACGTGCAGTACAATCGGTTATGATTATATCTGATGTAGAATTGAAATTTGAACAACTTTGTACTTTTGTAGTTTTGCTCTAAATATATCAGGAGAGAGAGTATTCAAAATTTTTTGAAATCCCATTTTAAAGTCCTATGTTTCTTGTTTTATTGCACAGCTGTATACCGGGTGTAGATTTCAATGTTATTTTTTTCATACTTCTTTATCTCTTTACCTATTCATTTTAGCGCTAAAAGTGTAGGAAAATAATTTGTTCAAAAATTAAGTAGGCATCCTATAAAGTCAACTTGCTTTCATAATTATTCATATTTAATGATATATTAATAAAATAAAATTTAAGGTGTTTTAGAAAATGAATTAAGATTGCCTTGATAAATGAAACAAATTTTTGAATAAATTATCTATTAACACTTTCCGCTCATCGATAATTTATTATTTTATTTAAAATTATTCTATTCTTGTATTAAAAATAACTATAACTTTGTTTATAAATTTAATTACTATACAATAATAATTTTGAATTAATAAATCTATATTTTTAAATAATATATACACATAATTTTTATAGGTTTAACAATACCGTTTAAACCAGTCTTTGTAAAATTTGTTTCTGTGTACATCAGAAAAAATCAATATTTTAATAGTTAAAAAAAATATCACATAAATGGTACTAATTATGAATTTCATTGCATCTGCTAAGGAAGGAATCGATATAATTATTCAACAATTAAATATTTTTATATTTAATTTTATATGTATATGAATAAAAATATTATTTTTAGGTATAAATGAAATTTATAATTCTAAGCAAAAACAAGAACATAATAATATTTTGAATACTTTGTGACATATCAAACTAACTGGTGGCGCTAGTGTTGTTTTACTTATTTCCAAATCACCAGTGTGATGTGAAAAGAAAAAAATCATTTACAGCTGACTTCTTATTTTGTAATTCTAGAATGAATTTGTTTTGACAGGAATAAGGACATTTTATTTCCAAAAGTTCAAATCCGTTTTCTGTTTTCATAAAACCATCATCACTACATGCTAAGTATGGTTGGTTTGATAATATTAAGCTTGAAATACTGATCTCGCTTCACTTTCGATTTTCAAGCCATAACGCATAGCTTGATTACAATAAAAATTGTAGCCATTGATTCTTATCAGCAACATTTTCATTATAATAATCATTGTCATATTTTCTCTGTACCAATCAAATTCTTTTGGTACATATGTACATCTACAATGAAAGAGTTCATTGTAGAATATGTAGTATTATTGCGATATGTCTATCGTCTGAAATTTTTATTACAGTTTTTATTTCTTGGCTTTTACTTTCTACTCAATCTTTCTTTACACTTTCAGCCCTATTTAAAGTGCTTTCAATTTCGCTATAAGTATAATACTTTATGCACTGGTTTCAGGCAAAATTTCTTTGCTTACATTATGAAAATGTAAAAAGAGTACCAGGACAATTTCCAGAAGTGTTTATGTAGAATGGTTTTATTGAATCTTTGTGTTATTTTTCAAACTGCGCTTGTGAAGGCTTGTTCCAATTGATAGACTGATCAGTTTTGGACTGTATTTTAGAATTCTTATTTAAATATTTCTTCACGACACAGTTATAATTAAAGGTAAAATTATAGAATTAACACATATGCAAACAAATACTTTGTTTCTTGGAGTAGTTTCATTTTTACAAATTGTGATACACAATAAATTGCTAACTCCTTTACATTTCTTAATAAAATGAAGTCTCTTTATGATAATACAGCAAAAAGAATATCTAGTCCAGGGGGCTGAAACAGTATTGCGATGCGTGAAACAAAGTTTCAATCTAGATCTCTTTGAAAATCTTTTCCGAAGCCGATCAGAGATGTCACTACTAGTTCCAAATTTTAGTATTTTTTAGTAATATTATATTATTAAGTTCTTTGGTGACATTTATTTAAAAATGAATGTTTTCTCATCAAGTATCACATGAAATTCTTTTATTTTCTATTTTCTTTGACATTTTACAAATATTTTGATTTGAAATCAATGTAAAATATTTGATTATCATTGGTAAGAACAGTATTATTTTTTGTAGGAATTTTATAGGTATTTTGTTATAGTATCGTTGATTGAAAAATTAATTGATTCCTCAATCAACGGTAATACTAAAATATACAAAGCAAGATTTTTTTTCTACAAATTTTTAATATTTAGTAAATATTAATTCAAATATTTAAATCAGATTTGTAACTTGTTTTTAGTTTAAATTATAAATATACCAGAAAATAAGAAAAAAAGTGTAAAATTACTAAATATCTCACAATAACATATATTTTAAAAGAAAGTTTTAAAATATTATTTATTATGGTCATAAAAATAAATATTTTACAATATAGTTAATCCTTAATATTGACATTACTAGAAATATCTCTTTATGATAAATATTTTATGAAATACAATATGAAGAAATAAATATCAAACAAAAAACAAAATAATTTGAATTATGGGGTTTGACATTACCGACCGTTAACGCACATGTCAAATTTAGTTCCCGAAACCGACCCTAAGGGGCGCTAAAATTTGTTTTCACAGATGATAAGGTAGATATCCAATCTTCTACAAATATATTTCCTTGATCTATGATCTAGTCTTATTGAATTTAAATGCAAAATAAAGTCTAATACTTATATTTTCACCATTGTCAAAATGACAAGATAATTTGACAACTTTATTTTGGATGCATTCAAACATGTGTTATACATTCGGATTACTGAATGTGACCTTTAAATGTAAATTTTAAAATTCAAAGAAACTTGTTAATAAATTTAATTAGAACACAATATTTTCTTTAATAAAATAACATAGCAAAATGAATATCTAATCTTATTGATTTTAAATTCATTATACAGTCTAATACTTATATTTTCAGCAATGTTAAAATGACAAGATAATTTGACAACTTTATTTTGGATGCGTTCAAATTTGTGTTAAGTGTAAATTTTAAAATTCAATGACACTTGTTAATAAATTTAATTAGATCACAATATTTTTTTAATAAAAATATTATAAATATAACTTAACAATTACCAATGGGCCTTTAGGTCCCGAAAATTTACATAAAGGGCAGCCAACAATCAAAGCCGGCCATTTTCTTTTAACTTTTCGAGAATCTAAAGGCTCATTTTTAAATGTTAAATATTTTTAGTTTGTAAATAAATTACTTTAGAATATATCTTATCATTGTAATAGGTACACTTCGTTTATGAAAAAGAATTTGATAAAAGTGATAAAAATTAAAAATGTACTTAAAAATATTTATATCATACCTTAAACTAATATACAATAATTTTCAAATATACTTTTGCATTAATTCGTAGTAAAAATATGATTTTTCATGCAATCCATACACCTGAGAGCATATGTCAACAAACGCATTTTTTGATTAATATTTGGTTTCAGAAAGTTTTCATTGTTTGAAATATCAATGATAATTAAATAATTGGATAGATACTTTGTAATTGTTAACGTTTTTATTTAAAAAATCATCTCATTCTCTAACAAAATACAATAGGATTTTCAAAAATCTAATCGATGTAGTAATCAACTACTTTCATCTGAAATTTGATGAAATAATACATAAAGAATGTATAAAATGCAGTTACCTACAGTTTAATAAAATCCAGATACATAATTCAAAAAAATTATTGTACAATAAATTGTTAAACATTTCTTCCAAGAGGGTATGAAGGGAAGATTTGTCAGTATTTTTAAATAAATGTGTTTATAACTGAATACGACGCGCCTTGTTTGATTTCCATAATTAAGTTTTTGTAAATAGTGTTATTATCCGTATTTTTATGTTATTTCTTTTCTGTAAATTAAACCAATTAAAAACTATAACTAAAATGAAAATACATATCTAAATACAGTCAAGAAAATATAAAATTACATACTTACATTACAAAATGTAGTGTAATTTTACTTTTAAACTAATTTTACTATATATTTGTCCAGGAAAATACAAGACTTGCATGATCAGTGTTTGATTAGAGCTGACGTTTTGACAAACGTCATATGACATGATTAATTAAATAATGTGCACAATGCACTTTTATGATAATCAGTTACACTTCAGTAGTGCTATTATCAGTAATTTTATGTTATTTCTCTTCTATAAATGTACTCTTGTTTGGGTAACCAATTAAAAATTATAACTGAAATAAAAATACATATTTAAATACAGCAAAATAAATTTAAAATGATATACTTACATCACAAAGTGTATTGTACATATTCTTTTAAATATAGTTTACTTTATATTTCTGTATATTTCTTTTTAAAAATATAAAACTTGTGCCACGAATTTTTTGATTGACTGACCAAACGTCAAATGTCATAAAATTAAATATTTAAAATACACCACATTTAACATTCAGTGTATTTGTATATGTTTCGCTCACTATTATAATGTGTAAAAATATAATTACCTTTACAATATCTCTTTTCATTTTCAAAATAAATCAATTAAAATTTCATATTGAATTGTCAAAAATGACGGATGGCACAGTAATTCTTTTTAAATTTAAACCTGGCATCTAGGATATTTTTTTCAGTTTTGTTCCAGTTTTCCTTTTTCGCTTAGTTTTCGATTTTTTATACAAAAACTATGCACGGTAAAAATATGGGACACCCAAAAGCGATTGGTCCTCATTAAACCGCATCTAATAAAATAATATTAAAATTATTACATGAATGGTTTGACCTGTACCCGTGAGCAAAGTTTTTGCGATGCTCGAGATGAATCCAAATATAGATAGATAGATAGATATATAGATAGTGAATCTATCAAAATAGTATATGATGTTTATATCGCTGAATTCAGAAAAAAATGCTCTATCGAATAACCTAAAAATAAACATATGTTCCCATCTAAAAAGAGAAAGTTGTATCCCGTATTTTGAGAACCACAGGTCAAAAAAAAGTTTTTTTTGCTCTTTGTATTAGTCTTGTAAAATGGTGGTTCTTTGCTAATTTAACCAACCTCGTAGCTCTTATAGTTCTCGAGATAGAAATGGTGGCACGCTTAAATGGAACACCTGTATATGAACTACTCACACATAACTTATCAAATAATATCATATATTTAATATTCCAACTTTGGAAATTGATGAATTTTTTTCACACCCTTCTACGGGGGGTACTACTATGTGTTAGACCTAGAAACATTTGTTGTAATGTATATTATTTATTTATAACACGTTCAAAGCGGCACGCGAGACCGTTTAGGAAATAAATAAAAATACATGTTGATAAATAAATGAAATTATAGAGATTTTAAATTTCCCGCGCTTAGGGATTTTGAGATACAACGGTTTAATCATCAAAATACATAAGAAGAAAAGATTTAAATAATACGTTTAACCCAATTTTATGTATTTTTATTATATCTTAACAATATTTGTATTTTCATACAATACATTCAGTTTGACAGAACTTAAATGTCATAACTTGACACAATAAGTATGAAGTTAGTTAAAGAATATATAAAAATTGATTATTTTGAAAATAATTATCTATTTTATAAATATAAATAATGTGAAATAACATACCAAAATTTATAAACTGATACATTTTTATATTGCCAAAAAAAAACATGATTATATTCATGTTTTTCTGTTGCTATGTTCATTTATATATTTATGAAGCTGAATTATATATGTATTTATCTACAACTATTGTTATTGTTATTAATAATTTATTTTTTATTATAAATATCAATATAAATGATTATAAAAGTATAATAAATACAATTTGAATAGTTATTTTGGAATTTAAGTGATCCTGTGGCGCCATCTGTTGAGGTATATATGAACTACTAACACATAACTGAAAATTTATATGCCTGTTAGTTGTAGATAAAGTAACCAATTTTTGTACGTTCTTTTGCATTATTTCTTAATGAAAACATGAATTTTCGTGCAGTACAATCACAGTCAAGTTCGACTAAGAGAATATGAATATTTGGTTTGAAAAGATGTTTATTGTTTCATACATCAGTTACAAATGAATAAATGGATAGATACTTTGTTTATGTAAACGTTTCCATCTGAGAAATCATCTCATTTCATTATAAAATACTACAGAATTTTGAAAAATATAATCTCTGTTGTAATCATATGTTTTCATCAGAAATGTCAAAAAATGCGTAAAGAAAGTGTAAAATGCAATTAATTAAAGTTTAATAAGGTCCAGATACATCATTTATTTATATACTAATTATTGTACATTAAATTGTTAAACAATTCCCTCCAAAACGGTATGAAGCAAAGGGTTTTCAGGTTTTCCACGTAATGAGACAAAATCCATTGTCTAGCTCTCTAAAATATGTATAAATTAGATATAAAAAGTATTTATAATAAGGGAAGAATACTGTACAGTATGTATTTACCTTTGCAAGTGTTTGAATAGTAATCAAATATCAATTTTCAAAAGTGAGATTGTAAATCGACTTTGAAATGGAGTTTTCTTGATTAAATAATCCATTCTGGAATAGTCTTGTGAATTTATTTTAAAGAATATATTATATTCTCATTCATTTTAACAATATTTGCCCAATGAATTGTTTTATTTAATTTAAAAATTCATCTTAGTGTATCTGAGTACGTGTAGGTTATAGTCTCATCTAAAAAATAAATTATTTAACGATTAATATATAAATATTTATATTCCATAATAATAATAATAATAATAATAATAACTTTATTGCCCAACAGTTTAAATAACCAATTACAGGACAAACACAAAAAAATATAAATATAAATTATAAATAATACATAGAAATACATGATGAACAGCACAGAAAATATATAAATTACAAAAAAATATCTTGATAGTGCAGTTCAGCGATTCGGCACATGATGTGTATTGGAGAGCGCTGGAGGATATCGGTCCGTGCTGTGGGAAGATAGAAGGTCCTTGTGTACCTACAGCCAGATCTGGGAATGTAGGAAGGAATGCAAGAAAGTAAATAAGGAGCATCAATTTTATTATTAATTAACATCCACAGGAACCTGGAACTAGAAGTGATTCTTCTTTCAGAGAGAGATGGCATACTATGACGTTCTAGTAGAGAGTTTTGATCAGCTCCTCTTTCTGGGTAAACGCCATCGAGTTTAAATGAAAGAAATTTCAAAAATTTTCTATGAATACGCTCTAAAGCGGCTGATTGATAATTATAGAATGGATACCATATTAAACTAGCATAATCAAATTTACTCATTACAAATGCAAAATATAGCGATTTAAGTACTAACTGATTGTTAAACATTTTAGATATTCTCATTAGGAATCCAAGCATCTTGCTAGTAGAATTGCAGACATCAAGTATATGCTTCTGAAAACTGAAATTTTGAGAAAAAATTACGCCAAGGTCTTTAATCGATGTTTTATGTTCTACTGCAATCCCTCGTATGGAATAACGGAAGAGAATGATGTTCACCTTTCTACTATAACTAATCAAGCAGCATTTATCAACATTTAGAGTGAGTTTATTATCATCACACCATTTTACTAGGGTATCAATATTTGATTGCAAATATAAGGAATCATTGTCATTAGAAATACTATAATAAAGCTTAATATCATCTGCATAAGCAAGTACATGACAAGAAAGCGATTCAATTAATTCATTCATAAAAAGGTTAAATAATAAAGGTCCTAGATTGGAGCCTTGAGGCACACCGGACAATACTGGAAATTTAAAAGATTTATAACCATTATAATAGACGAAGCACATTCTATTCTGTAAGTTCGATCTAATAAGATGTATAACTGATGGTCCTGCTCCGAAGAAATCTAGCTTATTCAATAGAATCTCATGATTTATAGAATCAAATGCGCGAGACATATCCGTGTAAATAGTGTCTACTTGACCACGTTTATCAATTACTTCTGACACATATTGCGAAAATGAAGCAAGGTTTGTTGTAGTAGATCTTCCTTTCATAAAGCCATGTTGATGATTAGAAATTAAGCAATGTGTGTTTGTGTAGATCAGTTTAAAAAGAACCATTTCAAAAATTTTACTGAAGTTATTTAAAATTGATATTGGCCTATAGTTTTTTACGTGTGATTTATCACCTTTTTTAAACACTGGAATAATGCGTGCACTTTTCCATTTTTCAGGAAAAGTGACAGTTTTCATGGCAAGATTTATTATAAACATAAGTGGATGAACAATAGCAAATTTGAGATCTTTTACAATAAAACTAGGAATTTGATCCTCACCTGAAGTAAATTTATTTGGCAAAGAAGATATAATAGAGAGAATTTCATCTTCAGAGACTGGCTGAAGATTAAAAGGGGAATGATTTGTATAATCATTTCATGATAAAGTAGGCGTAGCAGACTGATAAAATGTGGAGAAGTAGGAAGCAAAAGCATTAACAATTTCTTGAGAGGATTCATATTCATTATCATCATCATATAATTTACCGGGTATACGAGTATTTCCTTTATTCATTTGTACATATTTCCATAACTCTGATGGATTAGACTGAATATTGTTTTCAACTGAATGAATATAATTGTCATATGCAGTTTTAATTTGATGTTTTACTACCTGTCGTAATCTTTTAAATTCTAGCTGATAATTGAGGTTCTTGGTTTTTATCCATCTTTTCCTAAAGTAATTTTTAGTGCTAATATTATATCTTATTTCCGAAGTAAACCATGGCGGAAAACTGGAATTAATATTTTTTTGTTTAGGAACATGTTTATCTAATGCATCATATAATAAGTCATAAAATGTATCCAAGGCATTATCAACATTATTATGGTTATAAATAGAAGACCAGTCAGTTTCTGAAATTTCATTATATAATTCAATGTAATTCGCCTTACGGAAATTATAAAAAAGATTATTAGAAGGTGTGAATTTAGTTTCAGCACACGACTTTAATTCAAAATGCACAGTAAGTGAAGGATGATAAACATCTTCAGGAACAAGAGGACATTCGGCTTTACTCACTTCAATTAAACTGTTTAAATTCGAAAATAACAGATCTAAAGTATTGCTATTGATGTTAGTAACATTGTTATATTGTGTGAGGTTTAAGACATTGCACATCTGTTGGAGCGAAATAGATTTTGTACAATTGGTAGAAGATTTACAGTAGTTGGGTGCATTGAAGTCACCAATTAACAAGATTATAGATTCATTCAAGAAGAAGAGCTCAAGTGCATCAATGTAATTTACAAAATCAACTACAGTTATATCTGGAGGAACGTATAATACACAGACTACGCATATTCTATTACCTATTTTACACTTACTAGCAACAATGTCAATTAAAGGATTGAGTAATCTTAAAGATGAAACATCACAACGACTAAATGAGATATGGTTGGCTAATGCCAAAAGAACACCACCTCCTGTAGATCGATTTACTAAAATGAAAAAATATGTAAGTACCTTGTAATACAGATGATTTCGTACAATATTTCATTATACATTTTAGCAAAAATGTGATTTTTCAAGCAGATAACTCGGTCGTGTCTCCAACTCAAGTGTCAAATGCATCATTTTTGTTAAATTTTATAATATCGTGCAATTTTTCTAGTTTCATTTTAAAGGATACGTTATATTCCCACGTTTAATAATGTTTTTTATCCAACGAAATGCTTTATTTCATTTAAAATTCATCTCGATATGCCAAAGTTCATATAGGTTAAGATAACTAAATAAAAATGAGAAAAAATTAGTATTAATATGCAAATATTTATATCATACCTTAAAGTACATGGTATTACTGATGATTTGTAATAATTTTTATACAATATCTCGCTGTAATTTTAGAAAAAATACCCTTTTTCAGCGAGCTATCCGTCACTTGATGAGCCCCGGAAGCAACTGTCAAAATTGCCGGTTATACAAAACTTTGTATTTTAAAGTGTTTTAATTGAAAAGAAAATATATAGATAAATTAAGTTTTATAGTAATAGACATAATAATACAAACATTACCTTGTAATTCGCCGTATTTCTCAAGATTTATTCTTTTGAAATGTATCTGTAATGGTGGAATGCAGTTCTCAAATAAAAGTGAAAACGAACGTCAAAATGGAATTAATATTTTTATTTAAAATACATTTTTATTGAAATGTATATGTACGAATCATTAAAATATACTGATTTATAACAAAATATATTATATTTACAATTTATAATAGCCTATTTATATTTTTGGTAGCCTTACGTATGATAAACGTCAGAAATAAAAAATTTAAATATTTTAAATGCACCACACTTAACATTCAGTGTATTTGTATATATTTCGCTCACTATTATAATGTGTAAAAATATAATTACCTTTACAATATCTCTTTTCATTTTCAAAATAAATCAATTAAAAGTTTCATATTGAATTGTCAAAAAT
The DNA here is from genome assembly GCA_035578165.1 of Stenolophus ochropezus. Taxonomy (NCBI): domain Eukaryota; kingdom Metazoa; phylum Arthropoda; class Insecta; order Coleoptera; family Carabidae; genus Stenolophus; species Stenolophus ochropezus. Next base: position 415,873 of record JAQOWZ010000074.1, on the reverse strand, counting down.
GACGGATGACACAGTAATTCTTTTTAAATTTAAACCTGGCATCTAAGATATTTTTTTCAGTTTTGTTCCAGTTTTCCTTTTTCGCTTAATTTTCGATTTTTTACACAAAAACTATGCACGGTAAAAATATGGGACACCCGAAAGCGATTGGTCCTCAATAATCCACATCTAATAAAATAATATTAAAATTATTACATGAATGGTTTGACCTGTACCCGTGAGCAAACTTTTTACGATGCTCGAGATGAATCCAACTATATATAGATATATAGATAGTGAATCTATCAAAATAGTATATGACTAGCGAATTCTCGGCTACGCCGAGCATTCCCTAGAGCTCCGCTGTCCGTGTGAAAAACAAATGCCAATCGACATGAAACAGTTTTTTCATATCTGCACGTCAGCCGTCACCGAGACCTTTCATTAGATTTCAAACACGATATACTTCTATTAACTTTTGCAAAAAACAAAAGCCGATCGACATAAAACATTTTTGTCAATTATGAACGTCAGTCCTTACCGAGACTTTTATTTGACACCAAACACAACATACTTCTGACATTTTTTTTACATAAAACAAAAGTCGATCAACATTAAACATTTTTGAAATTTCTGCAGGCTAGCCCACACCGAGAACTTTCATTTGATACCAAACACAACATACTTCTGACAAAGATTTGCGAAAAACAAAAACCGATCGGCATGGAACATTTTTGTCAATTCTGCACGCTAGCACTCAACCAGACGTTTTGTTTGATACCAAACTCGACATACTTTTGAGAACTTTTTGCAAAAAACAAAAGCCGATTGACATGGCACATTTTTGTCAATTCGGTACGCTAGCTCACAACAAGACGTTTCATTTGAGACCAAACTCGACATACTTTTAAGAACTTCTTGCAGAAAACAAACGCCGATCGGAATGGACCCTTTTTGTTAATTCTGTACGCTAGCCCTGAACGAGACTTTTCATTTGAGACCAAACTCGACATACTTCCAAAAACTTTTTGCGAAAAACAAAAGCCGATCAACATTAACCATTTTTGTTAATTCTGCACACCAGCCCTTATCGAAACCTTTCATTTGATACCAAACACCACACACTTGTCACAACTTTTTGCAAAAAACAAAAGCCGATTGACATGGCACATTTTTGTCAATTCTGCTCGTTAGCCCTCAACCAGACGTTTTGTTTGATACCAAACTCGACATACTTTTGAGAACTTCTTGCAGAAAACAAAAGCCGTTCCGAATGGAACATTTTTGTCAATTTTGCACGCTAGCTCTCAACGAGATCTTTCATTTCAGACCAAACTCGAATACTTCTAAAAACTTTTGGCAAAAAACAAAAGCCGATCGGCATGGAACATTTTTGTCAATTCTGCACGCTAGCCCTCAACGAAACCTTTCATTTGAGACCAAACACCACACACTTCTGACAACTTTTTGCAAAAAACAAAAGCCGATTGACATGGCACATTTTTGTCAATTCTGCACGCTAGCCTTTAACCAGACGTTTTGTTTGAAACTAAACTCGACATACTTTTGAGAACTTCTTGCAGAAAACAAAAGCCGATCGGAATGGAACATTTTTGTCAATTTTGAACGCTTGCCCTCAACGAGATCTTTCATTTAAGAACAAACTCGACATACTTCTAAAAACTTTTTGCAAAGATCAAAAGCCGATCAACATTAACAACTTTTGTTAATTCTGTATACCAGCCCTTATCGAAACCTTTCATTTGATACCAAACACATTACATTTCTGACAACTTAATGCAAAAAATAAAAACCGATCGATATAGCACATTTTTGTCAATTCTGCACGCTAGCCCTCAACGAGACGTTTCATTTGAGACCAAACACCACACACTTGTGACAACATTTTGCAAAAAACAAAAACCAATCGACATAGCATATTTTTGTCAATTCTGCACGCTAGCCCTCAACGAGACGTTTCATTTGAGACCAAACACTACACATTTCTGACAACTTTTTGCAAAAAACAAAAGCCGATTGACATGGCACATTTTTGTCAATTCTGCACGCTAGCCCTCAACCAGACGTTTTGTTTGAGACCAAACTCGACATACTTTTGAGAACTTCTTGCAGAAAACAAAAGCCGATCGGAATGGAATATTTTTGTCAATTCTGCACGCTAGGCCTCAATGAGACCTTTCATACGAGACTAAACTCGACATACTTCTAAAAAATTTTTGCAAAAAACAAAAGCCGATCTACATTAACCATTTTTGTTAATTCTGCACATCAGCCCTTATTGAAATCTTTCATTTGATACCAAACACCACACACTTCTGACAACTCTTTGCAAAAAACAAAAACCGATCGACATTGACCATTTTTGTTAATTCTACACGCCAGCTTTTATCGAGCTCTTTCATTTGATACCAAACACCACATACTTCTAACAACTTTTTCCAAAAAACAAAATCCGTTCGATATGGAACATTTCTGTTCATTCTGCACGCTAGCAAGACCTAGCCTAGTACATTGTACACTGTCTGCAGTAAAGTTCATTTGGGCATATTTGTTCTTTATTTAGTTACTTTATTACACATTTGCCAACATTGACTTATGTAATTCGAAAATACCCAAACACGACATTTTTCTGACAACATTTTGCAAAAAACAAGTTATAATGTACCTAGAACATTTTTGTCTTTCATGCACACCAGTCCACATTGTGTCATTTTCTTAAAACCCAAGGACAACTATCTTCTAACAACTTTTTACGAAAAACAAATGCAGATCGACATGACACATTTTTTTTCTCATTTCAAAATCGGCCCTGATGGTTTTCTTTCTTTTGATATCAAACACAGCAAAGTGTTTAATTTAATTAGGAACATTTGTTTTTTATTTAGTTACTTCATAATTTGGCAACAATGTTTGTATTAAAATATTGTAGTTAATTTTTAAATTTATAAATTACCATCGGCAATCCTAATATAACAGCCACTGCCTTCAGTGAAGTTCATTTAGGAATATTTGTTATTTGTTTAGTTATTTCATCACACATTTGGCAACATTGACTTATGTAATTCGAAACATCAAAACTTAAAATAAATAAATGTGTTGTGTTATAAACTTAAAATATTGGTAAAACCTTTGCTCAGGACTATTATTCATGACACTGTTTTCAGATCTTTGATATCAATGTTCTATTAAAAGATACAATCGATTAAAGTTCATAGACAGATTGTCAAAAGTGACGGATGACTGCGTGATTCTTCTTAAATTTATACATGGCATCTAGGATATTTTTTTCAGTTTTGTTCCAGTTATACTTTTTAGCTTAGTTTTCGATTTTTTACACAAAAACTATGCACGGTAGAAATATGGGATACCCAAAAGCGATTGGTCCTCATTAAACCGCATCTAATAAAATAATATTAAAATTATTACATAAATGGTTTGACCTGTACCCGTGAGCAAAATTTTTGCGATGCTCGAGATGAATCCAAATATAGATAGATATATAGATAGTGAATCTATCAAAATAGTATATGACTAGCGAATTCTCGGCTACGCCGAGCATTCCCTAGAGCTCCGCTGTCCGTGTGAAAAACAAATGCCAATCGACATGAAACAGTTTTTTCATATCTGCACGTCAGCCGTCACCGAGACCTTTCATTAGATTTCAAACACGATATACTTCTATTAACTTTTGCAAAAAACAAAAGCCGATCGACATAAAACATTTTTGTCAATTATGAACGTCAGTCCTTACCGAGACTTTTATTTGACACCAAACACAACATACTTCTGACATTTTTTTTACATAAAACAAAAGTCGATCAACATTAAACATTTTTGAAATTTCTACAGGCTAGCCCACACCGAGAACTTTCATTTGATACCAAACACCACATACTTCTGACAAAGATTTGCGAAAAACAAAAACCGATCGGCATGGAACATTTTTGTCAATTCTGCACGCTAGCACTCAACCAGACGTTTTGTTTGATACCAAACTCGACATACTTTTGAGAACTTTTTGCAAAAAACAAAAGCCGATTGACATGGCACATTTTTGTCAATTCGGTACGCTAGCTTACAACAAGACGTTTCATTTGAGACCAAACTCGACATACTTTTGAGAACTTCTTGCAGAAAACAAACGCCGATCGGAATGGACCCTTTTTGTTAATTCTGTACGCTAGCCCTGAACGAGACCTTTCATTTGAGACCAAACTCGACATACTTCCAAAAACTTTTTGCGAAAAACAAAAGCCGATCAACATTAACCATTTTTGTTAATTCTGCACACCAGCCCTTATCGAAACCTTTCATTTGATACCAAACACCACACACTTGTCACAACTTTTTGCAAAAAACAAAAGCCGATTGACATGGCACATTTTTGTCAATTCTGCTCGTTAGCCCTCAACCAGACGTTTTGTTTGATACCAAACTCGACATACTTTTGAGAACTTCTTGCAGAAAACAAAAGCAGTTCCGAATGGAACATTTTTGTCAATTTTGCACGCTAGCTCTCAACGAGACCTTTCATTTCAGACCAAACTCGAATACTTCTAAAAACTTTTGGCAAAAAACAAAAGCCGATCGGCATGGAACATTTTTGTCAATTCTGCACGCTAGCCCTCAACGAAACCTTTCATTTGAGACCAAACACCACACACTTCTGACAACTTTTTGCAAAAAACAAAAGCCGATTGACATGGCACATTTTTGTCAATTCTGCACGCTAGCCCTCAACCAGACGTTTTGTTTGAAACTAAACTCGACATACTTTTGAGAACTTCTTGCAGAAAACAAAAGCCGATCGGAATGGAACATTTTTGTCAATTTTGAACGCTTGCCCTCAACGAGATCTTTCATTTAAGAACAAACTCGACATACTTCTAAAAACTTTTTGCAAAGATCAAAAGCCGATCAACATTAACAACTTTTGTTAATTCTGTATACCAGCCCTTATCGAAACCTTTCATTTGATACCAAACACATTACATTTCTGACAACTTAATGCAAAAAATAAAAACCGATCGATATAGCACATTTTTGTCAATTCTGCACGCTAGCCCTCAACGAGACGTTTCATTTGAGACCAAACACCACACACTTGTGACAACATTTTGCAAAAAACAAAAACCAATCGACATAGCATATTTTTGTCAATTCTGCACGCTAGCCCTCAACGAGACGTTTCATTTGAGACCAAACACTACACATTTCTGACAACTTTTTGCAAAAAACAAAAGCCGATTGACATGGCACATTTTTGTCAATTCTGCACGCTAGCCCTCAACCAGACGTTTTGTTTGAGACCAAACTCGACATACTTTTGAGAACTTCTTGCAGAAAACAAAAGCCGATCGGAATGGAATATTTTTGTCAATTCTGCACGCTAGGCCTCAATGAGACCTTTCATACGAGACTAAACTCGACATACTTCTAAAAAATTTTTGCAAAAAACAAAAGCCGATCTACATTAACCATTTTTGTTAATTCTGCACATCAGCCCTTATTGAAATCTTTCATTTGATACCAAACACCACACACTTCTGACAACTCTTTGCAAAAAACAAGAACCGATCGACATTGACCATTTTTGTTAATTCTACACGCCAGCTTTTATCGAGCTCTTTCATTTGATACCAAACACCACATACTTCTAACAACTTTTTCCAAAAAACAAAATCCGTTCGATATGGAACATTTCTGTTCATTGTGCACGCTAGCAAGACCTAGCCTAGTACATTGTACACTGTCTGCAGTAAAGTTCATTTGGGCATATTTGTTCTTTATTTAGTTACTTCATTACACATTTGCCAACATTGACTTATGTAATTCGAAAATACCCAAACACGACATTTTTCTGACAACATTTTGCAAAAATCAAGTTATAATGTACCTAGAACATTTTTGTCTTTCGTGCACACCAGTCCACATTGTGTCATTTTCTTAAAACCCAAGGACGACTATCTTCTAACAACTTTTTACGAAAAACAAATGCAGATCGACATGACACATTTTTTTTCTCATTTCAAAATCGGCCCTGATGGTTTTCTTTCTTTTGATATCAAACACAGCAAAGTGTTTAATTTAATTAAGAACATTTGTTTTTTATTTAGTTACTTCATAATTTGGCAACAATGTTTGTATTAAAATATTGTAGTTAATTTTTAAATCTATTCTATAAAAGCAGCTGCTGCCTTATGCATTATTATCAGAAAAATGGAATTTTTTAAAATTAGCATGTCTGTGCACAGACATTTAGTTGAGAATTTGAATGTAAGTTATAAAATTATTTAAGTATTTTAAATATAACATTCATAATTTTACTTTATTTATCATATATATTTCAGATGATCGATGTAGAAATAATAGAACTTAACAAGTTGCCTCCCCCAGAGGCAACTCGTATATATAGCGGCATACTGGATGGAATCGAATGGCCACTCCAAATTTGGAGAAGTGGCCGCACTGTCTACGTTATGTATGTAAATGTATGTATTATCAATTTTTTTAAAAAATATTGTAAAGTAATATTATTTAACAAAATATTTTAAATTAATTAATTTTTCTTTTGTTACAGAACTGAAAAATAAATTTTGTTATTTCATAATTGTTTGTTCTTTTTGTTATCACTCCTAATATTCCCAAACAATTTCATAGCATGTGAGTATGAATAAATATATTTTTCTTTTGTTTTTGGTAGTCACAATCATGAGTCTACGAAACAATGAAGTATCAAGTACAAATAATTTATATCCAATATGTGGAACACCACAAGATTCAAACGATGACGCCTGGTACTGCTATGAAATCGTATTTTATTGTTTAAACCATGCTTGGCTAGGAGATGAACGAATTATGGACGTGGGACCTTTAAAATTATGTGAATATTGTTTTCGAGAAAATTCTATAGATAGAACTTGGGTTACTGAGCCCAGATTTGTATATTTTTATAAAAAAGAATGTCATAATATAAATTTACATGAATTAGAAACTATACCACAAGACTACTATCGTTGTCATAATTGCGAATGTGAATTATATACATCATGGAATAGACAAGAATGTATATACATCATGGAATAAACAAGAATGCGTCAGACAATAATAATGAACAAGAGAGAAAAGGTATGTACTATTTATTAAAAGAAAAAAACTATTGTATTATTTAAATTTTTACTTTTTTCACAGATTTATTTACACCTCACACACACACACTCAGTGTTCTTATAAAATTCACCAAGTACGAGACATCAGGCAGAGGGATAGTAGCATTAGGACATTGTATACTTTTAACATGTATCTCAGCAGATTTTACTGTGATAAAGCGTACTCTGTTTTAAAAAATATAATAAATAAAATAAAAATGTATATAAACAATTGTAATTTTGAATTGTGTACAGATATAAATCATTCTAATTGTTGTTGTCCCATATAAATAAATATAAAAGATAGAGAGATAGAAAGTGTGTCATGTATACTTTTACCATGTATCTCAGCAGATTTTACTGTGATAAAGCGTACTCTGTTTTTAAAAAATATAATAAATAAAATAAAAATGTAGCAGAGGAATATAACGGTTGGGAGCGGAGGGAGAGGGCGGCAGGTTCGGAAAATATATAAGGAAGAGAAAGGGTGGAGAGGGAGAGGGCACCACACAAGAATGAGATCTCTATTGGGAAACTGCACAACAATACAAACAAGGCATGTGGGTTGCATAAAATTCAGGGACAACAGCACGCCGATGTGCTGCGCTGTACACAACACACTGGACGCATGTGGGTTGCATACAACCTAGGCGTGCAAACACTAGCTTAATACCAAGACCGGAAGCGGAAGTGAGCCAGAAACCTCCGATTATACCTACTTAAAGGAAGATAATTTTTATTCAAATGATGCCTTCGTTTTAAAATTTTTCCAAATATTGTTTAACATCAACGTAGTATATATTTGATTTGGAGTAAAATAGTTCGTATGCTTCGATTGAAATTTAATCCTTTTCTTGTAATATTGAATGAAGGAAAATTTAACTTATAGATTTCATCTCAGGAGTTGACCCATTTTTCTGTATTCAGAACGAAATATTATTAATTTATAAAAAATATGTAAATATTGAACACTTTTTTATAAAAAAAAAATTCGCCTCAGATGAAAGAACTTCTATATTACAATTTCAGAGATGTGTTTGCAATAGTCCAAAAAATTATATACTTGAATCCTATGTTTATTTTCTTCGACGTACTTTACAGGTACAAGGCTGTGTAGATTTCAGTTTCCAATATCTATAATTATGAAATCCATAAATGTTATTTTTTTATAACTTAATAATAACATACCATTATATTTCGTTGTGAAACATGAATTTTTTATATTTGTGTATCTTTATTATATATTATGAATTTAAATTTTAATTAGTTACATTAGTTTAACAAATCTTTCAATATATTCTTAACAAAAATATAATTATGAAAAAGTATTTAAATTTTTTGTTTATAAATTATTTGAGTTGCCAGATAATTCTAAAATTAAAAAGTTAAATAATTAAAAAATATAACTAAAACAATATTTATAAAATTTTTATTTACATTTTAGTTCCACAAATATTTTATTCAATTAAAATTATACGATTCGTTTACAAAACGTATTTGTTGGTAAAATTGTAGAAAAGTAATATTTCGTGATAAAGTTAAAATCAAATTTTTATAACCTGGCAACTCGAAACATTTACACACACACATTCATACTTTTGCGATTTTATTTTTCGTTTATTAGATCGCTTTGTGGTTTTTTTTTTATTATAATGTTGTAATTTGCTTCATTTGCTTCGTACCCACCAGCCAGTATGTGACGATTAATTATGATGAAGCTTATTATTATTTTTTTTATTAACCACGGGCTATAATTTTATAGCAAAGTACAGCAAAAATCCCAAATACCACTGGTATTGGGCATTAAAATATTATATTCAAGCCATTGCCTTGCCAATCTATCATAAAAGTAGGTAGTTATGGATTATGTAATATATGTACACTTAAAAAATTGATAAAAAATCAAAACTTTTTTTCTCAAATTCATACAACAGTGACAATGGCTTAAATATAATATTTTAACGCCCACCAATGGTATTTAAGATTTTTACCATACTTTGCGGGTTTATTTATTATTATTTAAAGCCGAAAATATATGTATTCTGTTGCATGAGATTTGAGATACGACGATAGACTGGCTTGCTTACATGTTGCGATTTATTATATACTTTTGTTTAACGTCACATTTTTAATACATTTTATATAGAGACGCAACATGTTTGAACTTAAGCCTGGTATTAGATAATTTTCGTATAACGTCTTCATTTTTAGATGATATTAATTGAATATTATTGACAGCGGTTTAATTTAAATGCCATTACAATTTTTATTATCGAAGAAAAATGTTAATGCAAACTAATGACTGTTGTATTATAATAAAATAATCTGTCTTTTATCAAATAGAGAGTAAATAAATGAAATTAAATATAATTTGATCTTTTAATGTAAAAAAATATAAATATTTTTTATAAACCTATATATAAAATAGATTTCCTTTTTATCATTAGATGTAGGGACATTTTTATCAGTAAATAAAATTTTAAATGTATATTTTTGAAAATATTAGTAACTTACTATAAACCAGGATTTTAGACGTTAGGGAAAATGTTTCTAATACTAAACCATTGCATTATACTTTTTATTTTATTTATGTTTTTCATTGTAAGTATTATTTTATTATCTTTTATCGTTATATTTTTTACATTTTCATTTTGTCAAGATTGTCATTGCTTTATTTTTTTTTTTAGTTTATTTATTATATACTTCTAATCATTAGTTTTATTTTATTGCCTTTTATAATTCTTTTTAATATACTTTCATTTTGGCAAGGTCCATAAAATTTGTAAAAGGGGCAATGGTTTTATCAGACTTAAGTTTTTTTTTATTACCTTTTACAATATTTTACGAACCATTTTTCATGTTGAAATAATCTTTCATTTTTATATTAATTACATGCAGTGTATGCAACGAAGCGCGAAACATAGGACTTTAACATGGGATCTAAAAAAAATGCCTATACTCTCTCTCCCTATAGATTTAGAGCAAAACTATAAGAGTACCAAATTGTCCAAAAGTAAATTCTATTTCAGATAATGTAGAATTTAATTTTGAACAACTTCTTTTGTTTTAAATGTATCAGAAGACATAGTATTCGCAATTTTTTCATATCCCATGATAAAGTCTTATGTTCCGCGTTTCGTTGCACATCCTGTATATATATATATATATATATATATATATATATATATATATATATATATTGTATATAATATATTTAACAAATCAAATATAGTCATCATAATAACTTTTTATTATATTACATGTTTTAATTTACTTATTTCATTCACATTATTTTGTATTAAATTTATCAATAATGTTTCATCATGCTTTTATTTTACACTTTAAATTGATCTTTATAGCTTTTTCATATTAGATTTTTAAATTTCATTAATTTAATTTTTATAAACATGTACTTAATATGACATTTTTTTTGTTATATAATTGGTTTAGTGTACATTGTTGTATTTTTCAACATGATTTTAATATCTTTTACTTTTAACATTACATATTTTGCTTGATAGTTTCTAAATGAATTATAATACAATTTAGATATTATAAATATTTCATTCATATTCATATTTTAAATTTGTCAATTGTTACAATGATTTCTTCTCGTTTAATTGAAATATTTTAATTTATATATTTAATTCATATTATTCCTTTTTATATTATTAGAAATTCTTAATTTACTTTTCAAATTTATAATGAATGTATCCACATGCTTTTATTTTATACTTTAAATAAATCTTTATTGCTTTCTCATATTCGATTTGTAATATATGTTTTATTTTTTATAAACATGTAATTGGTATGACATTTTTCAGTAATATAATTAGTTTACTGATTCAAATGTAATTGTACATAAGTTTTATTTTTTAACATTATTTTTAAATCTTTTACTTTTATCATCAAATATTTTGCCTAATAGTTTTTAAATTAATTATAATGCAATTTAGATATTATTAATATTTCGTTCATAATCATATTTAAAATTTGTCAATTGTTTTCAATGATTTCTACTTGTTTAATTTAAAATTTTTAATTTATATATTTAATTCATATTATTCCTTTTAATCATTACATATTTTTAATTTACGTGAATATTTCCACATACTTTTTTTATACTTTAAATTGATCTTTATGGCTTTCTCATATTTGATTTTGAAAACATGTTTCAATTTTTATAAACATTTAATTACTATGACATTTTTTTGTTATATAATTAATTTACTGATTAAAATGTAATTGTACATTTGGTGTTTTTTTTAACATGATTTTAATATCTTTCACCTTTAACATTAAATATATTGCTTGATAGTTTTTAAATTAATTATAATATAATTTAGATAATATAAAAAATGTCCTTCATGATTATATTTAAAATTTGTGAATTTTTTTCAAAGATTTCTACGTATTTAATTTAAAATTTCTTTAAACACTACATTCGTTGTGAATCCTTCTTTTGAATTTTTAGTAATATTTGAATCTGGCAATTTAATTTTCAAGTTACTGGCCGATTTTACCCTCGACATCGCAACATACAATTGGCCATGTGAAAAGACTGGATTGAGAAAGCTAATCTTATTGGGAATTGCCTTCGTTTCAAGGTGAATGGTAAATCTGTTTCGTTAGTTAAATCAAAACGTGGTAAATAGAGCCGGCTACCTGCACTCTGTCCTGTTAGTACTTCTACATCTAAATAATTAGTCTTCATGTCTTCTACTATGAACCTTGTACCATTACATAGACCTCGCTTTGGATTCATATTTCTTAATAACATTACTATTGCTCCAATTTTTAGTGTTAATTTGTGAGGAGGCATTCCGGTTGGTGTTAGGCCATTCAATAATTCGGCGGGGTAATTAATTTTATTTATCTCATCACATTCACAAGAATCAGCACTTGAATATACTCTAGATGACCCTACAACTTTATTTAATACGTGTTCATTAATTATCATTGTGTCATCATTTTTTGGTGCTAAAATGGCTCTATCTGTAAATTTATAAATATCTTCAGGTTGTATGTCATCTTCACCGAATATTTCATTTGCTAGACATGTTTCGGAAATGCAATGTGCAGGAATTTTGACAATTTCATTTTCACCGTTGCCTATTTTCAGTAAATATTCTGAAAATTCTTTTTCGTCTTTATTTACGCGCATATTTTGTTTTAATAAAAATTTTGTAAATAGTGGCCATAAATGACTTTTTACAACACATGTTTCAATTATTACAGTTCGATGGTTTGTGTAATTGACTATTGGCAAGCACTGTCTGAAATCGCCACCTAAAACTATAACTTTTCCCCCAAATGGTATTTTATTATCCATCAAGTCTTGTAATAATAAATTTATTGCATCGAGTGCGTGTTTAGGTATCATTGTTACCTCATCACAGATTATTACACTTGCCTCTTTTATTAATTTACCCGCTTTGCTATTTGATTTCACTCTACATACACATCCGTCATTTACAGGCACTGGTAACTTGAATACTGAGTGAACTGTTTGACCACCTTTTAACAGAGTAGCTGCTATTCCCGTCCAAGCTACAGCTATAACTTTTTGATTTTGGCCCCTTAAAATACTTATCAATGTGTTATACAAAAATGTTTTCCCTGTTCCCCCGGGACCGTCAACAAAGAAATATCTACTTGTGCAATTATTGTCATTTACGGCATTTAATATGTTATTTAAAATTTCTATTTGGTCTCTGTTAAATAAAGCTACATTTTGTTGTCCCTCTAATTTTTCGGCTGCTACATCAAAAGAATTAGTTTCATTTTCTAAATCATCAATATTTTCTGGTTGGGGCAAACCGAAATCACTTAAGGTGAATTTATGTATATCGAGTATTTCCTGTATTTTTAATAAACATTTACTTTGTGCAACTTTGTCAGAATTATGTAATAAATAATCTTCCATTAAATAATGCTTAAATTTTTCCCATAAGCTGAGGGCATTGGTTGACGTATGGAAGCAAATTAAATAAGCAAATAATTCACGCAATTGTCTGGAAAATTTACTCAACACAGCCTCGTCTAAACAATTTTCGCACTCTTTATCATTAGCTAAAAGACCTAATGCACGGGCAGCTTCCTGGTATGTATTATATAACTTGCCGTCGACGGTACGCAAGTCTTCGAAACTTGTGGCACCTTTTGCGTGTACCAAAATTAATCTTAAATGAAATCTTTCAATATCTCTAGGGCTAACAGAAATCATTCGGCCGATAGGTGGCTTTTTCTCACGTTGTCTAGCTTTCCATGCATTATTAGCAAATACATAATATTTAGGAATTTCCATGTAAACATATTGCCGGGCATTAACGTCTATTTCATTGAGTAGGAACCAAGCTGTTAATGTTGTATTTTTTTTCGCTGCTCGTTCAACTGCTTTTTTTTCCTGACCGTTAGTGAAAAATACCGCCTGTTGATTTTTTAAATGTACTGCTAATTCCATTATTGTATGAGACTTGTCATGCAACGGATATTCTAAAAGCCTCCAACAACATTCTGGGGCAGATACATACCTAGCATCTAAATAACCGTTTATTTCATCCCACTGCACAACTTTATTTTTATTAAGTTGTCCTAATTTGACGCTCGCGCAATCATGCCCCTTGCACAAATAATCACAAATATATTTTATACTTTTTACTGATGCGCATATTTCAACATTTATGTGGGTTCTATATTTTTTTAACAAATACGGATTGTACGGAACTATCCACCTATTGTCTACCGTTTATTTAACTAAACCATTTTTCCAAAGAATGTACATTTTTGCATTATTATTTGACCGTTTATACAGGGGGTAACCGTTAATGTTTTCATGTGTTTCATTTCTAAAATCTTTAGGGAACATTTTTGAACATTTATTTTCGTTCATACACGGCGAATTTTTGTTTAGAATACCGCACGGACCGTGAATCATATGTGAACGAACTAATTGGTACAATTCCGGTTCTGCGTCCTCGTCGGGAATTTCTGCACTGACTATTTCGTCAATGTCATCTTTGTTACGGATTTTACTTGCACTATCTAAAGTTAATAATAAATGCATGTGAGGCAGACCGCGTTTTTGAAATTCAATTACAAATATGAATGCCACAACTTTCCCAAAAATATTGTCATGTAAAAATTCATGCAACATACTTTTTATTTTTCCGTTAAAAACTCTGGCGGTTATGTCTGGGCGGTCTGCCGAGGTTTGACCCTCGCGCAACTGTTGTACAATTTCTGGCCATTTAGGGTTACATGTCACTGTTATAAATAGATCAGGGCGGCCAAATTCTCTAACAATAGACATGGCATTTTGGTACATTTTTAGCATGAATCGACTACCACCTTGAAATGTAGACGGTAGAATAATCATGGTGCCTGCTTTTCTACCTTCATTGTCTGCCATATTATTAATGTGGTCCATCAACCCACTATATAGCTCTACCCTGAGAGTAGGCTGATTTAATCTAATGTACGTTTATCTTTCGGCTTCGACTTTAACATACGCATCTACAATGTATTGTTGGGTTAGTTTACCGGCTTCTAAACATGGGTTAAATGTGTTTCTAACCGCTAATCTGTTCATGTAAAACTGTAACATGCTTTGTTTTTTAATACCGTCAGCTTGTTTTGAATTCATGTTCCAGCCACATTCACCGCGAGGAAATAATAAAGGATAGGACATGGGGTCGCAGTTTTCACTAAACTGATTAATTCGAACTAAACCGCCAACTTTTGGGTGGACATAAATGTCCCTATCTATTGGTGGCTCACCGTCATTGGACGTAAAAACAACTGCCACCTCATTACATGTGGGGATATTGTACCTACGTTTATCTTTTTTTCTATCATTTACAATCCACAAATTTATTTCTGGCACCGACTGATTTGTTTGGTTAGCTTTGGCTAATTCCCGCTGCTCTACTTCTTTCAACATCATATACGCCTGACAATACGGATTAATCTCCCTAAGTATTACATCTAATTGACCCATGATATTTGGCTTACAATTTTTATTATACTCCACGTTCATTCGTTTCTCTAACGCTTCATTTGAATTAATTATGTATAATTGGGCATATTTTTCTGTTTTATTTAGTTTAGGGTACATTGAGCTGGCAGAATCATGGTAAATTTGGCCGTGGATTCGGAAACAGTAGGGCCCCCTGCCAGGAGGCGCAGAAATTTTAGCCCCAAACGATGCGAATGCTAACGCGCTATTGTATTGCCTAATATTTTCTCTAAAGTTTCTGCTATCTGAATCTCTACCTAACATTAGATTTTTAATATATTCAGGGAACTCATTTAAATGATCTACGTTTAATTTTCCCTTCCGACAGCAATAAGTAAATTTGCCGTCCGAGGGCTTTTCGTATGAAAAATTAACAGAGGAACAATGTGAACAGACAACATTCATTGCTCCTAAGGAATGGGGCTCAATTTGAACTCCTAATGCTCTCCTTGCTAACATTTGTGTATCATCAGAAACCGTGTTTTTACGCGTTTTTATTTTATTTTTATTAATTATGTTATTTTTCGTTAATCGTTTCTGTTTTTTTCTACAGTTTCCGTTTTAACTAAATTATCAAAGTTATCTCTATTTTTTTCTAAACGTGTTTGTTTTTGCTCGGGAGTTTCAATTTGTAAATAATTTTGTAAATTCACTTTAAGTCTTGCTAATCTATTCTCCTTTTGTTCTGCTGTTTCATTTTGCACGTAATTATTAAAATTTGATTGAAGTTTTTCCAATCTATTTGTTTTTTCTTGTGATGTTTCGCGAGCAATAGAATTAAAATTTAGTTCTTTTTGTTTCTCTATACGCCTTATTTTATCATCAATTTTTTCATTAGTTATATATATTAATTTATAGTTTTCATTCTCTCTTAGACGTTTAACGCGTTCTTCGTCTGTTTCGTTCGCCTTACGTTTTAAATAATTTTCTTTCAATTGCTGTTGACGAGTTACTGGAAATGCTGTAATATTACGTGTTCGAAACATTTGTAAAACGTGTGATCTAAGTCTATTACTATCGTAAGTTTCATGCTCAGGATTCCGGTTAAGTATTAAACTTGTAAAGAAAGCTATTGCAAACAACCCGCAATCATAGGTGTTAGTCTGTTGTTGAACTCCTACAAACCTAATTGAGGGACTATAGGGGAATAATCTTTCTAAATATAATTTAACACCTGCATTTAAATTCTGGGAATTCATGCTATCGTAAATTGTAATTTCTAATCCGTCATAATACGCTGTAACCCAATGACCTACGCTCCCAATATTTGCACCTGGCACGAATAAAATTTGTAGGTGTCTAGTTCCCTGCTCGATTGCAACTATTCGGTCTGGAGCATCTACATACACTGTGGGCTGAGGGTCGAACTCAGTTACTAAACGTACTAACGAAAAGTAAAAGTCTATATGAACGTCTTCTAAATATCCAGCAGGATTTATTAAAGTATTATAATAACGTTCTATTAGCTGTATTTGATTGCCAACTGTTTCAATACCTGTATTTAAATCACCCGTTTGTATATTATATTCTACTTCACCATCTTTACTGTGTTCTAGTAATAATAATTTTCCCGCATTGCCTGACTTAACCTGACGATTTATATAAACATTTTCTACTATATTATCCGGATTACTACAGCAATTTTTGTTATCTATATTTTTCTCGTATCTTTGTTTACGCTTAAGGCGATTATTTTTACTTTTAGTTGGCATTTTGCTTAACTTGTTTTATTACAGGAATTAATATTAAAACTTACAGGTTTTGAGTGGGTTGTTATTTTCAGTTTTACTTTTACCAGCAATATGTCAGGCTTGTGTTACTATTATCAGCAATACGTCAGGCTTCAACATCGAACAGGAACACTTTCTTTTCTATCTTGACGATATATTCTTCACCTCTTACTGTCTCGCAACTGCAGATTATTTTCACACCTACAGTAAAATAAAAATTAAAATACTTGTCCAGCATTACAATGTATGTAGGTATATGGAAATTGTGGTAATTTATTCCATTTTATTAATAATTATAATACAAAAAACAATGACTTTAATCCTGAAATCATCTATAGTTGAATAATAGAAATTAAATATAAATTCTCACCTTAGATTCAAATTAGGCGGCACAATAAACGGGATTATTTTTTATTAATTATTCTGCAGTTCAGAAATTTTAATTATTATCAGTTTATTAGAAAGTCGATATATTGCAAGAACAATAAACATAACTGCCTTACACAAAGTGAAAGAACAATCAAGTAACAAAACAAAAATTGTTTGTCCTAGCATGCCTAATTATAAAATTATAATTTAATAAAAGCCGGAAAGTAAACGATCTGTAATAACGACAGGACGTTGTGGTAAATACGAAATATTAGTTACCGATAGTTTAACAATATTCTTTAGATAATTCAGTAACAGTATATTGTAAAATCAGATTTAATAATTTATAGGTATATGCAATAATAAAATTACTTGGAATATTTATATAAAATGATCAAAAGCAAGTGATATTGTCACGTGACTAGAAATTTTCTTTAAGAGCAGTATAATTATGCTTCCAGGAACCAGGAAAAAAATTTGAAATTAAATTTCACGGGCTTGCGTGTTTTTTTTTTTCAGAAATTTTATTTTAGTAATTTTATATTAAATGTAACAACATGTTATTCATTTTTAATTAATTAATTTAATTAACCGTTGTTAAAATGTAATTAGGAAACGGAAATAATAAAGACAATAAAAAGAAATAATGAATGAACGGTATAAATATAACAAGGAATAAAATTTGGGACTTACGCAGGTCACGTGCCTATCATTTCTTACTGATCATCTGTATGATTAGATTTCATAACAGAAATTTGAAACTAATTGATTTTTGAAGGAATTTTACTTCTTTTCAAAATCTTTTCAACGGGGTTACGGATTGTATATCTTGACTAATTGGCACAGCGATCTTAAATGGAATAGTGCTAGTTTCATTTAAAAATTTGCTTGCATTTAACTGGCACAGATTTTCAGCTGAAGAGAAACTTGTATTATAGCAAAATGTTCTTATATTCTACTAATATATGTAGGTTGTCAGCCTTTGTTTTATGACAAAATGTACTTTGATTGCAATGGTGCAAATAATCAGCCTACATAAAGCCTGCCTTTGAAGGGTCAACGCACACCGAGGTTGTGAGATAAACCCATCATCCTGTTAAGACCATATAAATAAAAATTAATTATTAATTATATGGTTAAGACTACTCTTGTTCCCACAAACGTACCGGCTGACAATAATTATAACAATATATAACAATATTTAAAGAAAACGATAAAATTAAATAAATTAAAATATATACTCACCTTAAGTGAAACGTTTCCTATCTTCGGTACATTGTATTCGATAAATAATAAGTTTTGCTTCTTTCTATGTAGAATTGTTAAAAATGAAGAACTTGTTTAAGAATCAAATTTATAGCTGTAATTGATAATAAATATAAATAAATGGAAAAATATTGAAATAGATTCATACTTTTTTGTTCCAAACTTCAAATGTAAATCATTTCACGTAGAAATCCGTGTATTTCTCATAAACCAGAGATTCCTTATGAAGAACAGTTATTCAATGAAAGGAGGAATATATAATTTTTAGATTAAATAATGTCACATCTGCTAACCTATATCCTATCTAAAATTTTAAAAGTTTATAACATATAACTGATATACATACAAATACATACTTTTTTCTTTTTCCTGTCTTCTCCGCCGATATTTCTGTATTTTTCGAATTTATAATTATTATAGAAACGTTTCAGAAGTTCTTTATTCTTTAAATTACTTTTCTCAAATTATTTTGTAGCTTATTTAGAAAGTTGTTTTAACTAATAATACACAATGAATATAATATAACTGAGTTTAAAGTTTAATTGCGTATTTACCATTTTCTTGTTCCACACTACACAAAACATGTGTTGATAAAATTTATGAGATGATTTACCATCAAAATATTAATCATGATAAAGAGTGCATTATAGGTTAGTAAAATAAAAAGAACTGTACGAAAGGGCGCCTTATTTGAACATCAAATTTCAATTTCACAACATTATTGGCTGCCAATTACAATAAATATTATTAATATACACAGTATTATAATAAAATTATTATACTCATATAAAATGAAAACTTTTTCATCTACAATGCATTGCGTTGCTGTAAATGTTATGTTTATAATTAAGATTTACTTGTCATTTAATTTCACATCTGTAATTGATAATTTTATATAATTTATAAGCATAAATATTTATGCAAACACATACTTTGTTGCTTGAATAGTTTCACACTAATATTATATTCATATCTACTTCCGTAGCTACATATCGTAATAAAATGAAGTCTATGTATGGAAATTATTTAATTTAAAGGTTTATATATCGTGGATATTGTATAGTTATTCTTTATTATTTTAAGGTTAGGTCTTTAAATATAATATATTCTATCTTCAAAATTTTTTCTAGATTTTTTATGAATTACATTCCATTTTACAAGAACTGTCAATCATGTTATCGACACAGAATTTAAAAGTTTTCTTTTTTAAATGTAAAAAACATCTCACTGAACTGTTTATTCGACTTAATTTTAAACATTAATGCAGTATTCATATCCTTTTTATATCATCTTATTTCCATTTTTATGTAGATAAATATCTCTATTCTTATAAATATATTCTTATTTATAAAGATGCACTATTATGATAATTAATTACATATTATTTATTTCTATAAATATATTCGACTTTGTGTAACTTGACTAATTCAATAATCATAGCTGAAATTTTAAAAATATTTTTTAAAATAACAAATACAATATAAAATATATGTACTTACAATACTGATTGCGCTACATATATTATTACTTTTAAGCCTATTTCATAC
Source organism: Stenolophus ochropezus (assembly GCA_035578165.1). Lineage (NCBI taxonomy): Eukaryota > Metazoa > Arthropoda > Insecta > Coleoptera > Carabidae > Stenolophus > Stenolophus ochropezus. The sequence goes on along the minus strand of JAQOWZ010000074.1, from coordinate 395,796 downwards.
TAATATTTTTGTATATTTTTTCGATAAAATACAAAAATTGCTACATCATTATTTAAATTATAGTCTAATGATTGACAAACGTTACAAATGTCATAAAAAATATAATTTTTTAATACAAATGATTTAACATAAAATATTAATTTTATATATTGCGCTCACTTATAGGCATCCTATAAAGTCAACCTGCTTTTATAATTATTCATATTTAATGATATATTAATTAAATAAAATTTAAGGTGTTTTAGAAAATGAATTAAGATTGCCTTGATAAATGAAACAAATTTTTGAATAAATTATATTTGAACACTTTCCGCTCATCGATAATTTATTATTTTATTTAAAATTATTCTATTCTTGTATTAAAAATAACTATAACTTTGTTTATAAATTTAATTACTATACAATAATATTTTTGAATTAATAAATCCATATTTTTAAATAATATATACACATAATTTTTATAGGTTTAACAATACCGTTTAAACCAGTCTTTGTAAAATTTGTTTCTGTGTACATCAGAAAAAATCAATATTTTAATAGTTAAAAAAAAATCACATAAACGGTACTAATTATGAATTTCATTGCATCTGCTAAGGAAGGAATCGATATAATTATTCAACAATTAAATATTTTTATATTTAATTTTATATGTATATGAATAAAATATTATTTTTAGGTATAAATGAAATTTATAATTCTAAGCAAAAACAAGAACATAATAATATTTTAAATACTTTGTGACATATCAAACTAACTGGTGGCGCTAGTGTTGTTTTACTTATTTCCAAATCACCAGTGTGATGTGAAAAGAAAAAAATCATTTACAGCTGACTTCTTATTTTGTAAATCTAGAATGAATTTGTTTTGACAGGAATAAGGACATTTTATTTCCAAAAGTTCAAATCCGTTTTCTGTTTTCATAAAACCATCATTACTACATGCTAAGTATGGTTGGTTTGATAATATTAAGCTTGAAATACTGATCTCGCTTCACTTTCGATTTTCAAGCCATAACGCATAGCTTGATTACAATAAAAATTGTAGCCATTGATTCTTATCAACAACATTTTCATTATAATAATCATTGTCATATTTTCTCTGTACCAATCTAATTCGTTTGGTACATATGTACGTCTACAATGAAAGAGTTCATTGTAGAATATGTAGTATTATTGCGATATGTCTATCGTCTGAAATTTTTATTACAGTTTTTATTTCTTGGCTTCTACTTTCTACTCATTCTTTCTTTACACTTTCAGCCCTATTTAAAGTGCTTTCAATTTCGCTATAAGTATAATACTTTATGCACTGGTTTCAGGCAAAATTTCTTTGCTTACGTTATGAAAATGCAAAAAGAGTACCAGGACAATTTCCAGAAGTGTTTATGTAGAATGGTTTTATTGAATCTTTGTGTTATTTTTCAAACTGCGCTTGTGAAGGCTTGTTCCAAATGATAGACTGATCAGTTTTAGACTGTATTTTAGAATTCTTATTTAAATGTTTCTTTACGACACAGTTATAATTAAAGGTAAAATTATAGAATTAACACATATGCAAACAAATACTTTGTTTCTTGGAGTAGTTTCATTTGTACAAGTTGTGATACACAATAAATTGCTAACTCCTTTACATTTCTTAATAAAATGAAGTCTCTTTATGATAATACAGCAAAAAGAATATCTAGTCCAGGGGGCTGAAACAGTATTGCGATACGTGAAACAAAGTTTCAATCTAGATCTCTTTGAAAATCTTTTCCAAAGCCGATCAGAGATGTCACTACTAGTTCCAAATTTTAGTATTTTTTTTAGTATTATTATATTATTAAGTTCTATGGTGACATTTATTTAAAAATGAATGTTTTCTCATCAAGTATCACATGAAATTCTTTTATTTTCTATTTTTACAAATATTTTGATTTGAAATCAATGTAAAATATTTGATTATCATTGGTAAGAACAGTATTATTTTTTGTAGGAATTTTATAGGTATTTTGTTATAGTATCGTTAATTAAAAAATTAATTGATTCCTCTATCAACGGTAATACTAAAATATACAAAGCAAGATTTTTTTTCTACAAATTTTGAATATTTAGTAAATATTAATTCAAATATTTAAATCTGATTTGTAACTTGTTTTTAGTTTAAATTATAAATATACCAGAAAATAAGAAAAAAAGTATAAAATTACTAAATATCTCACAATAACATATATTTTAAAAGAAAGTTTTAAAATATTATTTATTATGGTCATAAAAATAAATATTTTACAATATATTTAATCCTTAATATTGACATTACTAGAAATATCTCTTCATGATAAATATTGTATGAAATACAATATGAAGAAATAAATATCAAACAAAAAACAAAATAATTTGAATTATGGGGTTTGACATTACCGACCGTTAACGCACATGTCAAATTTAGTTCCCGAAACCGACCCTAAGGGGCGCTAAAATTTGTTTTCACAGATGATAAGGTAGATATCCAATCTTCTACAAATATATTTCCTTAATCTATGATCTAGTCTTATTGAATTTAAATGCTTAATAAAGTCTAATACTTATATTTTCACCATTGTCAAAATGACAAGATAATTTGACAACTTTATTTTGAATGCATTTAAACATGTGTTATACATTCGGATTACTGAATGTGACCATTAAATGTAAATTTTAAAATTCAAAGAAACTTGTTAATAAATTTAATTAGAACACAATATATTCTTTAATAAAATAACACAGCAAAATGAATGTCTAATCTTATTGATTTTAAATTCTTTATACAGTCTAATACTTATATTTTCAGCAATGTCAAAATGACAAGATAATTTGACAACTTTATTTTGGATGCGTTCAAACTTGTGTTAAGTGTAAATTTTAAAATTCAATGACACTTGTTAATAAATTTAATTAGGTCACAATATTTTTTTAATAAAAATATTATAAATATAACTTAACAATTACCAATGGGCCTTTAGGTCCCGAAAATTTACATAAAGGGCAGCCAACAATCAAAGCCGGCCATTTTCTTTTAAATTTTCGAGAATCTAAAGGGTCATTTTTAAATGTTAAATATTTTAGTTTGTAAATAAATCACTTTAGAATATATCTTATCATTGTAATAGGTACACTTCGTTTATGAAAAAGAATTTGATAAAAGTGATAAAAATTAAAAATGTACTTAAAAATATTTATATCATACCTTAAACTAATATACAATAATTTTCAAATATACTTTTGCATTAATTCGTAGTAAAAATATGATTTTTCATGCAATCCATACACCTGAGAGCATTTGTCAACAAACGCATTTTTTGATTAATATTTGGTTTCCGAAAGTGTTTATTGTTTGAAATATCAATGATAATTAAATAATTAGATAGATACTTTGTAATTGTAAACGTTTTTATTTAAAAAATCATCTCATTCTCTAACAAAATACAATAGAATTTTTAAAAATCTAATCGTTGTAGTAATCAACTACATTCATCTGAAATTTGATGAAAGAATACATAAAGAATGTATAAAATGCAGTTACTTACAGTTTAATATAATCCAGATACATAATTCAAAATAATTATTGTACAATAAATTGTGAAACATTTCTTTTAAGAGGTTATGAAGGGAAGATTTGTCAGTATTTTTAAATAAATGTGTTTATGACTGAATACGACGCGCCTTGTTTGATTTCCATAATTAAATTTTTGTAAATAGTGTTATTATCCGTATTTTTATGTTATTTCTTTTCTGTAAACTAAACCAATTAAAAACTATAACTAAAATGAAAATACATATCAAAATACAACCAAGAAAATATAAAATTACATACTTACATTACAAAATGTAGTGTAATTTTACTATATATTTTCCAGGAAAATACAAGACTTGCATGATCAGTGTTTGATTAGAGCTGACGTTTTGACAAACGTCATATGACATGAATATTTAAATAATGTGTACAATGCACTTTTATGATAATCAGTTACACTTCAGTAGTGCTATTATCAGTAATTTTATGTTATTTCTCTTCTATAAATGTACTCTTGTTTGGGTAACCAATTAAAAATTATAACTGAAATAAATATACATATTTAAATACAGCAAAATAAATTTAAAATGATATACTTACATCACAAAGTGTATTGTACATATTCTTTTAAATATAGTTTACTTTATATTTCTGTATATTTCTTTTCAAAAATATAAAACTTGTGCCACGAATTTTTTGATTGACTGAACAAACGTCAAATGTCATAAAATTAAATATTTAAAATACACCACACTTAACATTCAGTGTATTTGTATATGTTTCGCTCACTATTATAATGTGTAAAAATATAATTACCTTTACAATATCTCTTTTCATTTTCAAAATAAATCAATTAAAAGTTTCATATTGTATTGTCAAAAATGACGGATGGCACAGTAATTCTTTTTAAATTTAAACCTGGCATCTGGGATATTTTTTTCAGTTTTGTACCAGTTTTCCTTTTTCGCTTAGTTTTCGTTTTTTTATACAAAAACTATGCACGGTAAAAATATGGGACACCCAAAAGCGATTGGTCCTCATTAAACCGCATCTAATAAAATAATATTAAAATTATTACATGAATGGTTTGACCTGTACCCGTGAGCAAAGTTTTTGCGATGCTCGAGATGAATCCAAATATAGATAGATAGATAGATATATAGACAGTGAATCTATCAAAATAGTATATGACTAGCGAATTCTCTAGAGCTCCGCTGTCAGTGCAAAAAACAAATGCCGATCGACATGAAACAATTATTTCATATTTCCACGTCAGGCCTCACCGAGACCTTTCATTAGATTGCAAACACGATATACTTCTAATATTTTTTTGCAAAAAACAAAAGCCGGTCGACATGAAACAATTTTTGTCATTTATGTACCCCAACTCTCACCGAGACCTTTCATTTGATACCATACACGACATACTTTTGACAACTTTCTGCATAAAACAAAAGTCGATCGACATGAAACATTTTTATCATATCTACACACTAGCCCACATCGAGACTTTTCATTTGATACCAAACACTATATACTTGTGACAACCTTCTGCAAAAAACAAAAGCCGATCGACATTGACCATTTTCGTCAATTCTGCACACCAGCCTATATTGAAACCTTTCATTTGATACCAAACACCACACACTTCTGACAACTTTTTGCAATAAACAAATACCGATCGACATGGCACATTTTTGTCAATTATGCACGCTAGCTCTCATCAAGACGTTTCATTTGAGACCAAACTTGACATACTTTTGAGAACTTTTTGCAGAAAACAAAAGTCGATCGGAATGGAACATTTTTGTTAATTTTGTACGCGAGCCCTCGCCAAGACCTTTCATTCGATACCAAACGCGACATATTTCTGACAACTTGTTGCAAAAAACAAAAGCCGATCGACACGGAACATTTTTGACAATTCTGTACGCGAGCCCTCGCCGAGATCTTTCATTCGATACTAAACACGACATATTTCTGACAACTTTTAGCAAAAAACAAAAGCCGATCTACATGGAACATTTTTGTCAATTTTGCATTTCAGCCCTTAATGTGACCTTTCATAAGATACCAAACACGATATATTTCTATTAACTTTTTGGATAAAACAAAAGTCGATCGACATAGAAATTTTTTAATTCTGCACACCAGTCCTTCCCGAGTCTTTTCATTCGATACCAAACACGACATATTTCTGACAACATTTTGTAAAAAACAAATTTTAATCGACGTAGAACATTTTTGTCATTCGTGCACACCAGTCCACATTGTGTCGTTTAATTAAAACTCAAGAACGACCTACTTCCAACAACTTTTTGCGGAAAACAAATTCAGGTCGACATGACACATTTTTTTTGTCATTTCAAAACCGGCTCTTATGGTTTTCTTTTGATATCAAATATTTGATTTTGATTTAGTTACTTTATAATTTGGCAACACTGTTTGTATTAAAAAATAGTAGTTAATTTTTATATTTATAAATTAATATTGTCAACCCTAATACAACTGTCATCCTCTTCAGTGAAGTTAGTTTAGGAATATTTGTTTTTTGTTTAGTAATTTCATCACACATTGGGCAACATTGACTTTTGACATTGGAAACGTCAAAATTTATATTAATTAAATACGTTATGTTTTAAACTTAAATTAGTTGTAACACCTTTGCTCAAGTCTATTATTCATGACACTGTTTTCAAATCTTTGATATCAATGTTCTATTAAAAGATACAATCATTTAAAGTTCATAGACAGATTGTCAAAAGTGACGGATAACTGCCTGATTCTTCTTAAAGTTAGACATGGCCTCTGGGATCCATTGTTTCAAGGTACCAATTTTGCACAGTTTAAATTTTTTAAAACAAAAACCACTCACAGTAAAAATATGAGACCCCCAAAAGGCACTCCAGCACATTAGACTCTACAACTTGAGAAAAAAATTTAAATGATTACATAAATGCTTTAACCTGTTGCTCCGAGGTAAAAGTTCGCCGATGCTCTTGATTATTTAAAATATATATAGATAGTGAATCTACCAAAATAGTATATGACTAGCGAATTCTCGGCTACGCCGAGCATTCCCTAGAGCTCCGCTGTCAGTGCAAAAAACAAATGCCGATCGACATGAAACAATTATTTCATATTTCCACGTCAGGCCTCACCGAGACTTTTCATTGGATTGCAAACACGATATACTTCTAATAATTTTTTGCAAAAAACAAAAGCCGGTCGACATGAAACATTTTTATCATTTATGTACCCCAGCCCTCACCGAGACCTTTCATTTGATGCCAAACACGACATACTTCTTACAAATTTCTGCATAAAACAAAAGTCGATCGACATGATACATTTTTATCATATCTACACGCTAGACCACATCGAGACTTTTCATTTGATACCAAACACTATATACTTGTGACAACCTTTTGCAAAAAACAAAAGCCGATCGACATTGACCATTTTCGTCAATTCTGCACACCAGCCTTTATTGAAACCTTTCATTTGATACCAAACACCACACACTTCTGACAACTTTTTGTAAAAAACAAATATAGATCGACATGGCACATTTTTGTCAATTCTGCACGCTAGCTCTCATCAAGACGTTTCATTTGAGACCAAACTTGACATACTTTTGAGAACTTTTTGCAGAAAACAAAAGCCGATCGGAGTGGATCATTTTTGTCAATTTTGTACGCGAGCCCTCGCCGAGATCTTTCATTCGATACTAAACACGACATATTTCTGACAACTTTTAGCAAAAAACAAAAGCCGATCGACATGGAACATTTTTGTTAATTTTGCATTTCAGTCCTTAACGAGACCTTTCATAAGATACCAAACACGATATACTTCTATTAACTTTTTGCATAAAACAAGAGCCGATCAACATAGAAAATATTTAATTCTGCACACCAGTCCTTTCCGAGTCTTTTCATTCGATATCAAACACGACATATTTCTGACATCATTTTTAAAAAACAAATTTTAATCGACGTAGAACATTTTTGTCATTCGTGCACACCAGTCCACATTGTGTCATTTCATTAAAACTCAAGAACGACCTATTTTTAACAACTTTTTGCGAAAAACAAATGCAGGTCGACATGACACATTTTTTTTTGTCATTTCAAAACCGGCTCTTATGGTTTTCTTTTGATATCAAATATTTAATTTTTATTTAGTTACTTTATAATTTGGAAACACTGTTTGTATTAAAAAATAGTAGTTAATTTTTAAATATATAAATTAATATTGTCAATCCTAATACAACTGCCACCCTTTTCAATGAAGTTAGTTTAGGAATATTTGGTTTTAATTTAGTTACTTCATCACACATTTGGCAACATTGACTTTTGACATTGGAAACGTCAAAATTTATATTAATTAAATACGTTATGTTTTAAACTTAAATTAGTTGTGACACCTCTGCTCAAGTCTATTATTCATGACACTGTTTTCAAATCTTTGATATCAATGTTCTATTAAAAGATACAATCATTTAAAGTTCATAGACAAATTGTCAAAAGTGACGGATGACTACGTGATTCTTCTTAAATGTAGACACGGGCTCTGGGATCCATTGTTTCAAGGTACCAATTTTGCACAGTTTTAATTTTTTAAAACAAAAACCACTCACAGTTAAAATATGAAACCCCCAAAAGGCACTCCAGCACATTAGACTCTACAACTTGAGAAAAAAATTTGAATGATTACATAAATGCTTTAACCTGTTGCCCCGAGGTAAAAATTCGCCGATGCTCTTGATTATTTAAAATATATATAGATATATAGATAGTGAATCTACCAAAATAGTATATGACTAGCGAATTCTCGGCTACGCCGAGCATTCCCTAGAGCTCCGCTGTCAGTGAAAAAAACAAATGCCGATCGACATGATACAATTATTTCATATTTCCACGTCAGGCCTCACCGAGACCATTCATTAGATTGCAAACACGATATACTTGTAATATTTTTTTGCAAAAAACAAAAGCCGGTCGACATGAAACATTTTTATTATTTATGTTCCCCAGCCCTCACCGAGACCTTTCATTTGATACCAAACACGACATACTTCTTACAACTTTCTGCATAAAACAAAACTCGATCGACATAATACATTTTTATCATATCTACATGCTAGCCCACATCCAGACTTTTTATTTGATACCAAACACTATATACTTGTGACAACCTTTTGCAAAAAACAAAATCCGATCGACATTGATCATTTTCGTCAATTCTGCACACCAGCCTTTATTAAAACCTTTCATTTGATACCAAACAACACACACTTCTGACAACTTTTTGCAAAAAACAAATACCGATCGACATGGCACATTTTTGTCAATTCTGCACGCTAGCTCTCATCAAGATGTTTCATTTGAGACCAAACTTGACACACTTTTGAGAACTTTTTGCAGAAAACAAAAGCCGATCGGAATGGAACATTTTTGTCAATTTTGTACGCGAACCCTCGCCAAGACCTTTCATTCGATACCAAACACGACATATTTCTGACAACTTTTAGCAAAAAACAAAAGCCGATCGACATGGAACATTTTTGTCGATTTTGCATTTCAGCCCTTAATGAGACCTTTCATTAGATACCAAACACGATATACTTCTATTAACTTTTTGCATAAAACAAAATCCGATCAACATAGAAAATTTTTAATTCTGCACACCAGTACTTCCCGAGTTTTTTCATTCGATACCAAACACGACATATTTCTGACAACATTTTGCAAAAAACAAATTTTAATCGACATAGAACATTTATGCCTTTCGTGCACACCAGTCCACATTGTGTCGTTTCATTAAAACACAAGAACGACCTACTTCTAACAACTTTTTGCGAAAAACAAATGCAGGTCGACATGACACATTTTTTTTTGTCATTTCAAAACCGGCTCTTATGGTTTTCTTTTGATATCAAATATTTGATTTTGATTTAGTTACTTTATAATTTGGTAACACTGTTTGTATTCAAAAATAGTAGTTAATTTTTAAATATATAAATTAATATTGTCAATCCTAATACAACTGCCACCCTCTTCAGTGAAGTTAGTTTAGGAATATTTGGTTTTAATTTAGTTACTTCATCACACATTTGGCAACATTGACTTTTGACGTTAGAAACGTCACAATTTATATTAATTAAATACGTTATGTTTTAAACTTAAATTAGTTGTGACACCTTTGCTCAAGTCTATTATTCATGACACTGTTTTCAAATCTTTCATATCAATGTTCTATTAAAAGATACAATCATTTAAAGTTCATAGGCAGATTGTCAAAAGTGACGGATGACTACGTGATTCTTCTTAAATGTAGACACGGGCTCTGGGATCCATTGTTTCAAGGTACCAATTTTGCACAGTTTTAATTTTTTAAAACAAAAACCACTCACAGTTAAAATATGAAACCCCCAAAAGGCACTCCAGCACATTAGACCCTACAACTTGAAAAAAAAATTAAGATGATTACATAAATGCTCTTGATTATTTAAAATATATATAGATATATATTGAGTGAATCTATTAAAATAGTATATGACTAGCGAATTCTCGGCCGAGCATTCCCTAGAGCTCCGCTGTCAGTGCAAAAAACAAATGCCGATCGACATGAAACAATTATTTCATATTTCCACGTCAGGCCTCACCGAGACCTTTCATTAGATTGCAAACACGATATACTTCTAATATTTTTTTGCAAAAAACAAAAGCCGGTCGACATGAAACAATTTTTGTCATTTATGTACCCCAACTCTCACCGAGACCTTTCATTTGATACCATACACGACATACTTTTGACAACTTTCTGCATAAAACAAAAGTCGATCGACATGAAACATTTTTATCATATCTACACGCTAGCCCACATCGAGACTTTTCATTTGATACCAAACACTATATACTTTTGACAACCTTCTGCAAAAAACAAAAGCCGATCGACATTGACCATTTTCGTCAATTCTGCACACCAGCCTTTATTGAAACCTTTCATTTGATACCAAACACCACACACTTCTGACAACATTTTGCAATAAACAAATACCGATCGACATGGCACATTTTTGTCAATTCTGCACGCTAGCTCTCATCAAGATGTTTCATTTGAGACCAAACTTGACACACTTTTGAGAACTTTTTGCAGAAAACAAAAGCCGATCGGAATGGAACATTTTTGTCAATTTTGTACGCGAACCCTCGCCAAGACCTTTCATTCGATACCAAACGCGACATATTTCTGACAACTTGTTGCAAAAAACAAAAGCCGATCGACACGGAACATTTTTGACAATTCTGTACGCGAGCCCTCGCCGAGATCTTTCATTCGATACCAAACACGACATATTTCTGACAACTTTTAGCAAAAAACAAAAGCCGATCTACATGGAACATTTTTGTCAATTTTGCATTTCAGCCCTTAATGTGACCTTTCATAAGATACCATTCGTGCACACCAGTCCACATTGTGGCGTTTAATTAAAACTCAATAACGACCTACTTCCAACAACTTTTTGCGGAAAACAAATGCAGGTCGACATGACACATTTTTTTTGTCATTTCAAAACCGGCTCTTATGGTTTTCTTTTGATATCAAATATTTGATTTTGATTTAGTTACTTTATAATTTGGCAACACTGATTGTATTAAAAAATAGTAGTTAATTTTTATATTTATAAATTAATATTGTCAACCCTAATACAACTGTCATCCTCTTCAGTGAAGTTAGTTTAGGAATATTTGTTTTTTGTTTAGTAATTTCATCACACATTGGGCAACATTGACTTTTGACATTGGAAACGTCAAAATTTATATTAATTAAATACGTTATGTTTTAAATTTAAATTAGTTGTAACACCTTTGCTCAAGTCTATTATTCATGACACTGTTTTCAAATCTTTGATATCAATGTTCTATTAAAAGATACAATCATTTAAAGTTCATAGACAGATTGTCAAAAGTGACGGATAACTGCCTGATTCTTCTTAAAGTTAGACATGGCCTCTGGGATCCATTGTTTCAAGGTACCAATTTTGCACAGTTTAAATTTTTTAAAACAAAAACCACTCACAGTAAAAATATGAGACCCCCAAAAGGCACTCCAGCACATTAGACTCTACAACTTGAGAAAAAAATTTAAATGATTACATAAATGCTTTAACCTGTTGCCCCGAGATAAAAATTCGCCGATGCTCTTGATTATTTAAAATATATATAGATAGTGAATCTACCAAAATAGTATATGACTAGCGAATTCTCGGCTACGCCGAGCATTCCCTAGAGCTCCGCTGTCAGTGCAAAAAACAAATGCCGATCGACATGAAACAATTATTTCATATTTGCACGTCAGGCCTCACCGAGACCTTTCATTAGATTGCAAACACGATATACTTCCAATAATTTTGTGCAAAAAACAAAAGCCGGTCGGCATGAATCATTTTTGTCATTTATGTACCCGAGCCCTCACCGAGACCTTTCATTTGATACCAAACACGATATACTTCTGACAACTTTCTACATAAAACAAAAGTCGATCGACGTGAAACATTTTTATCATATTTGCACGCTGGCCCACACCAAGACTTTTCATTTTATACCAAACACTATATACTTGTGACAACCTTTTGCAAAAAACAAAAACCGATCGACATTGACATTTTTTGTTAATTCTGCAGACCAGGCCTCATTGAAACCTTTCATTTGATACCATACACCATACACTTCTGACAACTTTTTGCAAAAAACAAAAACCGATCGACATAGCACATTTTTGTCAATTCTGCAAGCTAGCCCTCTCCGAGACCTTTTATTTGATACTTAACACGACATACTACTGACAACTTTTTGCATAAAACAAAATCCGATCGACATGGAACATTTTTGTTAATTCTGCACGCTAGCCCTCAACGAGACCTTTCATTTGATACCAAACACGACATACTTGTGACAACTTTTAGCATAAAACAAAAGCCGATCAACATTGAACTTTTTTGTTAATTCTACACGCCAGCCCTTATCGAGCCTTTTTATTTGATACCAAACACCATATACTTCTCACAACTTTTTGCAAAAAACAAAAACCGATCGACATACCACATTTTTGTCAATTCTGCACGCTAGCCCTCAACAAGACGTTTTATTTGAGACCAAACTCGACATACCTTTGAGAACTTTTTGCAGAAAAGAAAAGCCGATCGGAATGGAACATTTTTGTCAATTCTGCACGCTAGCCCTCAACGAGACCTTTCATTAGAGACCAAACTCGACATACTTTTGAGAAATTTTTGCAAAAAACAAAAGCCGGTCGACATGAAACATTTTTGTCATTTATGCACACCAGCCTTAACCGAGACCTTTCATTTGATACCAAACACGACATACTTCTGACAACTTTTTGCATTAAACAAAAGTTGATTAACATGGAACATTTTTATCATATCTACACGCTAGTCCACACCTAGACTTTTCATTTGATACCAAACACTATATATTTGCGACAACCTTTTGCAAAAAACAAAAACCGATCGACATTGACCATTTTCGTTAATTCTGCACACCAGCCTTCCTTGAAACCTTTGATTTGATACCAAACACAACACACTTCTGACAACTTTTTGCAAAAAACAAATACCGATGGACATAGCACATTTTTGTCAATTCTGCACGCTAGCCCTCTCCTAGACCTTTTATTTGATACCAATCACGACATACTTCTGACAACTTTTTGCATAAAACAAAAGCCGTTCGACATGGAACATTTTTGTCAATTCTGCACGCTAGCCCTCAACGAGACCTTTCATTTGAGACCAAACTCGACATACCTTAGTAAAATTTTTGCAAAAAACAAAAGCCGATCAACATTGAACTTTTTTGTTAATTCTACACGCTAGCCCTTATCGAGCCTTTTCATTTGAGACCAAACACCACATACTTCTCACAACTTTTTCCAAAAAACAAAAGCCGTTTGATACAGAACATTTTTGTTCATTTTGCACCCTAGCCCTCATCGTGACCTAGCCTAATATAACATTCACTGACTTCAGTAACGTTCATTTGGGAATATTTGTTTCTTTGTTTAGTTACTTTATTAAACATTTGGCAATATTGACATGTAATTCGAAAATACCCAAACACGACATTTTTCTGACAACATTTTGCAAAAAACAAATTCTAATCTACGTAGAACATTTTTGTCATTCGTGCACACCAGTCCGTATTGTGTCGTTTTCTTCAAACCTAATTACGACCTACTTCTAACAACTTTTTACGAAAAATAAAAGCAGATCGACATGACACAATTTTTTGTCATTTTAAAACTGACCCTTACGGTTTCCTTTCTTTTGATAACAAACACAGCAAAGTATTCAATTTATTTTATTTAATAATATTTGATTTTTATTTAGTTACTTTATAATTTGGCAACACTGTTTGTATTGAAAAATAGTAGTTAATTTTTAAATTTATAAATTAATATTGTCAACCCTACTACAACTGTCACCGTCTTCATTGAAGTTAGTTTAGGAATATTTGGTTTTAATTTAATTACTTCATCACACATTTCGCAACATTGACTTTTGACATTGGAAACGTCAAAATTTATATTAATTAAATACGTTATGTTTTAAACTTCAATTAGTTGTAACACCTTTCTTCAAGTCTATTATTCATGAAATTGTTTTTAAATCTTTGATATCATTGTTCTATTAAAAGATATAATCATTTAAAGTTCATAGACAGATTGTCAAAAGTGACGTATGACGGCGTGATTCTTCTTAAATGTAGACATGGCCTCTGGGATCCATTGTTTCAATGTACCAGTTTTACGCAGTTTTTATTTTTTTAAACAAAAACCACTCACAGTAAAAATATGAGACCCCCAAAAGGCACTCCGGTACAATAGACACTACAACTTGGAAAAAAAATTACAGCAATTACTTGAATGGGCCAGGAGTTTAAGCTAAACACAGGATCGATGATCGTCGAGATGAATCCAAATATATATATATAGATAGTGAATCTATCAAAATAGTATATGACTAGCGAATTCTCGGCTACGCCGAGCATTCCCTAGAGCTCCGCTGTCAATGTAAAAAAACAAATGCCGCTCGACATTAAAAAAAAATTATATCTGCTTGTCAGCCCTCAATGAGACCTTTATTAGATTCCAAACATGATACACTTCTAATAACTTTTTGCATAAAACAAAAGTCGATCGGAATGGAACATTTTTGTCATTTATGTACCCCAACTCTCACCGAGACCTTTCATTTGATACTATACACGACATATTTCTGACAACTTTCTGCATAAAACAAAAGTCGATCGACATGAAACATTTTTATCATATCTACACGCTAGCCCACACCGTGTCTTTTCATTTGATACCAAACATTATATATTTGTAACAACCTTTTGCAAGAAACAAAAGTCGAGCAACATTGACAATTTTTGGTAATTCTGCACACCAGCCCTCATTGCAACCTTTCATTTGATACCAAACACCAAACACTTCTGACAACTTTTTGCACAAAACAAAAACCGATCGACATAGTACATTTTTGACAATTGTGCACGCTAGCCCGCAACAAGACGTTTTATTTGAGACCAAACTCGACATACTTTTGAAAACTTTTTGCAGAAAACAAAAGCGGATCGACATGAAATATTTTTGTCAATTATACACGCCAACCCTCACCGAGACCTTTCATTTGATACCAAACACCACACACTTCTGACAACTTTTTGCAAAAAACAAAAGCCGAATGACATGGCACATTTTTGTCAATTCTGCACGCTAGCCCTCAACCAGACGTTTTGTTTGAGACCAAACTCGACATACTTTTGATAACTTCTTGCAGAAAACAAAAGCCGATCAGAATGGAACATTTTTGTCAATTCTGCACGCTAGCACCCAATGAGACCTTTTATTTGAGACCAAAGTCGACATACTTCTAAAAACTTTTTGCAAAAAACAAAAGCCGATCAACATAGCACATTTTTGTCAATTCTGCACGCTAGCCCTCAACGAGACCTTTCATTTCAGACCAAACTCGACATACCTTTAAGAAATTTTTGCAAAAAACCAAAGCCGATAAACATTAACCATTTTTGTTAACTCTGCACACCAGCCCTTATCGAAACCTTTTATTTGATACCAAACACAACACACTTGTAACAACTTTTTGCAAAAAAACAAATACCAATCGACAAAGCAAAGTTTTGTCAATTCTGCACGTTAGCCCTCAACAAGACGATTCATTTGAGCCCAAACTCGACATACCTTTGAGAACTTTTTGAAGAAAACAAAAGCTGATCAGAATGGAAAATTTTTGTCAATCCTGGTCGGTAGCCCTCAACGAGACCTTTCATTTGAGACCAAAGTCGACGTAACTTTGAAAATTTTTTGCAAAAAACGTTCTTGTTAATTCTACACGCCAGCCCTTATCGAGCCTTTTCATTTGATACCAAACACCATATATTTTTTCCAAACACGATACTTTTCTGACAACATTTTGCAAAAAACAAATTCTAATCTACGTAGAAAAAAATACTCTATCGAATAACCTAAAAATAAACATACGTTTCCATTTAAAATAAGAAAGCTGTGTCCCGCATTTTGAGAACCACTGGTTGAAAAAAATTTTTTTTGCTCATTGTATTAGTCCTGTAAAATGGTGGTTCTTTGCTAATTTAACCAACCTCGTAGTTCTCGAGATAGCAATGGTGGCACTTTTAAATGGAACACCCTGTATACTTGTGACAACCTTTTGCAAAAAACCTAAGCCGATCGACATAGCACATTTTTTGTCAATTCTGCACGCTAGCCCTCTCCGAGACCTTTCATTTGATACCAAACACGACATACTTCTGACAACTTTTTGCATAAAACAAAAGCCGATCGACGTGGAACATTTTTGTCAATTCTGCACGCCAGCCCTCAACGAGACTTTTCATTTGATACCAAACACCACACACTTCTGACAACTTTTTGCAAAAAACAAATACCGATCGACATAGCACATTTTTATTAATTCTGCACGCTAGCCCTCTCCGAGACCTTTCATTTGATACCAAACACGACATACTTCTGACACCTTTTTGCATAAAACAAAAGCCGATCGACATGAAACATTTTTATCATATCTGCAGGCTAGCCCACACCGAGACTTTTCATTTGATGCCAAACAAAATATACTTGTGACAACCTTTTGCAAAAAACAAAAGCCGATCGACATTGACAATTTTTGTTAATTCTGCACATCAGCCCTCATTGAAACCTTTCATTTGATACCAAACACAATACACTTCTGACAAGTTTTTGCAAAAAACAAAAACAGATAGACATAGCACATTTTTGTCAATTCTGCACGCTAGCCCTCTCCGAGACCTTTCATTTTATACCAAACACGACATACTTCTGATAACTTTTTGCATAAAACAAAAGCCGATCGACATGACACATTTTTGTTAATTCTGCACGCTAGCCCTCAATGATACCTTTCATTTGAGACCAAACTCGACATACCTTTCAGAAATTTTTGCAAAAAACAAAGGCCGATCAACATTGACCTTTTTGTTAATTCTACACGCCAGCCCTTATCGAGCCTTTTCATTTGATACCAAACACCACATACTTCTCACAACTTTTTCCAAAAAACAAAAGCCGTTCGATACAGAACAATTTTGTTCATTTTGCACGCTAGCCTTCATCGTGACCTAGCCTAATATAACATTCACTGACTTTAGTAACGTTCATTTGGGAATATTTGTTCTCTGTTTAGTTACTTTATTAAACATTTGGCAATTATGACATGTATTTCGAAAATACCCAAACACGACATTATTCTGACAACATTTTGCAAAAAACAAATTCTAATCTACGTAGAACATTTTTGTCATTTGTGCACACCAGTCCGTATTGTGTCGTTTCCTTAAAACCCAATTACGACCTACTTCTAACAACTTTTTACGAAAAACAAAAGCAGATCGACATGACACATTTTTTTGTCATTTTAAAACTGGCCCTTACGGTTTGCTTTCTTTTGATAACAAACACAGCAAAGTATTCAATTTATTTTATTTAATAATATTTGATTTTTATTTAGTTACTTTATAAGTTGGCAACATTGTTTGTGTTAAAAAATAGTAGTTAATTTTTAAATTTATAAATTAATATTGTTAACCCTACTACAACTGTCACCGTCTTCATTGAAGTTAGTTTAGGAATATTTGGTTTTAATTTAGTTACTTCATCACACATTTGGCAACATTGACTTTTGACATTGGAAACATCAAAATTTATATTAATTAAATACGTTATGTTTTAAACTTAAATTAGTTGTAACACCTTTGCTCAAGTCTATTATTCATGAAATTGTTTTTAAATCTTTGATATCAATGTTTTATTAAAAGATATAATCATTTAAAGTTCATAGACAGATTGTCAAAAGTGACGGATGACAGAGTGATTCTTCTTAAATGTAGACATGGCCTCTGGGATCCATTGTTTCAGTGTACCAATTTTACGCAGTTTTTATTTTTTTAAACAAAAACCACTCACAGTAAAAATATGAGACCCCCAAAAGGCACTCCGGTACAATAGACACTACAACTTGGAAAAAAATTACAGCCATTACTTAAATGGGCCAGGAGTTTAAGCTGGACACAGGATCGGTGATCGTCGAGATGAATCCAAATATATATAGATAGTGAATCTATCAAAATAGTATATGATTACTTTTGTAAATATTAAATTGTAACAATATAACGAATATTTAACCACATACATAAGGCTGATTTTTAACTGTGGTGTTATTATCTAAATTATCCTTCCTCATGCAATTCGTTGGTTTTGTTTGAAAGGATGTATTCTAGTTCCTCTTTTTATAACAATATTTATTACATAAAAAGCTTAAAAATGACTTAAAAATCATTGTATTTTATTCACAGCGGTAATCAACGCATTTTACATCTGTTACATATGACATAAAACGACAAATAATTAACTACTGATATGCAGGCTGTTCATATTGAATTGGACACCATTGCTATCTCGAGAACTATAAAAGCTACGAGGTCGATTAAATTAGCAAACAATTTCTGTTTTACAACACTATTAACGTGAGACAAAAAAAAAATTTTTAAGGCAGTGGTTCTGAAAGTTGGGTCCCAACTTTTTTATTTTAAATGTTAACCAATTTTTTTAATTGCTTATTCAATAGAGAATTTTGTTCTTAATTCAATGATATATTATTATCATACCTTAACATAACGATTTTTTTGAGAAAAATGCATATGAAATCTTATATTAATTTGATTAAAATATGACAATAATTAAAGTGCCTTGATAGAAAGAAGTAAATAAAAGTATAATAACCAAATAAAGTATTCACATATTTAATTCAAGGCACTCTAAATCCAGGTTAAGAAATGACTTGATATCCGTTTTTTCCGTCATGGCACTCTTATTATTGTCATATTTGAATCAAATTAATATAAAACTTCAGATGTATTTTTCTTACAAAAATTATTATGTTAGGGTATGATAATATTATATCATTGAATTCAGAATAATATTCTCTACTGAAAAAGCAAATAAGGAAAATAAGTTCCCATTTAAAATTAAAACGTTAGTAACAGTATTTTGAGAACCACAAGTTTAAAAAAAATTGTTTGTGTCATGTTAATTGTGTTGTAAAATAGAAATTCCCCCCTATTCTGTAACTCAGTGATTAATTTTTATCAGGTCGCTAAATTTATTCTCCAATGAAAATAAATAGCACTGAAGAAAATATCAAAACATCAGTTGCAAAACTTATTTTTATTTGTCAAGCATTTTAGTAACTGGTTAAAAATAAACCACTGAGTTACAGAATAGACCCATTATTTGCTAATTTAACCGACTTCGTAGCTCTTATAGTCCTCGAGATAGCAATAGTGACCAATTTAAAATGAACACCCTGTATAAACATCCTTCCTCATGCAACTCGTTGGTTGTGTATGAAAGGATGTATTCTAGTTCCTCTTTTTATAACAATATTTATTACATGAAAAGCTTTAAAATGATTTAAAAATCATTGTATTTTATTCACAGCGGTAATCAACGCATTTTACATCTGTTACATATGACATAAAATGATTCAAAGACGATTTTGACTAATGTTCATACATTCTTTTTTATTATATCTTAGCAAAATTTGCATTTTCATGCAGTACATTCAGTTTGACTGAACGTAACTGTCATCAATTGACACAATAAGTACGAAGTTAGTTAAAGAATGTATAAAAATATTGTTTTATTTTTAAAAGTTGCTGATATGTATTTCTACAAAGACCTAGATTGTAAGATGAAGCAAATTCCTACTTGAACAGAATAAAACAATACGTCACAAATAACAAAATTTAATACAAAGGAAAATTGAATACAATACAAAAACTGGTATACTATCGTTTAAGTTATGAAAATGAAGCAAAATCTAAACGATAATATTTTTAAATTATTGCGAGCTCTCAATAAATAATAAGTTACAAAATGTTATAAGACTTAACTACAGAAGACTCGTACTGAACAGCTAGGCGCTTGACGAAGATCTCTGAACAGCTAGGCGCTTGATGAAGATCTCTGGCACTCGTACTGGCGAGACACGAGAAGATCTCTCTTGTTCAGGATCGAATATCAATATAGAAGCACTCAACACAGCACAGCACAATACATATAAACACTGTTACACTTGATTTATAAAGAAGAATACTTGAGTTTTGAGTAATAATAATTACGTTTATAACGAAATAAACACTGCCTACAAAACTGTTTTGTAGAGCAGCTGCGAACGAACACAAATATTATTTTTATTAACTGTCATAACAACATTTCATTTTTTTCCCAAGTGAACTAATTTATTTTAAAAAATAGAACAAAATGACTAAAACTGAACATACCGGCCACCAAAATGTTTCCTTTTAAATATTTTGATTCGGTAGCGGTGAAACTTTTACTACTGGTCGAGTAATAATTCCTGCGGATGTTTTTATTCGCAGAACACGAACTATATTATCCTTTCCAGGAATTGTTTCAAGTATTCGGCCCAGTTTCCATTGAAGTAAATTTTCTGGTTGATCGTGAACCAGAACCAGCATATTTGGTTTCAAAGATTCGCCAGGTTTAGACCATTTTTGTCGTTGTTGTAGTGTACGAAGGTAGATTTGGTGCCAACGTTTCCAAAATTGTTGGTGTAATTGTTGAACTAGTTCCCAATGAGTTAAATGGTTAGTTGGAATCTCAATGTAGTCATAAGATGGCAGTCCTACCAATGGTTCCATAGTCAAGAAATGACCAGGAGTTAATGGTTGAAGATCTGATGGATCATTGGATCTAGGATGAAGAGGACGTGAATTCAGTATGGCTTCAACTTCAGTTAGAACTGTTAAAAATTCTTCGTATGTTAGAATTCTCTGACCTAATACATTGCGTAAAAGACGTTTTGCAGATTTAATAGCTGCTTCCCACAAGCCACCAAAATGTGGCGCTGATGGAGGATTAAAATGCCATTGAATTTGTTGTGGCACTAAATGTTCTTGTAATTTCGTGCGAAAGGATTTGTCCTTTAATAAATTTTGAACTTCAGTCAAATGACGAGCTGTGCCAACGAAATTTGTTCCGCAGTCGCTATGACTGTCTGTAACACGACCACGGCGAGCTATAAAACGACTTAAAGCCGCTAGAAAAGTTTCAGTTGATAAACTGGAGACTAACTCCAAATGCACTGATTTTGTAGAGAAACAGATGAAAAGACATATATATGCTTTCATGATTTTTTGTCCACGACGTCTGCTGAAAGTGACATTAAATGGACCGCCAAAATCAACACCACTTTTTGCAAAAGGTTTGGCAGCAGTCACTCTGTCTACTGGCAGGTCACCCATGTAAGGTGCATCGCTTGTAGGACTTAACTTAAAACAAGAAACACACTTCGTTACTACAGTGCGAATTATTCGTCTTGCATTTATTATCCAAAATTTTCGACCGATTATAGATTCTAAAGTCTGTACACCAACATGTTTCCATTTCTTGTGGTAATATTCTATTAAGAGATGTGTAAATTTATGATGAGGTGGTAAAAGAATGGGATGTTTGTGGTCATAATCTAATTTGGATTTAGATAACCGACCACCAACGCGTAGTAAGCCGTCATCATCAATAAAAGGGTTCAGTTTAACCAACTGTCCTTTGTGATATGTACCCTTTCCAACGGAACGTAATTCTTCCGTAAACTCAACAGATTGTACCCATTTTAATAAACGAATATGAGCTTCGAGAAGTTCTTCGATAGAAATTTCTTTATTTCTTCGTTCACGATGACGCCAACGTAAACAATAAACAATTGCATGCCAGAGACGTATATAGCTAGAACTTTTTGATGTTAAATCGTATTCCTTTTGAGATGTCAATAGAAATGTGTTAGCCTCTTCTGACGCTACTACAGATATGGTATCTTGATTGGTATCAGATTCCATACAAGTCGGCCACTCTTCTGTTGGAGAAGACAACCATGGTGGTCCATATAACCAATTAGGATGGTTGGTTAACTCTATAGGGGTTAATCCTCTTGAACCTGGATCGGCGGGATTGTCCTGTGTCGAAACATAGTTCCATTGTATTCCTGGTAGAATCTCCTGGATTTGTGCAACCCTGTTACCTACGAAGGTCTTTAAACGACAGGGTTCTTTAGTAAGCCAAGATAAAACTATTTCTGAGTCTGTAAAGACGTATGTATTTTGAAATGTATCTGGTATAGATTTCTTGATAAACCTCATCAAGTTAGCTAATACATGAGCTGCGCATAGCTCTAATCTAGGGATGGTCTGACGTTTTAAAGGTGCCACTCTCGTTTTAGCACAAAGTAAATGAACCGAATTGTGACTAATGTTTTTGACATAAACAACGGCACAATATCCCTTTTCTGAGGCATCTGAGAATCCTATGAGGACAGGATTTGAGTCTATTATAACTCGTCTCGGAAACGTTATAGAGACTACTTGATGTAATTCATTTAAGAATTGAGTCCATTGTGCAATCAAACATGACGGAGGAGTTTCATCCCAATCAAGTTTGAGAACCCAAAATTTCTGTACCATTATTTTTAACATCATCGTTATAGGAGCAAGTAATCCAAGTGGATCATAAATTTTTGCAAGACATGAAAGTACATTACGTTTCGTACAAATATTATCAAAATTGTTGACATTATAGGAAAGTTGATCAATAGACGGAACCCATTTTACTCCTAATAATTTGATATGTTGACTATCATCTAAATGTACGTCCAAATTAGAGATAAGTTCTGAAGGAAGTTCGTGTAATAAATCCATCGAACTACTTGACCACTTCCTAAGACAGAATCCACCAGCTTTAAATATTCCAATCAATTGTGTACATAATTCTTTTGCTGATTCCAAATTATTGGCTCCTGTTACAACATCATCAACATATGTTTGTTCTAAAAGAACTTTAGCAGCAAGAGGAAAGTTATACTGTTCATCTTCGGCTAATTGTTCGATGGTACGAATTGCGAGAAAGGGAGCGCAATTCAATCCGAATGGAAGGGAAGAGAATTGATAAATTTGTGGTTGTTCAGATAATGATTCATTCCATAAGATACGTAGATATGATCGATGTTCTGGATTAACTTTAATTTGTAAAAACATTTTCGCCACGTCGGCAATGATTAAGATGGGATGTAGTCTTATGGTTAAGTGAATACGCATAATATTTCTTTGAAGTACGGGACCCGGAAACAAATTATCATTAAGTGATTGGCCATTTGCAGTAATTTTGGAGGCGTTGATCACCACTCGTACTGCGGTTGTGGTACTACTTAGTTTTACTACAGGATGGTGGGGCATATAGTAAAAATGCGATGAGTATTGATCATTTGGTTGATCAATAGGTTCTATGTAATCATTTGCAATTAATTCACTTATAAATTGAATATATTCCTTTTTTAAGAATGTGTCTTTGTTCAAACGATTTATAAGAGAATGACAACACTTAAGTGCTATATTAAATGAAGGTCCAATATCGGGGGGAAATTTTTTGAAAGGTAAAGAAATTTCATAGCGACCGCTGTCGTATCGTTTGATTGTTTCTTTATAGTTAGTTTCCACCAACTGATCTTCAATTGTTCTAACTGGTGGTGTTGAACTAATGTTCTCGATAGTCCAAAACTTAGTAAGGAGATCATTTAAGTTTTCGTCAGATATTAAATGTAAGGTTTGTGGTAAAGAAACTTGAGATAAAGTTTGGACTTCGCCCATTAAAACCCAGCCAAAGATTGTGTTGAAAGCAGTAGGTGTTCCTCTTGGTCCTCGTTTGCAACCAGGAAGGAAAGTTCGGCTAACCACCTCTGCACCTAGCAACATGTCAATGTTTTGTGGATTTTGAAATCCAGGATCCGCCAATGTTAGATTTTCTAAATGAGGATAAACTTGTTTATCAAGACGTGTGACTAAGTTCGTTATAGTTTTGACCACAACTGTACGAACATATAATGTACTGGAATTTATATTTCTAGTCATGAAAGCTGGTTGAATGGAACATTGAGTTATTCCTATTCCAACATTTATTGGAGTTCCACCAAGTGATTGTATTTTCGTTTTCGAAGGTTCAATAGACAAGCCCATATTGCGAGCACATCGCTCTGAAAGGTAGCTCAACTGGGAGCCGGAATCAAATAACACTCTAACTTCTTGATATGTTCCAGACTTGTCTTTTAATTTTACAATTGCTGTGGCTAGCAAAACAGTAGAGTTCTTATTTAATGAAGTGTTAGTTACGGGAAGATGTGAATCAGAAGAAGACTGTTCTACTTCTCGGTTAGTTGTTGCTGGAGCAAATTGCGTTTTATCAAAACGATCATTGAAATGTAACATAGAATGATGTTGACCATTACAATACTTGCATCTATTTTTTGAAGAATAACATTTTGTTCTATGCTCAGGAGAAAGACAATTAATACAATAATTGTTCCGTTTTGCTACATCAAATCTATGCTTAGGTGATAATTTTATAAACCTATCGCATACGAACAGTCGATGTGATTGTTTACAAAGGATACATGAAGTTTCTTTTGTCAGCAAACTAATTGGACGTTCCTTAAGTTTTGGAATTGATTTTAATGTTGGCTTTTCAGTGATTGATGATTCTAAACAAATAATTTGCTGAGCAAGAAAATCAAGTAAATCTTCATGAGTTGGTGTACTATTCGTTTTTAAAGTACTTTCCCAACGCCGTCGAGTATTTACATCCAACTTATCAGCTATCATACTTTCTAAAAAATAACCCAAAGCATGTGGATCATTCAACTTTACATCCAAATTATTTAGGGCTGCGAGAGTCTGTCGTGTGGAATGTACAATCATCTTTAAAGAATCTGCAGACGTTGTTTTAATAACTGGCAATGAAATCAATTCTCTAAAATGAAGAGTTCTTAAAGTACGTGGTCGAAAATATTCTGCATGTAACATATTCCATGCGGACTCAAAATTATTTGTGGTTACAGGTATATTTTTTATTAGATCCGCAGGTTCTCCTTGTAAACAACCTTTCAAATATCTAAATTTTTGAATTCCAGACAAATCAGTTCTTTCGACAACTAATGAGTGAAAGAGATCATGGAAACTCATGTAAGATAGTTTGTCACCCGTGAATGTAGGCAATTGTAAAGGTGGAAGTTTATTATCGTTATGTTCATGAGTATCAGAAAGAGCAGGATTCGATTTATTATTATCCGCTAAGATAACTGGGTTTGGGAACCATTCAACGTATTTAATTCGGATATTTACAATATTGTCATGGACTTCATCATAAATATCACCCAGTGAATTTAATAATTCTGTTTGTTCATTACTCCTTTCTTGGAGATTATGAAGAGCAATCTCTAATTCTTCGTAGCAACTATCGAAGCTGCATGAAAGTTTATCCAATTCTGGAAAGGATAATTGAAGTTTGCTCCGATTGACAGCGGAATCGTTCTCCGCATATGTTTTATAAAGTGAAATGCGACGACGTACGCGTTGAAATCTGCTGGTAGCAGCAAACGCCATTGTAAATATTTGTGTACCGTTCGTAAATAATTGTGATTATAAAGAAACCGGCCACTGTGTGGCACTGATATACAATGTTACCACTCAAGTATTCAAATTCGGACTAGTACTGAATAATTCTGTATCAACGCAAAATTCACAATCATCAAACAATAAGGATCCGGCTCGAAGGACCAATGTTTTATTTTTAAAAGTTGCTGATATGTATTTCTACAAAGACCTAGATTGTAAGATGAAGCAAATTCCTACTTGAACAGAATAAAACAATACGTCACAAATAACAAAATTTAATACAAAGGAAAATTGAATACAATACAAAAACTGGTATACTATCGTTTAAGTTATGAAAATGAAGCAAAATCTAAACGATAATATTTTTAAATTATTGCGAGCTCTCAATAAATAATAAGTTACAAAATGTTATAAGACTTAACTACAGAAGACTCGTACTGAACAGCTAGGCGCTTGACGAAGATCTCTGAACAGCTAGGCGCTTGATGAAGATCTCTGGCACTCGTACTGGCGAGACACGAGAAGATCTCTCTTGTTCAGGATCGAATATCAATATAGAAGCACTCAACACAGCACAGCACAATACATATAAACACTGTTACACTTGATTTATAAAGAAGAATACTTGAGTTTTGAGTAATAATAATTACGTTTATAACGAAATAAACACTGCCTACAAAACTGTTTTGTAGAGCAGCTGCGAACGAACACAAATATTATTTTTATTAACTGTCATAACAACATTTCATTTTTTTCCCAAGTGAACTAATTTATTTTAAAAAATAGAACAAAATGACTAAAACTGAACAAATATATTATTTTGAAAATAATTATCTATTTTATTAATGTGAATAATGTGAATAACATACCATAAAGATACATTTTTATATTGCCAAAAAAACATGATTACATTTATGCTTAGCTGTTGCTATATTCATTTATATATTTATGAAGCTGAATTATATATGTATTTATTTTATTTTACTAATATTATTTTATCACTGCCCTTGAAATTGTACTTCTTCGAGAATAGAAGTAGTTAGATTGCTTCTAGATGTGCATATTTTATTTATTTTAATCGAGTAGAATTAACGTCATGCTAAATAATTTTATATAAATGTATTATTTCATTCGTAAAATATTTATATGTGCCTATGGGAATTGTTGATTTTGATGATATAGTTAGTCTAGAGGTTGTATTTTTGAAATACAATCGTTGTTTGTAATAAAGTACTTTTAAAAAGGTAGTTTAGTTTATTTTAACTAGTTTTATAATTTAATAAATAATATTTTACAATATGTAAATGTTTAAATTATAACAATATAACGAATATTCAACCACAAACTTTAGGCAGGTTTTTAAATGCAGTTTTATTGCATAAATAATAATAATTCATTCTTAATCAATTACTTGTTTGTGCACAAATATATATATATATATATATATATATATATATATATATATATATATATATTTGTAGAACATTATTTATTATAGAAATAGGTTTCACTATTTTAAAAGTGATTAGACTACATTCAAACCTGTAATCAAAACCTTTAACTTATGTCACAAATGTAAGTACTTAAAGGATAGTACAAACAACATATTTGAACTAATTAGTTTAAGAAGAATAAGAAGAAAAGCCTATTGGTTTTTTAAATTTATAGAAAAATATCAATTTTGTTATAATTATACCCGAACCTGTGATGAAGACATTTGAACCTTTTTACATATGTAACTGGTAAACAATTAGCTATTTATATATAAATATTAATGTTAAACCTTAAAGTAAATGTACTAAACTTCATATCAACCAATTGAAATTCATTGTGTTACTGTATTTCCAAATAAAATTTGATTATTTTTGAATTTACAATTTTTCAATATTGTAATCAACCGAAATATAAGAAATAAAAATGCAATTTAATTATTCAAATTTTATTATTTATGTTATGTTGAATGTAACGAAAATCTGAGTATTAATCTTAGATTTAAATTTAAAATTAAATTACTCGGTTAGTTGAGTACCAACTCTTGTGGTATAAACTATGGACTAATTAAAAAGGGTCATATTCCCATAATACCTTTACAGAAATGTAGGTCACTTTAAATGTAAACCTGCTTAAAGTTGGCAATGACTACCAAATTTTATGACTCCAATAAAATTTAAATTATAGAATCTCTCATCACTTATATTTAAATACAAATAGATAACACAGATATAAAAAAATCTGATGTATCCAACACATTAACTTCAATATATTCTACATAAGTTTTTCCGTACATTCAATTTACTACTCGGTGAATATTTGGTTTGAAAAGATGTTTATTGTTTCATACATCAGTTACAAATGAATAAATGGATAGATACTTTGTTTATGTAAACGTTTACATCTCATCTCATTTCTTTATAAAATACTACAGAATTTTGAAAAATAATTTAAATTTAAAGAATGTGTAAAATGCAATTAATTAAAGTTTAATAAGGTCCAGATACATAATTTATTTATATAATAATTATTGTACATTAAATTGTTAAAAATTCCCTCCAAAACGGTATGAAAAAAATTTTCAACGTAGTCTCACAAAATCCATTGTCTAACTAACATCTGTAAGTGATAAAAATTAAAAATGTACCTAATAACATTTATATAGTACCTTAAACTAATATCCAACAATTTTCAAACATTTTTTTTGCATTATTTCGTAGTAAAAATATGAATTTTCATGTAATCCATTCACCTGGGAGCACATGTCATCAAAAGCATTTCTCGTTGAATATTTGGTTTCAGAAAGTGTTTATTGTTTGAAATATCAATGATAATTGAATAATTGGATAGATACTTTGTTTTTGTATACGTTTTCATTTAAAAAATCATCTCATTCCATAACAAAATACAATAGAAATTTTAAAAATCTAATTGTTGTTGTAATCAACTACTTTCATCTGAAATTTGATGAAAGAATACATAAAGAATGTATAAAATGCAGTTACTTACAGTTTAATATAATCCAGAATTATTGTACAATAAATTATTAAACATTTCTTCCAAGGGGGTATGAAGGAAAGGTTTGTCAGTATTTTTAAATAAATGTGTTTATGAGTGAATACGACGCGCCTTGTTTGATTTCCATAATTAAATTTTTGTCAATAGTGTTATTATCCGTAATTTTATGTTATTCTTTTCTATGAATATATTTTTGTTTGGATAACTACGAGTATAACTGAAATGAAAACACATGTTTAAATACATTCAAGAAAATATAAAATTACATACTTACATTATAAAATGTATTGTAATTTTATTTTTAAAATAATTTTACTATATATTTCTCCAAGCAAATACAAGACTTGCAAGATGATTTTTTGATTAGAGCTGACGTTTTGACAAACGTCATATGTCATGAAAATTTAAATATTGTAAATAAGGTTTGCCGTAAATTATTATGTACAATGCACTTTTATGATAATCAGTTACACTTCAGTAGTGTTATTATCAGTAATTTTATGTTATTTCTCTTCTATAAATATACTCTTGTTTGGATAACCAATTAAAAATTGTAACTGAAATGAAAATACATCTTTAAATACAACGAAACAAATTTAAAATAATATACTTACATCACAAAGTGTATTGTACATAGTTTACTTTATATTTCTGTAAATTTCTCTTTGAAAATATGAAACTTGTGCCACGAATTTTTTGATTGACTGACCCAACAGATGATAAACGTCAAACGTCATAAAATTAAATATTTTAAATGAACCACACTTAACATTCAGTGTATTTGTATATATTTCGCTCACTATTATAATGTATAAAAATATAATTACCTTTACAATATCTCTTTTCATTTTCAAAATAAATCAATTAAAAGTTTCATATTGAATTGTCAAAAATGACGGATGGCACAGTAATTCTTTTTAAATTTAAACCTGGCATCTAAAATATTTTTTTCAGTTTTGTTCCACTTTTCCTTTTTGGCTTAGTTTTCGATTTTTTACACAAAAACTATGCACGGTAAAAATATGGGACACCCAAAAGCGATTGGTCCTCGTTAAACCACATCTAATAAAATAATATTAAAATTATTACATGAATGGTTTGACCTGTACCCGTGAGCAAAGTTTTTGCGATGCTCGAGATGAATCCAACTATATATAGATATATAGATAATGAATCTACCAAAATGGTATATGACTAGCGAATTCTCGGCTACGCCGAGCATTCCCTAGAGCTCCGCTGTCAGTGCAAAAAACAAATGCTAATCGACATGAAAAACTGTTTTTCCATATCTGCACGTCAGCTCTCACCGAGACCTTTCATTAGGTTTCGAAAACGATATACTTCTATTAACTTTTGAAAAAAACAAAAGCCGGTCGACATGAAACATTTTTGTCAGTTATGCACGTCAGTCCTTACCGAGACCTTTTATTTGACACCAAACACAACATACTTCTGACATTTTTTTTACATAAAACAAAAGCCGATCAACATGAAACATTTTTGCAATTCCTACAGGCTAGCCCACACCGAGAACTTTCATTTAATACCAAACATCACATACTTCTGATAACTATTTGCGAAAAACAAAAGCAGATCGGCATGGAACATTTTTGCCAATTCTGCACGCTAGCCCTCAACGAGACCTTTCATTTGAGACTAAACTCGACATATTTCTAAAAACTTTTTGCAAAGAACAAAAGCCGATCAACATTAAATATTTTTGTTAATTCTGTACACCAGCCCTTATCGAAACCTTTTATTTGATATCAAACACCACACACTTGACCAGACGTTTTGTTTGATACCATACTCGACATACCTTTGAAAACTTTTTGCAGAAAACAAAAGCCGCTCGGAATGGAACATTTTTGTCAATTTTGCACGCTAGCCCTCAACGAGACCTTTCATTTGAGACCAAACTCGACATACTTCTGAAAACTTTTTGCAAAGAACAAAAGCCGATCAACATTAAACATTTTTGTTAATTCTGCACATCAGCCCTTATCGAAACCTTTCATTTGATACCAAACGCCACACACTTGTGACAACTTTTTGCAAAAAACAAAAACCAATCGACATAGCACAATTTTGTCAATTCTGCACGCTAGCCCTCAACCAGACGTTTTGTTTGATACAGAACTCGACATACCTTTGAGAACTTCTTGCAAAAAACAAAAACCGATCGACGTAGTACATTTTTGTCAATTCTGAACGCTAGCCCTCAACGAGACCTTTCATTTGAGACCAAACTCGACATACTTCTAAAAACTTTTTGCAAAAAACAAAAGCCGATTAACATTAAATATTTTTGTTAATTCTGCACACCACCCCTTATCGAAACCTTTCATTTGATACCAAACACCACACACTTGTGACAACTTGTTGCCAAAAACAAAAGCCGATTGACATGGCACATTTTTGTCAATTCTGCACGCTAGCCCTCAACCAGACGTTTTGTTTGATACCATACTCGACATACTTTTGAAAACTTGTTGCAGAAAACAAAAGCCGATCGAAATGGAACATTTTTGTCAATTTTGCACGCTAGCCCTCAACGAGACCTTTCATTTGAGACCAAACTCGACATACTTCTGAAAACTTTTTGCGAAAAACAAAAACCGATCGACGTAGTACATTTTTTTTTCAATTCTGCTCGCTATCCCTCAACGAGACCTTTCATTTGAGACCAAACTCGACATATCTCTAAAAACTTTTTGCAAAAAAACAAAAGCCGATCAACATTAACCATTTTTGTTAATTCTGCACACCAGCCCTTATCGAAACCTGTCATTTGATACCAAACACCACACACTTGTGACAACTTTTTGCAAAAAACAAAAACCAATCGACATAGCACATTTTTGTCAATTCTACACGCTAGCCCTCAACGAGAAGTTCATTTGAGACCAAACTCGACGTACCTTTGAGAAAGTTTTGCAAAAAACAAAAGCCGATCAACATTGATCATTTTTGTTAATTTTACACGCCAGCCCTTATCGAGCCCTTTAATTTTATACTAAACACCAAATACTTCTCACAACTTTTTCCAAACACGAAATATTTCTGACAACATTTTGCAAAAAACAAATTCTAATCTACGTAGAACATTTTTGTCATTCATGCACACCCGTCCACATTGTGTCGTTTCCTTAAAACCCAAGGACGACCTACTTCTAAGAACTTTTTACAAAAAACAAATGCAGATCGACATGACACATTTTTTTTGTCATTTCAACACCGGCCCTTATAGTTTTCTTTCTTTTGATACAAAGCCAAGTGTTGTAATTTAATTACGAACATTTGATTTTTGTTTAGTTACTTAATAATTTGGCAACACTGTTTGTATTAAAATATTGTAGTTAATTTTTAAATTTATGAATTAACATCGGCAATCCTAATATATAATAGCCACTGTCTTCAGTGAAATTCATTTAGGAATATTTGTTTTTTGTTTAGTAATTTCATCACACATTTGGCAACATTGACTTATGATGTAATTCGAAACTTCAAAATTTAAAATAATTAAATGTGTTGTGTATTAAACTTAAAATATTAGTAAAACCTTTGCTCAGGACTATTATTCATAACACTGTTTTTAAAACTTTGATATCAATGTTCTATTAAAAGATACAATCATTTAACGTTCATAGACAGATTGTGAAAAGTGACAGATAACTGCGTGATTCTTCTTAAAGTTAGACATGGCCTCTGGGATCCGTTGTTTCAAGGTACCAATTATGCACAGTTTTTGATTTTTTACACGAAAACCACTCACAGTAAAAATATGAGACCCCAAAAAGGCCCTATTCCACTTTAAACTACTTCTAATATAATAATATTGAAATTATTCCATGAATGGTTTGACCTGTACCCGTGAGCAAAATTTTTACGATGCTCGAGATGAATCCAAATATAGATAGATATATAGTGAATCTATCAAAATAGTATATGACTAGCGAATTCTCGGCTACGCCGAGCATTCCCTAGAGCTCCGCTGTCAGTGCAAAATACAATTGCCAATCGACATAAAACAATTATTTTATATTTGCACGTCAGGCCTCACCGAGACCTTTCATTAGATTGCAAACACGATATACTTCTAATAATATTTTGCAAAAAAACAAAAGCCGGTGGACATGAAACATTTTTGTCATTTATGTACCCCAACTCCCACCGAGACCTTTCATTTGATACCATACACGACATACTTCTGACAACTTTCTGCATTAAACAAAAGTCGATCGACATGCAACATTTTTATCATATCTACACGCTAGCCCACACCCAGACTTTTCATTTGATACCAAGCACGACATACTTCTGACAACTTTTTGCATAAAACAAAAGCCGATCGACATTGAACATTTTTGTCAATTCTGCACGCTAGCCCTCAACGAGACTTATCATTTGATACCAAACACCACACACTTCTGACAACTTTTTGCAAAAAACAAATACCGATCGACATAGCACATTTTTATCAATTCTGCTCGCTAGCCCTCTCCGAGACTTTTCATTTGATATCAAACACGATATACTTCTGACAACGTTTTGCAAAAAACAAAAACCGATCGACATAGTACATTTTTGTCAATTCTGCAGGCTAGCCCACTACGAGACCTTTCATTTGATATCAAACACGATATACTTCTGACAACTTTTTGCAAAAACAAAAACCGATCAACATAGTACATTTTTGTCAATTCTGCAGGCTAGCCCTCTCCGAGACCTTTCATTTGATACCAAACACGACATACTTCTGACAACATTTTGCATAAAACAAAAGCCGATCGACATGGAACATTTTTGTCAATTCTGCACGCTAGCTTTCAACGAGACCTTTCATTTGAGACCAAATTCGACATATCTTTGAGAAATTTTTGCAAAAACAAAAGCCGATCAATATTGACCTTTTTTCTTAATTCTACACGCCAGCCCTTATCGAGCCTTTTCATTTGATACCAAACACCACATACTTTTTACAACATTTTCCAAAAAACAAAAGCCGTTCGATATAGAACATTTTTGTTCATTCTGCACGCTAGCCCTCATCGTGACCTAGCCTAATATAACTTTCCTTAAAACCCAAGGATGACCTACTTCTAACAACTTTTTACGGAAAACAAATGCAGATCGACATGACACATTTTTTTTTGTCATTTTAAAACTGGCCCTTATGGTTTCCTTTCTTTTGATAACAAACACTGCAAAGTATTCAATTTATTTTATTTAGGAATATTTGATTTTATTTAGTTACTTTATAATTTGGCAACACTGTTTGCATTAAAAAATAGTAGTTAATTTTTAAATTTATAAATTAATATTGGCAACCCTAATACAACTGCCACCGTCTTCAGTGAAGTTAGTTTAGGAATATTTGGTTTTAATTTAGTTACTTCATCACACATTTGGCAACATTGACTTTTGACATAGGAAACGTCAAAATTTATATTAATTAAATACGTTATGTTTTAAACTTAAATTAGTTGTAACACATTTGCTCAAGTCTATTATTCATGAAATTGTTTTTAAATCTTTGATATCAATGTTCTATTAAAAGATATAATCATTTAAAATTCATAGGCAGATTGTCAAAAGTGACGGATGACGGCGTGATTCTTCTTAAAGTTAGACATGGCCTCTGGGATCCATTGTTTCAAGGCAGCATTTGTGCAAAGTTTTAATTTTTTACACGAAAACTACTAATAGTAAAAATATAAGACACCCAAAAGGCACCAGATCTCATTAGCCCCCACATATTAAAAAAAAATTTATAACAATCACTTGCATGGTTCAGGCTGTAGGCGATTACAAAAGTTACTCGATGCTCGTGATGAATCTATAGATAGTGAATCTAATCGTTTAGTATATGGACTAGCGAATTCTTGGCTACGCCGAGCATTCCCTAGAGCTCCGCTGTCAGTGCAAAAAACAAATGCCGATCGACATGAAACAATTATTTCATATTCACACTTCAGGCCTCACTAAGACCTTTCATCAGATTGCAAGCAGGATATACTTTTAATAATTTTTTACAAAAAACAAAAGCCGGTCGACATTAAACATTTTTATCATTTATGTACCCTAGCCCTCACCGAGACCTTTCTTTTGATAACAAACACGACACACTTCTTACAACTTTCTGCATAAAACAAAAGTCGATCGACATGATACATTTTTACCATATCAACACGCTAGCGTACATCGAGACTTTTTATTTGATACCAAACACTATATACTTGTGACAACATTTTGCAAAAAACAAAAGCCGATCGACATTGACCATTTTCGTCAATTCTGCACACCAGCCTTTATTGAAACCTTTCATTTGATACCAAACATCACACACTTCTGACAACTTTTTGCAAAAAACAAATACCGATCGACATGGCACATTTTTGTCAATTCTGCATGCTAGCTCTCATCAAGACGTTTCATTTGAGACTAAACTTGACATACTTTTGAGAACTTTTTGCAGAAAACAAAAGCCGATCGGAATGGAACATTTTTGTCAATTTTGTACGCGAGCCCTCGTCAAGACCTTTCATTCGATACCAAACACGATATACTTCTAGTAACTTTTTGCATAAAACAAAAGCCGATCAACATAGAAAATTTTTAATTCTGCACACCAGTCCTTCCCGAGTCTTTTCATTCGATACCAAACACGACATATTTCTGACAACATTTTGCTAAAACCAAATTTTAATCGACGTAGAACATTTTTGTCTTTTGTGCACACCAGTCCACATTGTGTCGTTTCATTAAAACTCAAGAACGACCTACTTCTAACAACTTTTTGCGAAAAACAAATGCAGGTCGACATGACACATTTTTTTTGTCATTTCAAAACCGGCTCTTATGGTTTTCTTTTGATATCAAATATTTGATTTTTATTTAGTTACTTTATAATTTGGCAACACTGTTTGTATTAAAAAATAATAGTTAATTTT
Source organism: Stenolophus ochropezus (assembly GCA_035578165.1). Classification (NCBI taxonomy): domain Eukaryota; kingdom Metazoa; phylum Arthropoda; class Insecta; order Coleoptera; family Carabidae; genus Stenolophus; species Stenolophus ochropezus. The sequence continues at coordinate 360,173 of JAQOWZ010000074.1, read as the reverse complement.
TATATTTATAAATTAATATTGTCAACCCTAATACAACTGCCATCCTCTTCAGTGAAGTTAGTTTAGGAATATTTGGTTTTAATTTAGTTACTTCATCACACATTTGGCAACATTGACTTTTGACATTGGAAACGTCAAAATTTATATTAATTAAATACGTTATGTTTTAAACTTAAATTAGTTGTGACACCTTTGCTCAAGTCTATTATTCATGACACTGTTTTCAAATCTTTGATATCAATGTTCTATTAAAAGATACAATCATTTAAACTTCATAGACAGATTGTCAAAAGTGACGGATGACTACGTGATTCTTCTTAAATGTAGACACGGGCTCTGGGATCTATTGTTTCAAGGTACCAATTTTGCACAGTTTAAATTTTTTTAAACAAAAACCACTTACAGTAAAAATATGAGATCCCCAAAAGGCACTCCAGCACATTAGACCCTACAACTTGAAAAAAAAATTAAAATGATTACATAAATGCTTTAACCTGTTGCACCGAGGTAAAAATTCGCCGATGCTCTTGATTATTTAAAATATATATATTGAGTGAATCTATCAAAATAGTATATGACCAGCGAATTCTCGGCTACGCCGAGCATTCCCTGGAGCTCCGCTGTCAGTGCAAAAAACAAATGCCGATCGACATAAAACAATTATTTAATATTTTCACGTCAGGCCTCACCGAGACCTTTCATTAGATTGCAAACACGTTATAGTTCTAATAATTTTTTGCAAAAAACAAAAGCCGGTCGACATGAAACATTTTTGTCATTTATGTACCCCAACTCTCACCGAGACCTTTCATTTGATACTATACATGACATACTTCTGACAACTTTCTGCATAAAACAAAAGTCGATCGACATGAAACATTTTTATCATATCTACACGGTAGCCCACACCGAGACTTTTTATTTGATACCAAACACTATATACTTGTGTCAACCTTTTGCAAAAAACAAAAGCCGATCGACATGAAACATTTTTGTCATTTATACACGCCAGCCTTAACCGAGACCTTTCATTTGATACCAAACACGACATACTTCTGACAACTTTTTGCATAAAACAAAAGTCGATTAACATGGAACATTTTTGTCATTTCTGTACGCTAGCCCACAACAAGACCTTTCATTTGATACCAAACATGACATATTTCTAACAATTATTTGAAAAACAAAAACCGGTCGATGTAAAATATATTTGTCATTTATGCAAACCAGAAAACATTTATATAGAAAACATAAATTTTTAAAATAATTTTAGAATTTTACAAAATTAATAATTAATATCAAATATAACATTAATTAGAATGACATAATAACAATAAAAAACTCTCAGATAGAGTTTTTTTTTTATTTCCGTAACTGTCTAATTTTTGCCGAAAAAGGTAAATATTATATTTAATATATTTCATACAATAGACGTGCGGTTCCATCGGTTATGATTTTATCTGATGTAGAGTTGAAATATGAACAACTTTGTACTTTTGTAGTTTTGCTCTAAATATATCAGGAGAGAGAGTATTCGCAATTTTTTGAATACTTGCTTTAGTTAAGTGATCATAACTGTCAAATGAAATTAAAATAAAATGAAGAAAATAATAAAATATGAAAATAAAAATTATAAACTGTTTTATTTCATCCATTATACTTTTATTCACATATTTAATTCAAGGCACTCTAATTCCAGGTAAAACAATTACTTGTATTTTGTGTTTTTCCGTCATGGCACTGTTATTATTGTCATATTTTAATCAAATTAATATAAAACTTCAGATGCATTTTTCTCAAAAAAATCGTTATGTTAGGGTATGATAATATTATATTATTGAATTCAGAATAATATTCTCTATTGTATAAGCAAATGAAAAAATAGGTTCACATTTAAAATAAAAAAGTTGGGACACGTATTTTGAGAACCACTGGTTTAAAAAAAAATTAGTTTGTCTCATGTTAATAGTGTTGTAAAATAGAATTTTTTTGCTAATTTAACTGACCTTGTAGCTCTTATAGTTCTCGAGATAGCAATAGTGGACAAAATAAAATGAATACCTTTATACACTTAATTTTTATAGGTTTAACAATACCGTTTAAACCAGTATTTGTAAAATTTGTTTCTGTATACATCTGAGAAAATCAATAATTTTAATAGTTTAAAAAAATCACATAGATGGCACTAATTAAGAATTTTATTGCATCCGCTGAGGAAGGAATCGATATAATTATTAAATTAATTTAATATTTTTATATTTAATTCCATATGTATATGAATTAAAATATTATTATTATATTAACTGGTAGTGATAGTGTTGTTATATTTATTTCCAAATCACAAGTATGATGTGAAAAGAAAAAAACCTGAATCTCCACAGTAAATACAAAGGGCTCTTATAATATTTATTATTGAAAATTATGTTATGAAATAAATATAGTAATATATATAAATATGCGTTGGTAACATAAATGTACAATTACATCTTATTTAGAACAATCTGTATGAAATATTTTTAAAAAAAGTCGTAAATTTTTGGAATAAATGTAGATAGAAAATTCTTATCTCTCTCTACCAATAATGAAATGGCAAACGGTAATATAAAGCATGTGCTTTGAAAAGTGGACTTGTGTGTAATATTTGTCGTACTTCTTGAATTTAACGTTACAATTTTCATGTTAAGTATGGTTGGTTGTATAATATTACAACATAACAAGTCCATTTTCGTGTATAAAATATTAGTTAAAACTTGAAATACTGATCTCGCTTCACTTTCGGTTTCCAAGCCATAACACATAGCTTGATTACAATAAAAATTGTAGCCATTGATTCTTATCAACAACATTTTCATTATAATAATCATTGTCATATTTTCTCGGTACCAATCTAATTCTATTGGTACATATGTACATCTACAATGAAAGAGTTCATTGCAGAATATGTAGTATTATTGCGAATTTATCTATCGTATGACATTTTTATTACGGTTTTTATATTTTGACTTCTTCTTTCCACTGATTTTTTCTTTACACTTCCAACCCTATTTAATGTGCTTTCAATTTCGCTATAAGTATAATACTTATATTTTCAGCAATGTCAAAATGACAAGATAGTTTGACAACTGTATTTTGGATGCGATCAAACATGTGTTATACAGTCGGATTACTGAATGTGACCAGTGTAAATTTTTAAATTCAAAGAAACTTGTTAATAAATTTAATAAGAACACAAAATTTTTTTTAATAAATATATTATAAATATACCTTAACAAATAACAATGAGCCTTTAGGGTCCCGAAAATTTACAAAAAGAGCAGCTAACAATCAAAGCCGGCCGTTTTCTTTTAAATTTTCGGGAATCTAAAGGCCCATTGTTAAACGTTAAATATTTTTGATTTTTAAATAAATTATTTTAAAATATATCTTATCATTTTAATAGATACACTTCGTTTATGAAAATGAATTTTAGATGTCAGATTGTCAAATTTTAATTGAATAAAATAAGTAAAATATATGAAATAATAATGTTCATAAAGTAATTTCCAATGAATATAAAAGTATAATAATATATATAGTAAAATGACATTTTTATAATTAGAGAATAAGAACTAAAACTTACTGTAGGAATTGCAAACCTGGCTCGCAACTTTCATCATCACAAATTTTGACATAAATAATCCATTATTTATGTATATATATGATCTTGGTCAAACCATACGGTAGTTGATTTGCTAAAGTGATTTATAGAGAAAAACATATAATCTTGAAGATATTTAAGTATAATCTTTGGAGGAAAGATAGATAAGGAGGTAGTAAACTTCTGGACACGTTATCTCTTCCTGGGAAACCGTATCCTTTTAAAAGTATCCAAAACAATTTTAAATTTGCTAGATAACCTCAAAACTGAAAACCTTAACAAAATTTTACACCTCGTCACGGACAACTAGTGACATCTATTGATACAAGAAGAAAACATCGTAAACCCAAGCGCCTGTTTCGGTAGACAACCATAGAATCTTCAAAGATCTTCAGAAAACATCAATCAGACGTTTTTCTTCATACTATTTGCCGTAGTCAACAACTCTGCAAAAGATGGACGGTGCAGAAGATAATAGAAGTAGAACTTCCAGTGTGAGCAGCATAGGAGAAACCAGCGGATTTAATAAAAGTAGGAAGACAACAAGATCACCAGTACCTAAAAGGAAAGCTGTTGAAGAAAATGAAAATGAAGTAATGTGTATGCTAACCACAATATGGGAGGAAATAAAATCAATGAAAGAAGAAAACAAACAACATCGTAAAGAGAGGCAGGAAACAAGAGTAGAAATACGCGAAGAAATAAAAGAAATACGGAAGGACTTTGAGGATATTGTAAACATGCTAAAAGAGGAAGTAAAAAATCTAAAAATTAAAGAAGAGCAAATGAAAGAGGAAATAATCGAGTTAAAAGAAAAAGTAGCATTCTTGGAAAATGTAGAAGATAAAAGAGCGAAAATAAATAAACGTAATAATATAGTTATTAAAGGGGATCAAACGTTAAATTCCAGTCAGACCGTAGAAAATTTTATCAAAGAGAACCTAGGATTGCATGTAAAAATTGAAAACACTTACACAAAAGGAAAAGATGACAAACAAGTGACGATTGCAAGGATGAAGAACTGGGACGATAAGGTTAACATAATGAAAAATAAAAATAAACTTATAGGTTCAGAAATATATATTGAAAACGATTTGACTAACAAGGAAATGGAAATACAAAAAGAGATTTTAAAAAGAGCGAAGGAAGAAAAAATCAAGGGCTACAGAACAAAAATAGGATACCAAAAACTACAGATAAATGGAATATGGTACGACTGGAATAACGATGAAAAAAAGTTAGAAAGAAAAGAACAAAAGACTGCAAAAAAGCAATAAAAATAAAAATTAACGATACATATAAAGATAACGAAACGCAAAGGAATGGTAAATTTGGTAAAGGAATTATGAAAAGAAATAACAAACAAAAAAGAAAAAATATTAAAAAAAATAACAAGCTTAAAATAAGCACATGGAACGTAAGAACGATGCTACAACCGGGTAAAATGCAAGAAATAGCGTTAGAATTATTAAGATACAAAATAAGTCTTGCTGCAGTGCAAGAAACAAGATGGAGTGGTGAAGGAGTAATAGATAAAAAATATTATACAATGTTATACTCGGGAGATAAAAAACAAGGTCAGTATGGAGTAGGTTTTTTTGTACTGAGAGAACTTAGAGATAAAATAATAGAATATAGAGCAATAAATGAACGCATGGCTTATATAAGAATAGAGAGCTCTCCTTTTAATTTGTCCATAATAAATGTATATGCACCAACTGAAAATGCAAAAATTGATGAAAAAGAAGCTTTTTACGACAAATTAGAAGATGAAATAGGAAAGATGCCAAAAGAAGATGTCGTAATAATGATGGGAGACTTTAATGCGCAGATAGGGAAAGAAGAGTATATACAACAAGTTGCTGGACAACACACTATTCACGACGAAACAAATGACAACGGCCAAAGATTATGTGAAATGGCAGTACGGACAAACATGATAATAAGTAGTACGAAGCATTAACACCCAAGAGCACATAAAATAACATGGACATCCCCAGGTAATAGATTTCAAACACAAATAGATCACATACTAATAACAAAAAGAAAACAGTCATCAATACTAGACGTAAGAACATATAGAGGAGCAAACACAGATTCAGACCACTATATGGTCACTGCCTCTTTGAGAAACAAAACTAAAAAAAATACAAGAGCAAAGGTAATAAAAACTAGATGGAATATAGAGAACATAACCAATGAAAACACAAAAGTAAAATATGCTACTGAACTAGAACAGAAGTTAACAAAGAAAGTTACGGAAGTAGAAAATATAGAAGAAAACTGGGAACAGATAAAACAATGCATAACCGAAACAGCAGAAAAATGGCTAGGAAAAGAAAACAAGAATATCAAAAACGAAAAAGAATGGTTTAACGAAGATATTAAAAAAGCAGTAGAAGAAAAGAGACAAGCAAGACTAAAATTTATAAAAACGAATAAACAAGAAGACAAAATAGAATATGAAAGAATAAGAAATAAATGCAACAAATTAATAAGAAAATGTAAAAGGATTTGGATAGAAACCAAAATAAAAAACATCGAAGAAGAAAGAGTAAACAGAAATTCAAAAAAGTTCTATAAAAAAATTAATGAACAAAATAGAACATATAAACCTAAAACCTATGGCATAAAAGATAAAAACGGTCGATTGACAGAAAATGACCAACAATATAAAAAGGTATGGACTGAACACTTTAAAGATCTACTACCGGATATAGATCCCGATTTAGAACACGAACCACAAGAACCAAACGAAACAGAATTAATAGAACCCACCCTAGAAGAAGTAAAAGAAATAATAAAAAACAGCAAAAATGGAAAATCTCCTGGAAAAGATAAAATAAATATGGAATTAATAAAGTATGGAGGCGAAAAAATACAACAAAACATATATGAATTAATATTAAAAATATGGAGAAAAGAAGAAATGCCGAAGGAGTGGGAAATGGGACAAATTATAACGATCCATAAAAAAGGAGACCAACATATATGCAAAAATTACAGGGGAATCACACTACTGAATACAACTTACAAAATTCTGTCAACAATTATTCAGAAAAGACTAACACAGCAAACAAGAACCACTGTTGGTCAATATCAATGCGGTTTTGTAAAAGGAAAAGGTACGACAGACGCTATACATATACTGAAACAAATAATTGAAAAAACACTACACCATAAACTTAACATCGAGGTACTATTCATTGATTTTAGACAAGCTTTTGATTCCATCAAAAGAGGAAAATTAATGACAGCCATAAAAATACTACAAATCACATCAAAACTAAGGAGATTAAAAATAATAACAATGAGGAATACAACAATAAATATCAAAACCCAAAAAGGAGAGACAGAAGACTTTATAGTAAACAAAGGAGTAAGACAAGGAGACGCACTATCTGCCACGCTATTTAATTTAGCACTAGAACACGTTTTAAAAAACATAAAGAAAAGGACTCTCAGAACTGGAGGAAGTCAAATAGTAGCATACGCAGATGACTTAGCAGTCGTAACAAAAAATAGAAAGATAATGGAAGAAATTTTAAAAGAAATAATAAAAGAAGGAAGGGAAGTAGGGTTGGCAATAAACGACACAAAGACGAAAATAATGGTAATAGGTAAAGAAGTAGAAGATAAACAAATTAAAATAGGAGAGCACACTTTCGAACAAGTAGACAAATTTAGGTATCTGGGTGTGCTAATAACAAATAGAGGAGACAGAGAGGCGGAAATAAAAGAAAAAATAGCAGCAACAAATAAAGCATTCCACGCAAATAAAAAAATATTGGCAAACAAAATGATAACAAAAAACACGAAAATGAGAATTTACAACACTATAATAAGACCGATAACACTGTATGCAGCCGAAACAATTACAATGACGAAGAAAGATGAAGAACAACTGAGAATAACGGAAAGGAAAATAATAAGATCTATATTAGGACCCAAAAAGATATCAGAATACGAATATAGAACAAGAATGAACCATGAGATCGAACAGGAATTAAAAGGAGAAGACATTATAAAAAAAATTAAACAACAAAGAATAAAATGGCTCGGACACGTGTGGAGAGCAGACGAACGAGACCCAATAAAGTCGATAATGCAGTGGTGTACAGGCAACAAGAGAAGACGAGGAAGACCAAGATCAACATGGATTAAAGAAGTAGAGGAAGACTTAAGATCAACGGGAATCACAAACTAGAAAGACAAAACATCAGATAGGAAGAAATGGAAAAAATAGTAGAAAAGATTTAAAATAGACACGAAGACTGATCCCCTTCATAAAAAGGATCTAGAAAGCTTTGTTTAGAAGCGGTGCAACTCCACAAGGAGTGTTAAACCATTATATATATATATATATATATATATATATATATATATATATATATAATCCATTATTTAAAAACTTTATGGTTGTATATGAAAGAATATATTATATTTACTCTTTTTATAGCATTATTTATGATAAAAATTGCTTCTTTTAATTTCATTTGATTACACTTTGAACCAGTAACCTAATATGACATCTGTAAGTGATAAAAATTAAAAATGTACCTAATAATATTTATATCGTACCTTAAACTAATATCCAACAATTTTCAAACATTTTTTTTGCATTACTTCTTAGTAAAAATATGAATTTTTATGTAATCCATTCACCTGGGAGCACATGTCATCAAAAGCATTTCTCGTTAAATATTTGGTTTCAGAAAGTGTTTATTGTTTGAAATATCAATGATAATTAAATAATTGGATAGATACTTTGTTTTTGTATACGTTTTCATTTAAAAAATCATCTCATTCCATAACAAAATACAATAGAAATTTTAAAAATCTAATTGTTGTTGTAATCATTTACTTTCATCTGAAAGTTGATGAAAGAATACATAAAGAATGTATAAAATGCAGTTACTTACAGTTTAATATATTCCAGATACATAATTGAAAATAATTATTGTACAATAAATTATTAAACATTTCTTCCAAGGGGGTATGAAGGAAAGGTTTGTCAGTATTTTTAAATAAATGTGTTTATGAGAGAATACGACGCGCCTTGTTTGATTTCCATAATTAAACTTTTGTCAATAGTGTTATTATCAGTAATTGTATGTTATTCTTTTCCATGAATATATTCTTGTTTGGATAACTACGAGTATAACTGAAATGAAAACACATATTTAAATACATTCAAGAAAATATAAAATTACATATTTACATTATAAAATCTAGTGTAATATTAGTTTTAAACTAATTTTACTATATATTTCTCCAAGCAAATACAAGACTTGCAAGATGATTTTTTGATTAGAGTTGACGTTTTGACAAACGTCATATGTCATGAAAATTTAAATATTGTAAATAAGGTTTGCCGTAAATTATTATGTACAATGCACTTTTATGATAATCAGTTACACTTCAGTAGTGTTATTATCAGTAATTTTATGTTATTTCTCTTCTATAAATGTACTCTTGTTTGGATAACCACTTAAAAATTGTAACTGAAATTAAAATACATCTTTAAATACAACGAAACAAATTGAAAATAATATACTTACATCACAAAGTGTATTGTACATAGTTTACTTTATATTTCTGTATATTTCTCTTTGAAAATATAAAACTTGTGCCACGAATTTTTTGATTGACTGACCCAACAGATGATAAACGTCAAACGTCATAAAATTAAATATTTTAAATGAACCACACTTAACATTCAGTGTATTTGTATATATTTCGCTCACTATTATAATGTATAAAAATATAATTACCTTTACAATATCTCTTTTCATTTTCAAAATAAATCAATTAAAAGTTTCATATTGAATTGTCAAAAATGACGGATGACACAGTAATTCTTTTTAAATTTAAACCTGGCATCTAGGATATTTTTTTCAGTTTTGTTCCAGTTTTCCTTTTTCGCTTAGTTTTCGATTTTTTACACAAAAACTATGCACGGTAAAAATATGAGAAACCCAAAAGCGATTGGTCCTCATTAAACCACATCTAATAAAATAATATTAAAATTATTACATGAATGGTTTGACCTGTACCCGTGAGCAAAGTTTTTGCGATGCTCGAGATGAATCCAACTATATATAGATATATAGATAATGAATCTATCAAAATAGTATATGACTAGCGAATTCTCGGCTACGCCGAGCATTCTCTAGAGCTCCGCTGTCAGTACAAAATCAAATGCCAATCGACATGAAACAATTTTTTCATATCTGCTCGTTTGCCCTTACTGAGACCTTTCATTAGATTCCAAACACGATATATTTCCAATAACTTTTTGCAAAAAACAAATGCCGGTCGACATGAACAATTTTTGTCATTTATGCACACCAGCCTTAACCGAGACCTTTCATTTGATACCAAACACGACATACTTCTGACAACTTTTTGCATAAAACAAAAGTCGATCGACATGGATCATTTTTGTCATTTCTGCACGCTAGCCCACAACGTGACGTTTCATTTGATACCAAACATGACATATTTCTAACAATTTTTTGAAAAAAAACAAAAGCCGGTCGACGTAAAATATATGTCATTCATGCAAGCCAGAAAACCTTTACAAAGAAAACATCCATTTTTAAAATAATTTTTGACTTTAACAAAAATTAATAATTAATATCAATTATAACATTTACTGGAATAATATAATAACAATAATAAACTCTCAGATAAATATTTTTACCTCCCGCCTATCAATATATAGATAAGGGAGGTATTGTTTTTGGTCAGATTTTTCGAGTGTGAGATTTCAACATGTGAGCACGAATTGGGGTCCCTAGAATAAGATTTTACTATTTTTAACGTGCTGTCTTTTTGGCTGTGTGTGTGTATGTGTGTCTGTGACGATTTTTCGTTTACGATAACTCCAATACGATACATGTAAAAAATATAATATTTGGTATTTAAGAGTTTTATTCTAATATGATGAACTGATTAGATTTTGACTACAATTGGTTGACCGGTAGTAGTACTTTACTTGAAACTTTACACCGTTTTCCCTAAAAAATACCTTGAAATACCACATTTTCGCAAATTTCGTTTTTATAAATATAAAGATTTTTAAATTTTCTACTGATCTGCATAATAGGCCCGTTTCAGTATCCTGCTTTTTTAAAAAAACATGTTGCATCTTAATTTTAGTTGCGAATAGAATATAATAAAATAGAAAAATGTTAAATTATTGACATTTTAATATTAGTAAATATCAGTTAAAAATTCACTGTGTTCAAAACGAACGCTATTTTGCTGACGAACGCCGTACGACTAACGCATGCGCACAACAGTCGCAAACAAGTAGTTGTGAAGAACGTTTGTCTTTTCATACATCATCCGAAATACGCCAGGTATTGTCACTACGTTTGTTTCACTCATTCCAGACTTCTCTCTCTAAGCAGTGAGCGTGACGTCACTTTATACTACTGTTTTTCGCGAGAGTATATTTTTAGAACTTTGTGAATTTTTTATGGCTATATGCAGTATTTTTTTGCAAAATAAAAAGATACGTATGTCATATTTTTAAATATAGATTAACATATAAAAAAAATCAGAAAAGCATAAACAACCCTATTATGTTTGCATAAAACTTCTAACTAGATAGAAAAAAATATATAAATTTTAATAATTTTACATATCGTTTAGGCTGAGGAATTTCGATAAAACAGAAGAGTTATTAATATGTTCACAAAATTTGACATATGATGTCAAATTTGATTTAAGTAAATGTAAAAGATAAAATAAGTAAAAATGAAGTTATCTTATTATAAAATTTAAAAAGATGGAAGAAATATATTAGGAATGTATTTGCATGCGTGAATCAAAGTAAGTTCGGTTCCGGTTTTAGTAACGTCAAAAATAGCTGCCATATTGGTCATACAAATTTTATGAAGGAAATTTTAGGTATTAACTGAATTAAAAATATTCTGAACTGCAATAACAAACTAATTTTAAAACTACAAATTAAATGTATTGAAAAACTGATATAGTAACTATTACTACAGTGGCGGGAGGTATTGTGTTGGACACACCAGATTTTTTTTATTTCAGTAACTGTCTGTTTTAGAAAATGAATTAAGATTGCCTTGATAAATGAAACAAATTTTTGAATAAATTATATTTTAACAGTTTCCGCTCATCGATAATTTATTATTTTATTTAAAATTATTCTATTCTTGTATTAAAAATAACTATAACTTTGTTTATAAATTTAATTACTATACAATAATATTTTTGAATTAATAAATCCATATTTTTAAATAATATATACACATAATTTTTATAGGTTTAACAATACCGTTTAAACCAGTCTTTGTAAAATTTGTTTCTGTGTACATCAGAAAAAATCAATATTTTAATAGTTAAAAAAAATCACATAAATGGTACTAATTATGAATTTCATTGCATCTGCTAAGGAAGGAATCGATATAATTATTCAACAATTAAATATTTTTATATTTAATTTTATATGTATATGAATAAAATATTATTTTTAGGTATAAATGAAATTTATAATTCTAAGCAAAAACAAGAACATAATAATATTTTAAATACTTTGTGACATATCAAACTAACTGGTGGCGCTAGTGTTGTTTTACTTATTTCCAAATCACCAGTGTGATGTGAAAAGAAAAAAATCATTTACAGCTGACTTCTTATTTTGTAAATCTAGAATGAATTTGTTTTGACAGGAATAAGGACATTTTATTTCCAAAAGTTCAAATCCGTTTTCTGTTTTCATAAAACCATCATTACTACATGCTAAGTATGGTTGGTTTGATAATATTAAGCTTGAAATACTGATCTCGCTTCACTTTCGATTTTCAAGCCATAACGCATAGCTTGATTACAATAAAAATTGTAGCCATTGATTCTTATCAACAACATTTTCATTATAATAATCATTGTCATATTTTCTCTGTACCAATCTAATTCGTTTGGTACATATGTACGTCTACAATGAAAGAGTTCATTGTAGAATATGTAGTATTATTGCGATATGTCTATCGTCTGAAATTTTTATTACAGTTTTTATTTCTTGGCTTCTACTTTCTACTCATTCTTTCTTTACACTTTCAGCCCTATTTAAAGTGCTTTCAATTTCGCTATAAGTATAATACTTTATGCACTGGTTTCAGGCAAAATTTCTTTGCTTACGTTATGAAAATGCAAAAAGAGTACCAGGACAATTTCCAGAAGTGTTTATGTAGAATGGTTTTATTGAATCTTTGTGTTATTTTTCAAACTGCGCTTGTGAAGGCTTGTTCCAAATGATAGACTGATCAGTTTTGGACTGTATTTTAGAATTCTTATTTAAATGTTTCTTTACGACACAGTTATAATTAAAGGTAAAATTATAGAATTAACACATATTCAAACAAATACTTTGTTTCTTGGAGTAGTTTCATTTGTACAAGTTGTGATACACAATAAATTGCTAACTCCTTTACATTTCTTAATAAAATGAAGTCTCTTTATAATAATACAGCAAAAAGAATATCTAGTCCAGGGGGCTGAAACAGTATTGCGATACGTGAAACAAAGTTTCAATCTAGATCTCTTTGAAAATCTTTTCCAAAGCCGATCAGAGATGTCACTACTAGTTCCAAATTTTAGTATTTTTTTTAGTATTATTATATTATTAAGTTCTATGGTGACATTTATTTAAAAATGAATGTTTTCTCATCAAGTATCACATGAAATTCTTTTATTTTCTATTTTTACAAATATTTTGATTTGAAATCAATGTAAAATATTTGATTATCATTGGTAAGAACAGTATTATTTTTTGTAGGAATTTTATAGGTATTTTGTTATAGTATCGTTAATTGAAAAATTAATTGATTCCTCTATCAACGGTAATACTAAAATATACAAAGCAAGATTTTTTTTCTACAAATTTTGAATATTTAGTAAATATTAATTCAAATATTTAAATCTGATTTGTAACTTGTTTTTAGTTTAAATTATAAATATACCAGAAAATAAGAAAAAAAAGTATAAAATTACTAAATATCTCACAATAACATATATTTTAAAAGAAAGTTTTAAAATATTATTTATTATGGTCATAAAAATAAATATTTTACAATATATTTAATCCTTAATATTGACATTACTAGAAATATCTCTTCATGATAAATATTGTATAAAATACAATATGAAGAAATAAATATCAAACAAAAAACAAAATAATTTGAATTATGGGGTTTGACATTACCGACCGTTAACGCACATGTCAAATTTAGTTCCCGAAACCGACCCTAAGGGGCGCTAAAATTTGTTTTCACAGATGATAAGGTAGATATCCAATCTTCTACAAATATATTTCCTTAATCTATGATCTAGTCTTATTAAATTTAAATGCTTAATAAAGTCTAATACTTATATTTTCACCATTGTCAAAATGACAAGATAATTTGACAACTTTATTTTGAATGCATTTAAACATGTGTTATACATTCGGATTACTGAATGTGACCATTAAATGTAAATTTTAAAATTCAAAGAAACTTGTTAATAAATTTAATTAGAACACAATATTTTCTTTAATAAAATAACACAGCAAAATGAATGTCTAATCTTATTGATTTTAAATTCATTATACAGTCTAATACTTATATTTTCAGTAATGTCAAAATGACAAGATAATTTGACAACTTTATTTTGGATGCGTTCAAACTTGTGTTAAGTGTAATTTTAAAATTCAATGACACTTGTTAATAAATTTAATTAGATCACAATATTTTTTTAATAAAAATATTATAAATATAACTTAACAATTACCAATGGGCCTTTAGGTCCCGAAAATTTACATAAAGGGCAGCCAACAATCAAAGCCGGCCATTTTCTTTTAAATTTTCGAGAATCTAAAGGGTCATTTTTAAATGTTAAATATTTTAGTTTGTAAATAAATCACTTTAGAATATATCTTATCATTGTAATAGGTACACTTCGTTTATGAAAAAGAATTTGATAAAAGTGATAAAAATTAAAAATGTACTTAAAAATATTTATATCATACCTTAAACTAACATACAATAATTTTCAAATATACTTTTACATTAATTCGTAGTAAAAATATGATTTTTCATGCAATCCATACACCTGAGAGCATTTGTCAACAAACGCATTTTTTGATTAATATTTGGTTTCCGAAAGTGTTTATTGTTTGAAATATCAATGATAATTAAATAATTGGATAGATACTTTGTAATTGTAAACGTTTTTATTTAAAAAATCATCTCATTCTCTAACAAAATACAATAGAATTTTTAAAAATCTAATCGTTGTAGTAATCAACTACATTCATCTGAAATTTGATGAAAGAATACATAAAGAATGTATAAAATGCAGTTACTTAGAGTTTAATATAATCCAGATACATAATTCAAAATAATTATTGTACAATAAATTGTTAAACATTTCTTTTAAGAGGGTATGAAGGGAAGATTTGTCAGTATTTTTAAATAAATGTGTTTATGACTGAATACGACGCGCCTTTTTTGATTTCCATAATTAAATTTTTGTAAATAGTGTTATTATCCGTATTTTTATGTTATTTCTTTTCTGTAAACTAAACCAATTAAAAACTATAACTAAAATGAAAATACATATCAAAATACAACCAAGAAAATATAAAATTACATACTTACATTACAAAATGTAGTGTAATTTTACTATATATTTGTCCAGGAAAATACAAGACTTGCATGATCAGTGTTTGATTAGAGCTGACGTTTTGACAAACGTCATATGACATGAATATTTAAATAATGTGTACAATGCACTTTTATGATAATCAGTTACACTTCAGTAGTGCTATTATCAGTAATTTTATGTTATTTCTCTTCTATAAATGTACTCTTGTTTGGGTAACCAATTAAAAATTATAACTGAAATAAATATACATATTTAAATACAGCAAAATAAATTTAAAATGATATACTTACATCACAAAGTGTATTGTACATATTCTTTTAAATATAGTTTACTTTATATTTCTGTATATTTCTTTTTAAAAATATAAAACTTGTGCCACGAATTTTTTGATTGACTGACCAAACGTCAAATGTCATAAAATTAAATATTTAAAATACACCACACTTAACATTCAGTGTATTTGTATATGTTTCGCTCACTATTATAATGTGTAAAAATATAATTACCTTTACAATATCTCTTTTCATTTTCAAAATAAATCAATTAAAAGTTTCATATTGTATTGTCAAAAATGACGGATGGCACAGTAATTCTTTTTAAATTTAAACCTGGCATCTGGGATATTTTTTTCAGTTTTGTACCAGTTTTCCTTTTTCGCTTAGTTTTCGATTTTTTATAAAAAAACTATGCACGGTAAAAATATGGGACACCCAAAAGCGATTGGTCCTCATTAAACCGCATCTAATAAAATTATATTAAAATTATTACATGAATGGTTTGACCTGTACCCGTGAGCAAAGTTTTTGCGATGCTCGAGATGAATCCAAATATAGATAGATAGATAGATATATAGATAGTAAATCTATCAAAATAGTATATGATACTAGCGAAGGCTCAGCTACGCTGAGCTTCACTAGGCCTTCGGCATCAATGAAGTATTTACAGTTAACGGCTAATTTCATTCCTGTACACCAGCTCTTGACGAGATCTTTCGTATGATACCAAACACGATATACTTCTGACAAATTTTGCAAAAAAACAAAAGCCGATCGACCTGGCAAATTTTTGTTATTTCAATATGGCTGCCCAACTCGAGTACTTTCATTTGATACCAAACACGGCATACTTCTGACAGTTTTTCACAAAAAACAAAAGCCGATCGAAAATTTTGTGACTTCTGCAAGCCAGCTCTTATCGACTCCTTTCATATGATACCAAACACAACATACTTCTGACAACTTTTCTCTAAAAACAAAAGCCGATCTACATGGAACTATTTTATCATTTTTGCAAGCTAAACCCTTGTCAAGTGCTTTTAATTAATAACAAACACGGTATACCTCAGACAAATTTTTCATTGCTATAATCAAATTTTTAGTCTGTAAACCTTAATTACAAGTTCATTTTTGTTAAAAAAGGATTAATTAAAATACGCTTTGTGGTTGATATAATCAAAATTAAAATTTTATAAAATTTGATTACATTTTCTTCTATTATCTTACTCGAAATTTTCTCTTTGTCTTAGACTATTTCATTTAACAAACAAACCTTTTGAATGGATAATTTTGGGAACAAATTATAATAATTTGAAGAAGAATTTGTAATATTTATCGAAATACCTTCTTAATAAAACAGTTATTATTCAACAAAGTACATTACTTGCTTCACTTAAAAGTAATTTTGGTTACATTTGAGGAAGTTACTACAAGTTTTTTAGTTGATATAATCAAATGTGTTGTTTGTAAACTTAATAGGATATATGATCTAATTTCTTTTCTTCCATTTTATTGTTTTGTACAAAAAATAAAATACTCGTATTTTTTTAAATCGCTCTATTATTGATAATTCCGAAGAAAAACAATATTAAAGTTTTGGAGACGGGCTATGTGACTTCACGTAGGAAAATTTGAGGATTTGAATTCATTCGATATAAATCATTTATCATAGAATAATGTACATTTGGCAAATTACCCCGGTTCCATTTTCAAAACTATGTACATATGTAAACACTAAACAGCCTTTGAAAATCATACGACATTGACAATGTTAACAGATGAGTACAGACATTTCAATGTCAACCAAATTTGATTCCATGTTTTCTAGCTGTTGTAAATAAAAGTTGAATCCACAAAACATTGACATAATGAGAAGCGTAACCCAATGGATCAAGTGTGCAGCACGGAACTGCTGCTATCTGATGTTCTCGGTGTTGAGTTACTCTAAGCTTACTTGATCATTAAATTTTGTATATGTCACATAAACGTCAAATGCAGCTGTCAATTTTCATTTGTTCATTTATTACTACTGGATATTTTAATTTTAAATAAAAGATATACATTTGTTATCATTATATTTATTGTTTATTTATTCATTTAAAATAAACATATATGATGAAAGATGTTCTCTTGGTGCCATTTGTCTAAGCGATGTTCTCTCATCAAAAGTTTTGGAGAGATATTCTCTCGGTGTCATTTGTGGAAGATGTTCTTTCGGTGAAATTTGTCGAAATGATGTTCTCTCAGCACAAGTATTGGAGAGATGTTCTCTTGATGCCATTTGTGGAAGAGATGTTCTCTCGGTGAAATTTCTCGAAGCGATATTCTTTCAGCAAAAGTTTTGGAGAGATATTCTCTTGGTGCCATTTGTGGAAGAGATATATTCTCGATTAAATTTTTGGAGCGATGTACTCTCAGTAAAAGTTTTGGAGAGATTTTTTCAACTGTGATTTAATGAAAATGGAAGGAATTTTATTAACCCGTTTTACAATAATTTCTACCAATTGATTAGATACTATTTGACATATATTTTTTAGCATATTTCATTTTTGAAAGCTTGTTCTTTAATTTTATAACTTTTATTTTCTCTTGTCTATAAAATTTATATAATATTCTTTCTTTTCCAGATAAATTTGTAACCAGTTACCCAGTTAACTTAATTTTAAATTAAAATTAAAATCAAAAGTTACTAAATTTTCTCCCAGATATGAAAGAATTGGAATATAAATAGTTCAAAAATTAAAATGGCATCCTATAAATTTAAAATACTTTCATAAATATTTATATTTAACTAAATATTAATTAAATAAAATTTAAGGTGTTTTAGAAAATGAATTAAGATTGCCTTGATAAATAAAACAAATTTTTAAATAAATTATCTATCAACACTTTTGGCTCATCGATAAATTATTATTTTATTTAAAATTATTGTATTCTCGTATTAAAAATTACTATAACTTTGTTTATAAATTTAATTACTATATAATAATATTTTTGTATTAATAAATCTATATTTTTAAATATTATATAAACATAATTTTTATAGGTATACCTATACCGTTTAAACCAGTCTTTGTAAAATTTGTTTCTGTGTGTATCAGAGAAAATCAATATTTTTAAGTTTCAAAAAATTAAAAATATAAAAAACCCCAATTCAAATCTGAGTCCATGCATTTCTTATGGGAGTACATTTTCAATTCACGATATTAAAGCATTTTGGCGATTCTTAATTATAACATAGAGATTTTTTATGTTTCAAAACATTACTCTTTGCTTTCCTTACAGAAAAAATACAAATAAAAGAATAAATTAAGAAAAATTTCATTTTAAAGAAAGTAGTATCGCAAATAGTAACATATGTCGTTACTTGGTGCAGCAGATTAAAAACGCTAAGTTAAAGTGGCGGATGTGTATATTACATTAGATGATTGATAAAACATTAGAGATTAGTATTTATAAGGTTTAATAGTTAAGATTTGCATAATACTTTCCAGCAACTTAAAGATAGAATATTTTTATTCACATAAGAATAACATGGGCTTATAAATCGGCGGAGCGCGGAGGCGAGTTAGGGTTTCAGTTTGAATTTGAAGCCACAAAATGACCGTTACTCTAATGCAGTCTATTAAAACTTATTCAGAACAAACTGAATGAAATATTTCAAATAAAAGTTGTGAATCTTTAGAATTAATGTAGATAGAAACTTATCATCTCTTTCTACGAATAATGAAATGGCAAACGGTAATATGAAGTATATGCTTTGAAAAGTGGTCTTGTGTGTAATATTTGTCGAATTTTTTGATTTTAACGTTTCTATTTTCATCGAATTCTAAATCATTTACAACTGACTTTTTATTTTGTAAATCTACAATGATTTTGTTTTGACAGGAATAAGGACATTTTATTTCCAGAAGTTCAAATCCGTTTTTTGCTTTCATAAACCATCATCACTACATGCTACGTATGATTGGTTGTATAATATTACAACACTAGTCCAATTTCATGTATCATATATTAGTTGAAGCTTGAAATACTGATCTCGCTTCACTTTCGGTTTCCAAGCCATAACGCATAGCTTGATTACTATAAAAATTGTAGCCATTAATTCTTATCAACAACTTTTTCATTATAATAATCATTGTCATATTTTCTCTGCACCAATCTAATTCTAATGGTACATATGTACATCTACAATGAAAGAGTTCATTACAGAATATGTAGTATTATTTCGAATTTATTTATCGTATGAAATTTTTATTAAGGTTTTTATTTTTTGATTTCTTCTTTCTACTCATTTTTTCTTTACACTTCCAGCCCTATTAATGTGCTTTAAATTTCGCTAAAAGTATAGTACTTTATGCACACGTTTCAGACATAATTTCTTTGCTTATGTTTTGAAAATGTAAAAGGAGTATCAAGAAAATTTTCAGACGTATTTATGTAGAATGATTTTATTGAAACTTTGTGATATTTTTCTAACTGGGCTTGTAAATGCTTGTGCTGTATTTTAGAATTCTTATTTAAATGTGACTTCTCTACACAATTATAATTGAAGGTAAAATTACAGAAATAACACATATGTAAACAAATACTTTGTTTCTTGTAGTAGTTTCTTTGGTACAAGTTGTGATACACAATAAAATGCTATCTTCTTTACATTTATTAATAAAATGAAGTCTCTTTATTATAATACAGCAAAATGAATATCTAGTCTTATTGATTTTATATGCATAATACGGTCTAATACTTATATTTTCAGCAATGTCAAAATGACAAGATAATTTGACAACATTATTTTGGATGCGTTCAAACTTGTTTTAAGTGTAAATTTTAAAATTCAAAGACACTTGTTAATAAATTTAATTAGAACACAATATTCTTTTTAAATAAAAATATTATAAATATAACTTAACAATTAACAATGGGCCTTTAGGGTCCCGAAAATTTACATAAAGGGTAGCCAACAATCAAAGCCGGCCATTTTCTTTTAAATTTTCGAGAATCTAAAGGCTCATTTTTAAATGTTAAATATTTTTGGTTTCTAAATAAATCTCTTTAAAATATATCTTATCATTTTAATAGGTACACTTCGTTTGTAAAAATGAATTTTTAGATGTCAGATTGACAAATTTGAATTAAATAAAATAAGTAAAATATGTGAAATAATAATGTTCATAAAGTAACTTTTATTTACTATCCAATGAATATAAAGGTATAATATATTTTAAAATGACATATGTTTATAACTACAGAATAATAACTAAAACTAACTGTGGGAACTTGCAAACCTTGCTCGCAACTTTCATCATCGCAAATTTTTGCATAAATAATCCTTTTTTAAAAACTTTATGGTTGTATATGAAAGAATATATTATATTTACTCTTTTTATAGCATTATTTATGATAAAAATAGCTTCATTTAATTTCATATGATTACACTCTGAGCCTAATATGACATCTGTAAGTGATAAAAATTAAAAATGTACTTAAAAATATTTATATCATACCTTAAATTAATATTCAACAATTTTCAAACATTCTTTTCCATTATTTCGTAGTAAAAATATGAATTTTTATGCAATCCATTCACAGTCATATTCGACTAAGAGCATATGTCATCAAACGCATATCTCGATTAATATTTGGTTTCAGAAAGTGTTTATAGTTTGAAATATCAATGATAAATAAATAATTGGATAGATACTTTGTTTTTGTAAACGTTTTCATCTAAAAAATCATCTCGTTCCATAACAAATTACAATGGAATTTTTAAAAATCTAATCGTTGTTGTAATCAACTACTCTCATCTAAAATTTGATGAAAGAATACATAGAGAATGTATAAAATCCAGTTACTTACAGTTTAATATAATCCAGATACATAATTCAAAATAATTATTGTACAATAAATAAAGAAGTAGGATAGTTTTTAGTTTTAGGTTTAGGTAATTAAGAAAAATTCTATGTTTTAGTTTTAGTTTGTATGTAGATATAAGTATTTTTTTAATTTTGTTTAGTATAATAAATTTAGTTAAGTTCTAAATTGTTTCATTTTCATTATTTTCTTCTAATGTTGCTTTGCTAAAGTGATTAGGAATGATTGTCCGTGCGCCTCGTTCTGATTTTTTGTTTGTCGCCTTGTTGTGATAGTTAACTACGATTGACAGATCGCATTAGCGCACAATGAACTTATGGAAAGAGCTTTATAATTGATAATTCCGAAGAAAAACAATAATAAAATTGTGGAGAGGGCATATGTGACCTCACGTAGGAGACTGGGGATTTGAATTCATTCGATAAAAATAATTTATCATAGAATAATGTACACTTGACAAATTACCCAGGTTTCATTTTTAAAAAGATGTATATTTATGCAAACACTAAACAGCCTTTGAAAATCATACGACATTGATAATGTTGACAGATGAGTACAGCATTTCAACGTGGACCAAATTTGATTCCATGTTATCTAGCTGTTGTAAATAAAAGTTGAATCTTGATAATTTTAACTACGTAATATGTTTATTATTGTAATCAAAATTCGATTTTTATTTTAGATTATTGTATTCAACGAAAAGACATTTCAAATAGATCATTTTGAAGAACAAACTATAATAATTTGGTAAAGCATTTGTAAAACTTACATACTTTGTTCTTATAACAGATTACATTCAACAAAATACATAAATTGCTTGATATGAAAGTTATTATGATTACATCTGAGGAAGTAGTTACAAGTTTTTTGGTTGTTGTAATCAAATTTGTAGTTTGTAAACCTTTCTATCTCGATTTATCATTGTTGTTAAAAATTAACTTCAGTTAAACATGCCTTATGATAGTAGTAATCAAAGTTTAAATTTTATAAAATAAATATAATCAAAATTTGAACTTTGTTTTAAATTATTGCATTTAACAAAAAAACATTTTAATGAATAATTTAAAGAACAAATTTTAATAATTTGGAGAAGAGTTTCAAATATTTACTACATGCTTTGTTACTATAACAGTTTTTAATCAACAAAATACATGATTTTTTCGTATAACTCAAAAACGATTAGCCGTACAATGTAGAAATTTTGGTTATGGTAATTTTTGTCAATAGTGTTCTTATCCGTAATTTTATATTATTTCTTTTCTATAAATATATTCTTGTTTGGATTACTTAACTTAATAAATTAAAAACTATATCTCAAATTAAAACACATATCTAAATACAGCCAAGAAAATATAAAATGACATACTTACATTACAGAATGTAGTGTAATTTTACTTTTAAACTAATTTTACTATATATTTCTCTAAGCGAATACAAGACTTGCATTATGATTATTTGATTATGACAAACGTCATATGTCATGAAAATTTAAATAATGTAAATAAAATTTGCCGTAAATTATTATGTACAATGCACTTTTATGATGATCAGTTACACTTCAGTAGTATTATTATCAGTAATTTTATGTTATTTCTTTTCTATATTAAATATTATGTCTCTTCTATAAATAATGGATGTATGATCGAACATGAACACTCACTTAATTTTTTTATTAGGAGAAATAGAAAAAAATCTGTTATATAACAGTTTTATTATATTAAATATACTATTCGACACTGATATTCATACATCGACTATCAATTTTTTATTTTTATAAAATTATATTGATGAAATAAAATAGTAAGGAGGAAACATGTATATATTTATATATTTTTTTCTATAGTGGATGTTAAAGTGCAATTTTATCAACTCAAAATAGTGGATAAAGTAGCACTTTAACTGCAAGGGTAGATAAAGTACTTTAACTTTTGTTTATTAGAAGTACATTTCCATAACAACGCATACTACTGACATTTTAAAATTGTTCTTAAATAATAATTTAATTTTTCTAATTCTTTTTTCTTCAAAACCTGTTATAGAAAAAAATAAAATTTTATACACGACGATAAAATTAAATTATCGACTCGCGAAAAATATTATTTTATCGTCTTGTATAAAAAATAACTATTAATAACTCATACAATTTTTTTTACAGAATATAAAGTAGTGGTGCGCTTTATATAATTTAATTAAGAAATAGGAAATTTTTTTTTCATTTTTTTTTGTTTGTAGATAAATATTTTGTAAGTTAGATTCGGTTAGATATAATAAATTTTGTTCTTGAGTCTAAATTTTTCATTCTTCATTTTTTTCGTCTAATGTTGCTTTGGCAGAGTGATCGGGAATGTTTGCCCGTGCCACGTCGTTCTGATTTTTTTTTGTCGTCTTGTGATAGTGAACTGCGATTGAAAGATCGTATTAGCGCATAGTAAACTTATGGAAGAAGCAAAAATAAATGTGTTCAGGGTGATAAGAATAGAATCGGTAAAAGAAAATTATTTTTATTATTCCTATTAAAAAACGTATGAGTCTTTAAATTTTCTTATTTGCTTTTATAATTGATACTAAGAAAATACTATAAATAAATTCTACTCAAGCTCCATAGACAAGACTTTATGAATTAATTACTATTTACAGAAGTTATGACATATGGACATAACAAAAATAATTTTTATCTACTCCCAGTCTATAATTAACAAATTAATATGTGAATTGTGTGTAATGAATATCACTACTGAAATTTTACGAAGCAAACCAAATGATGTTTAAGAAACCAATGTAAGTAAATTAAAGGTCACTTTCGTTATTAAACGATTTGTTAACGAGTATTGACACAACAGTCGCATAAAAACAAATTAATGCTAACAGCGATACAACCTGTTGTAAAAATTATATTATATTTTGCGTCTTTTATATACAAAAATATTTTAAAAAATTAGATTCTGTTGAAATTTCCAGTTAAACGTTTAAAAATTTAAATATTATTTGGAAACAATAGCACACATTTACAGTTAAAAGTAACCAATTCTTAATTACAATACATTATACTGGAGTTTTGCCCAGTTTTTTACTTACTTTTTTATTCCAATGAAAAAATATGAACAAAATTTGTATGAAATGAAACTGTCAACTAACTTTCGGAATGTCGGTAACATAGGTATCATAATTAAAAAATGACTACTAATTTTATTCCGTGGAAGCTAATTTTTTTTCATTGTAATACTGCAGTCTTTTCATTAACGATATTTAATTTTATTTCGTGTTTGATTAAAAATGAAATATAACTCTAGTAGTAATAAAATCTCCTTGAATAAATGTGTAATTTTATAGTTATATGAAACTCCACTGTTTGAGAACCGATTTGCTTCAAAATTTACTTCACACAACATTTATAAAAACAAATTTACAAATAACAATTAAAACTTTTTGAAACGACACATCGCTATTAAACATTTCTTTGTACTATAATTTTGATCAGTTAGATTTAATTATGTTATTATAAAAACGTTTCAGAACTGCTGTGCTTACAAAAGAATTTTTTATAATAAAACGTATGAATTGCAAGTGTAAAAAATGTCATTTTAAAATTAGGTTTTACTTTTATATTTGTTACATAATAAAGTTAAAATTTACCTCATGATGATTATTTCATTATTTTTACTTACTTGAGTTTCGACGATATGCCACCATTTTTCTCGGGCGGGAAAATTAAATTATGCAGTACTGACCCAAGATGAATTTTTTGTTTATCGATAATACGAATAAATACGAAATATTTTTTTAAAGAAAATTGTATTAAAAGAAAGAAATTTGAAGCATTTAAAATCAGTTTTCTTTAACAGATGTATAATTATAACTTAGATACACAAAATAGGAAAGTTATATATTATTAAAATATTACAATAAATAATAATGACAATAAACTATGTAGTAAAAATCTTCTGGGCGGAACGAATTAGTCTTCAGGATTCCCTGTAAATGCTAACGGAAAACCGCCAAAAACGTTAGCAAAAGACGATAACTAAACAAAAAGAATAATGTGAAAGAATTAATCGAACCGGTAGTAACACTTACATTATTTAAATATATTGGAATTGCCATAAAGAAAGAGCGTTTTCCGACGAAGCAGTGGGTAAAACGACCAGTTCAGATTTAACCTTTTCAAATTTTCTTTTAGTTTCAGAGAAAAACGAAAATAGGTCGACTTATTTGAAAATATCTGGTATTATTTATTTAATTTCATTGACTGTCAATTAGGAAAATCTATTGTAATCGTTGAAAATGTTGTCAAAAAACAACGAATTTACCTAATTCAATGCTATGGCAATCGAACTCATGTTTATCTTTGGGGCCGTTGGAAACAAATAGTTTATGCAAATTATCTTCGACCAAATGTAGAGAATTTAAAGGAGAGAATTAGAGACGCTGTGACGTCTTTAACTCTGCGGAAGAAATTCAAAGAAGTTAAATAATTGCATCGAAGACTACAATTGTGCGCTCAACAAACCGTGAATCGATTGAGTAGAATAGTTACTGTTTATATTATTTTTGTTGTTAAATTTATGAAACTAAAGTTAAAGTCATGTTAACAATAATTTCTATGATAACGCAAACTTGTTTTTTGGGGTTTACAATTAGAAAAATTCTAAGTCGAACTACTTTTGTCTGAGACTAAAAGAAAATTTGAAAAGGTTAAAACTGAATTGTCAGTATTGAAACATGTAAAAAGTTTTATTAAGAATACATGTTTCTCGTAAAATAAAAAATAAAAATGTTTTCCTTCTTTCTAACTCGATCCGATGACATACTGTATATCAAGGCCACAGAGAATGTTAATATGAATTTTGACTTACTTTATTTGGACATTGCAAAGTTTTCTCGTAGAATTTGTCACGCAAAATTTGAAGAATGTTTCTTTCATTTCATGTAGTAATTTATATGTTTACTTTCTGAAAATACGACGAAATTTTCCTCCAGTGATCAAACAGATATGCGTTCTGTTAAATAAAAAATAGTAATTAGTTAATATGTTTTTTATTTCTTTAAATATAAATGTATTTACTATTCTTGTTCAACTTCGTCAATAATAATATAGTTTTTCCAATGGTAGCAGAATCGTCAGCGAATAGAGTGGTTTCCATTTTAAGTTCCAAAATATTCAATATCGCTTTCCAAATGAGGTTATTCTTGACAAGTTTTCCCAAAAATATATTTTTTGTGAAACTGCTACCCTATAAACAATAAAAGTAATGTTATAAAGGAAGATAATTTTTATTCAAATGATGCCTTCGTTTTAGAATGAATTCATTTTTCCAAATATTGTTTAACATCAACGTAGTATACTCGTAAATATGATTTGGACTAATAGTCCATATGCTTCGATTGAAATTGAATCCTTTTCTTGTAATATTGAATGAAGGAAAATTCCATCTCAGGATTTGATCCATTTTTCTATATTCAGAAAGAAATATTACTAATTAATAAAAAATATGTAAACATTCAACACTTTTTTATAAAAAAAAGTTTCGCCTCAGATGAAAGAACTTCTATATTACGATTTCAGATTGTAATAATTGCAATAGTCCAAATAATCATATAACTCGTATTTATAATCTTCGATGTACTCTATAGGTACAATGCAGTGTATCCTTCAGTTTCCAATATCTATAAATATAAAAAAAATGAAAAATGATATTTTTTAGAACATAAGAAAAACATACCATTTCACATCGTTGTGAATCATGAAGATTTTTGGTATTTGTGTATCTTTATTATATATTATGAATTTAACTTTTAAATAGTTACATTAGTTTAAGATTTTTCTACAATTTTTTTTTTAATTTTGAAATTTTGTTATGATATTATATATAATTTATTTTAATAAATTATTTGAGTTGCCAGAATACTTTAAATAATAAAAAGTTTAATAATTTACAAATATAAATGTATAACAATATTATTAATATTTTCATTTACATTTTAAGTTAAAGAATTATTTTATTCAATTAAAAGTGTACAAATAGATTGCAAAATGTAGTTCTTGTTAAAATTATAAAATCTTTCATATAATATTAAAAATAAATTTTTATAACCCGGCAACTCGATTACATACAAACATTCACACAAACATTCATACTTTTGCGATTTATTACTCTCTTAATTTTCTTTTATTTGATCGCATTGTGGTTTTTTTTTATTATAATGTTGTAATATGCTTCATTAGCTTCATACCCACCAGCCGGTTTGTGACGAGTAATTATTATGAAGCTTATTTTTTCTTATTTATTGTTTTAATTTTTTTAACCACGAGCTATTATAATATTGAAGCAAAGTA
Source organism: Stenolophus ochropezus (assembly GCA_035578165.1). NCBI lineage: Eukaryota > Metazoa > Arthropoda > Insecta > Coleoptera > Carabidae > Stenolophus > Stenolophus ochropezus. The sequence continues at coordinate 332,374 of JAQOWZ010000074.1, read as the reverse complement.
CAGCAAAAATCCCAAATACCACTGGTATAGGGTTTTAAAGTATTATGTAACAAGTCATTGTCTTGCCAAGTCTACCAAGGAATTATAGATAATACGGTACACATTATGTACATAAAAATGTAATTTAAAACAAAAAAAAATATAAATTGAATGTACTCTTACCAAATAAATTGCAGTACTTTTGTAGTTTTTTAAAAATGAAAATCTTGTTACTCAAAATCATACAACAGTGACAATGACTTGATTACATAACACTTCAAAACCCACCAGCAGTAGTTGGCATTTTTACCATACTTTGCGGTTTTGTAGTAGTATGTAGTATATTGCCAAATAAATGTGTATTTATATTCTGTTGCATGAATTTTGAGGTACAATGGTAGACTGGCCCGCCCACATGTTGCGATTTATTATATACTTTTGTTTAACGTCACATTTCTAATACATATTTTAGAGAGACGCAACATGTTTTAACTTAAGCCTGGTGTTAGATAATTTTCGTATAACGTCTTTATTTTTAGATGGTATTAATTAAAAATTATTGACAGCAGTATAGTTTAAGCTCTATAATATTAAAGAAAAATATTAATGCAAACTAATGACTGTTGTATTATAATAAAAGAATGTTTCTTTAACCAAATAGAGGGAAAATGAATGGAATGAAATATAATTTGATTATATTTGTTTTTTAATATAAAAAACTATAAATATTTTTTATAAACCTGCATATAAAATAAGTTTCCTTTTTACCATTGGATGTAGGGACCTTTTTATCAGATAATAAAATTTTTAATGTACATATATTTTTTAAAATACACTAAACCAGGATTTTAGACGTTATAGAAATTTTTTCTAATACTAAACCATTGCTTTATACTTTTTATTTTATTTTTGATTTTCATTCTGACTATTTTTTTATTATCTTTTATCATATTATTTCTTACATTTTCATTTTGTTAAGATTCTCAATGCTTTATATTTTTTATTTTATTTATTATATACTTATAATAATTACTTTCATATAATTGCCTTTTATAATAATTTTTTTTATTGTACTTTCTTTTTCGCAAGGTCCGTAAAATTTGTAAAAGGCGCAATGGTTTTATCAGACTTAAGTTCTTTTTTTTAATCTTTTACAATATTTTACGAACCACTTTTCATGTTGAAATAATTTTTCATTTTATATTAATTACATGCAGTGTATGCAAGATTTAGAGCAAAACTATAAGAGTACAAACTTGTCCAACATTAAATTCTATTTCAGATAATGTAGAATTTAATTTTAAGCAACTTTTTTACAGTTGTAGTTTTGTTCTAAATGTATCAGAAGAGAGAGTATTCGCTATTTTTTGATATCTCATGATAAAGCCCTACGTTCCGCGTTTCGTTGCACACCCTGTATATTAAATATCTTGTATATTATATTTAACAAATCAAATATTGTCACCATAATAACTTTTTTATTATATTACATGTTTCAATTTATTTATTTCATTCATATTATTTTGTATCAAATTTATCAATAATGTTTCAAAATGCTTTTAATTTTCATTTTAAATTGATCTTTATTGCTTTCTTATATTAGATTTTAAAATTTTATTAATTTAATTTTTATAAACATGTACTTGATATTATTTTTTTTTGTTATATAATTGGTTCAGTGAGTAAAATGTAATTGTACATTGTAGTACTTTTCAACATGATTTTAATATATTTTACTTTTGACATAATAAAATAAATATTTCGTTTAATAGTTTTTAAATTATTTATAATATAATTTCGATATTATAATTATTTGATTCATAATCATATTTAAAATTTATCAATTGTTTCCAAAGATTTCTACTTGTTTAATTTAATAGTTTCAATTTATTCATTTTATAATATTACATAAATATTTTTTAATTTACGTTTCAAATTTATTATGAATGTTTCTACATACTTTTATTTTATACTTTAAATACATCTTTATTGCTTTTTTTCTCATATTTGATTTTTAATACATCATTTAATTTTTATAAACATGTAAATGATATGACATTTTTTTGTTATATAATTAGTTTACTGATTAAAATGTAATTGAACATATGTTGAATTTTTAAACATGATTTTAATATCTTTTTTTTGTTTTAACATTAAATATTTTGCTCGGTAGTTTTTAAATTCATTTTAATACAATTCAGATATTATAAAAATTTCTTTCTTTCATATTCGTTTTAAATTGTATATTTAACTTAATAATTTTTAATTTAATTATAATAAAATTTACATATTATTGCTATTTCGTTCATAGTCTTTAAAATTTGTCAATTGTATTCATTGATTTCTACTTGTTTAATATAACATTTTAAATTTATATATTTAATTCATATTATTCCTTTTATATTATTACATATTTTTAATTTACGTTTCAAATTTATTATGAATATATCTACATACTTTTGTTTTATACTTTAAATTGATCTTTATTGCTTTCTCATATTTGATTTTTAAAATATGATTTAATTTTTATAAACTTGTATATGAAATTTTTTTGTTATATAATTAGTTTACTGATTAAAATGTAATTGGACATATGTTGTATTTTTTAACATGAATTTAATATGTTTTACTTTTAACATTAAATATTTTGCTCGGTAGTTTTTAAATTAATTTTAATACAATATAGACATTATACATATTTTTTTCATATCCTTATTTAAAATTTGTCACTTGTTTTAAATGATTTAAACTTGTTTAATTTAAAATTTCTTTAAACACTACATTCCTTGTGAATGCTTCTTTTGTATTTTTAATAATATTTGAATCTGGCAATTTTATCTTTAAATTGTTTGAACTTCTTACTCTTGACATTGCCACATACAATTGGCCATGTGAAAAGACTGGATTTTCTAAATTTATTCCTACATAATTAAATGTTTGGCCTTGGGATTTATTTATTGTCATTGAGAAAGCTAATCTTATTGGGAATTGCCTTCGTTTCAAGGTGAATGGTAAATCTGTTTCGGTAGTTAAATCAAAACGTGGTAAATAGAGCCGGCTACCTGCACTCTGTCCTGTTAGTACTTCTACATCTAAATAATTAGTCTTCATGTCTTTTACTATGAACCTTGTACCATTACATAGACCACGCTTTGGATTCATATTTCTTAATAACATTACTATTGCTCCAATTTTTAGTGTTAATTTGTGAGGAGGCATTCCGGTTGGTGTTAGGCCATTCAATAATTCGGCGGGGTAATTAATTTTATTTATCTCATCACATTCACAAGAATCAGCACTTAAATATACTCTAGATGACCCTACAACTTTATTTAATACGTGTTCATTAATTATCATTGTGTCATCATTTTTTGGTGCTAAAATGGCTCTATCTGTAAATTTATAAATATCATCAGGTTGTATGTCATCTTCACCGAATATTTCATTTGCTAGACATGTTTCGGAAATGCAATGTGCAGGAATTTTGACAATTTCATTTTCACCGTTGCCTATTTTCAGTAAATATTCTGAAAATTCTTTTTCGTCTTTATTTACGCGCATATTTTGTTTTAATGAAAATTTTGTAAATAGTGGCCATAAATGACTTTTTACAACACATGTTTCAATTATTACAGTTCGATGGTTTGTGTAATTGACTATTGGCAAGCACTGTCTGAAATCGCCACCTAAAACTATAACTTTTCCCCCAAATGGTATTTTATTATCCATCAAATCTTGTAATAATAAATTTATTGCATTGAGTGCGTGTTTGGGTATCATTGTTACCTCATCACAGATTATTACACTTGCTTCTTTTAATAATTTACCCGCGTTACTATTTGATTTCACTCTACATACACATCCGTCATTTACAGGTACTGGTAATTTGAATACTGAGTGAACTGTTTGACCACCTTTTAACAGAGTAGCTGCTATTCCCGTCCAAGCTACAGCTATAACTTTTTGATTTTGGCCCCTTAAAATACTTATCAATGTGTTATACAGAAATGTTTTCCCTGTTCCCCCGGGACCGTCAACAAAGAAATATCTATTTATGCAATTAATGTCATTTACGGCATTTAATATGTTATTTAAAATTTCTGTTTGGTCTCTGTTAAATAAAGCTACATTTTGTTCTCCCTCTAATTTTTCGGCTGCTACATCAAAAGAATTAGTTTCATTTCCTAAATCATCAATATTTTCTGGTTGGGGCAAACCGAAATCACTTAAGGTGAATTTATGTATATCAAATATTTCCTATATTTTTAATAAACATTTACTTTGTGCAACTTTGTCAGAATTATTTAATAAATAATCTTCCATTAAATAATGCTTAAATTTTTCCCATAAGCTGAGGGCATTGGTTGACGTATGGAAGCAAATTAAATAAGCAAATAATTCACGCAATTGTCTGGGAAATTTACTCAACATAGCCTCGTCTAAACAATTTTCGCACTCTTTATCATTAGCTAAAAGACCTAATGCACGGGCAGCTTCCTGGTATGTATTATATAACTTGCCGTCGACGGTACGCAAGTCTTCGAAACTTGTGGCACCTTTTGCGTGTACCAAAATTAATCTTAAATGAAATCTTTCAATATCTCTAGGGCTAACGGAAATCATTCGGCCGATAGGTGGCTTTTTCTCACGCTGTCTAGCTTTCCATGCATTATTTGTAAATACATAATATTTAGGAATTTCCATGTAAACATATTGCCGGGCATTAACGTCTATTTCATTGAGTAGGAACCAAGCTGTTAATGTTGTATTTTTTTTCGCTGCTCGTTCAACTGCTTTTTTTTCCTGACCGTTAGTGAAAAATACCGCCTGTTGATTTTTTAAATATACTGCTAATTCCATTATTGTATGAGACTTGTCATGCAACGGATATTCTAAAAGCCTCCAACAACATTCTGTGGCAGATACATACCTAGCATCTAAATAACCGTTTATTTCATCCCACTGTATAACTTTGTTTTTATCAAGTTGTCCTAATTTGACGATCGCGCAATCATGCCCCTTTGACAAATAATCACAAATATATTTTATACTTTTTACTGATGCGCATATCTCAACATTTATGTGGGTTCTATATTTTTTTAACAAATACGGATTGTACGGAACTATCCACCTATTGTCTACCGTGTATTTAAGTAAACCATTTTTCCAAAGAATGTACATTTTTGCACTATTATTTGACCGTTTATACAGGGGGTAACCGTTAATGTTTTCATGTGTTTCATTTCTAAAATCTTTAGGGAACATTTTTAAACATTTATTTTCGTTCAAACACGGCGAATTTTTGTTTAGAATACCGCACGGACCGTGAATCATATGTGAACGAACTAATTGGTACAATTCCGGTTCTGCGTCCTCGTCGGAAATTTCTGCACTGACTATTTCGTCAATGTCATCTTTGTTACGGATTTTACTTGCACTATCTAAAGTTAATAATAAATGCATGTGAGGCAGACCGCGTTTTTGGAATTCAATTACATATATGAATGCCACAACTTTCCAAAAAATATTGTCATGTAAAAATTCATGCAACATACTTTTTATTTTTCCGTTAAAAACTCTGGCGGTTATGTCTGGGCGGTCTGCAGAGGTTTGACCCTCACGCAACTGTGCTACTATTTCTGGCCATTTCGGGTTACATGTCACTGTTATAAATAGATCAGGTCGGCCAAATTCTCTAACAATGGACATGGCATTTTGATACATTTTCAACATGAATCTACTGCCACCTTGAAATGTTGACGGTAAAATAATCATGGTGCCTGCTTTTCCGCCTTCATTCTCTGCCAAATTATTAATGTGGTCCATCAACCCACTATATAGCTCTACCCTGAGAGTAGGCTGATTTAATCTAATGTACGTTAATCTTTCGGCTTCGACTTCAACATACGCATCTACAATGTATTGTTGGGTTAGTTTACCGGCTTCTAAACATGGGTTAAATGTGTTTCTAACCGCTAATCTGTTCATGTAAAATTGTAACATGCTTTGTTTTTTAACACCGTCAGCTTGTTTTGAATTCATGTTCCAGCCACATTCACCGCGAGGAAATGGTAAAGGATAGGACATGGGATCACAGTTTTCACTAAACTGATTTATTCGAACTAAACCGCCAACTTTTGGGTGGACAAAAATGTCCCTATCTATTGGTGGCTCACCATCGTTGGATGTAAAAACAACTGCCACCTCATTACATGTGGGGATATTGTACCTACGTTTATCTTTTTTTCTATCATTTACAATCCACAAATTTATTTCTGGCACCGACTGATTTGTTTGGTTAGCTTTGGCTAATTCCCGCTGCTCTACTTCTTTCAACATCATATACGCCTGACAATACGGATTAACCTCCCTAAGTATTACATCTAATTGACCCATGATATTTGGCTTACAATTTTTATTATACTCTACGTTCATTCGTTTCTCTAACGCTTCATTTGAATTAATTATGTATAATTGGGCATATTTTTCTGTTTCATTTGGTTTAGGGTACATTGAGCTGGCAGAATCATGGTAAATTTGGCCGTGGATACGGAAACAGTAGGGCCCTTTGCCTGGAGGCGCGGAAATTTTAGCCCCAAACGATGCGAATGGTAACGCGCTATTGTATTGCCTAATATTTTCTCTAAAATTTCTGCTATCTGAATCTTTACCTAACATTAGATTTTTAATATATTCAGGGAACTCATTTAATTTATCTACGTTTAATTTTCCCTTTCGACAACAATAAGTAAATTTACCGTCCGAGGGCTTTTCGTATGAAAAATTAACAGATGAACAATATGAACATAAAACATTCATTGGTCCCAAGGAGTGGGGCTCAATTTGAACTCCTAATCCCTTTCTAGCTAACATATATTTATCATTTTGATCAATGGTTTTACGTGCCTTATTTTTATTTTTATTAATTATGTTATTTTTCATTAATCGTTCCTCTTTTTGTTCTACAGTTTCCGTTTTAAATAAATTATCAACATTATCTCTGTATTTTTCTAAACGTGTTTGCTTTTGCTCGGGAGTTTCATTCTTAATATATTCTTTGAAATTAAATTTTAACTTTTGCAGCCTATCCGTTTTTTTATCTAATGTTTCATTTTGTAAATAATTTTAAAAATTCCCTTTAAGTCTTGCTAATCTATTCTCCTTTTGTTCTGCTGTTTCATTTTGCACGTAATTATTAAAATTTGATTTAAGTTTTTCCAATCTATTTGTTTTTTCTTGTGATGTTTCGCGAGCAATAGAATTAGAATTTAGTTTTTTTTGTTTCTCTATACGCCTTATTTTATCATCAATTTTTTCATTAGTTACATATTTTAATTTATAGTTGTCGTTCTCTCTTAGACGTTTAACGCGTTCTTCGTCTGTTTCGTTCGCCTTACGTTTTAAATAATTTTCTTTCAATTGCTGTTGACGACTTACTGGAAATGCTGTTATATTACGTGTTCGAAACATTTGTAAAACGTGTGATCTAAGTCTATTACTATCATAAGTTTCCTGCTCAGGATTACGGTTAAGTATTAATCTTGTAAAAAAAAGCTATTGCAAACAACCCGCAATCATAGGTGTTAGTCTGTTGTTGAACCCGTACAAACCTAATTGAGGGACTATGGGGGAATAATCTTTCTAAATATAATTTAACACCTGCATTTAAATTCTGGGAATTCATGCTATCGTAAATTGTAATTTCTAATCCGTCATAATACGCTGTAATCCAATGACCAACGCTCCCAATATTTGCACCTGGCACGAATAAAATTTGTAGGTGTCTTGTTCCTTGCTCAATTTCAACTATTCGGTCTGGAGCATCTACATACACTGTGGGCTGAGGGTCGAACTCAGTTACAGAACGTACTAACGAAAAGAAAAAGTCTATATGAATGTCTTCTAATTATCCTGCAGGATTCATTAAAGTATTATAATCACGTTCTATTAGCTGTATTTGATTGCCAACTGTTTCAATACCTGTATTTAAATTACCCGTTTGATTATTATTTTCTACTTCACAATTTTTACTTCGTTTTATGAATAATTCTCCTGAATTGCCTGACATAACCTGACGATTTATACATTCATTTTCTACAACACTATTATCCGAATTTATGCAGCTATTATTATTAACTATATTTTTTGCGTGTCGTTGTTTACGCTTAAGGCGATTTTTTTCACTTTTAGTTGGCATTTTGTTACACTTGTGTTATTACAGAAATTAAAATAAACAGTTACAGGTTTTGAGTGCGTTGTTATTTTCAGTGTTACCTTTACCAGCAATAAGTCAGGGTTCTGTGTTAATATTATCAGCAATACGTCAGGCTGCAGCTTCAAACAGGAATACTTTTTTTTCTATTTTGAATATATATGCTTGCACTCTTACTGCTTCGCAACTGCAGATTATTTTCACACCTACAGTAAAATAAAAATAAAAATACTTGTCCAACATTATCAATATATGTATATAAAATTATGGTAATTCCGAGGGCAATTCATTTCATTTTATTAACAATTAAAAGAGAGAAAACAATAAATATTTAACCATGAAATTACCTATAGTTAAATAAAAGATATGAAAAATAAATTCTCACCTTAAATTCAAATTTGGCAGCACAACAAACGGGATTTTTTAAATATATTATTCTGCAGTAGAGAACAAATTATCAAAACTATCAGTTTGATTCGCAATTCGATTTATTGAAAAAACAATAAATATAACTGCCTTACACAGAAGTGAAAGAACAATTAAGTAATTAAACAAATTTTGTTTTCCTAAGCATGCCTAATTATAAAAATAAAATTATAATTTAATAAATGCCAATAAATAAAAAACCTGTAATAGCGACAGGACATTGTGGTAAATACGGAATATTAGTTACCGACAATTTAACAATAATTATATAGAACAATAATTTTTTGATAATTCAGTAATTATATATTGTAAAATTTAAAAAATTGTGGGTGTATGCAAATAAAAATTCTATTTAAAATAATTATACAGCCTGATCAAAAGCAAGTGATAATCATGTGACCACCAATTTTCTTTAAAAGCTACTAAACTATATGTCCAGGAAGAAAATTTGAAATTTATGTTCATGGACGTGCGAATTTTTATTATACCGTATTTTTATTTTAGTAATTTGATTAAATTCAAAACCATGCAGATAATGAAGAAGATAATAATAAATAATGAATGTAAGGTACATTTGAAGTATTGACATCAAATTAATTGTACAAAAAAATAATAACAATAAACGCCTGTGGACGCAAATTTTAATATTTATTTCCAGGAAATAGTATTTAAGAACTACGCAGTTTTGCAATAATTAATCATACTATGTGACGAAGTGCTCGTCACAATGCACACATACCTGCCTTCCTCGTTGCTCCACCAAGTCACAACACCGACTTCGCGAGGTCCGAACCGCACACCAGGTCAAGCGAACCCGCCGTCGAAACCAGTAGCCTCCAACCGCTGTAAACAGCTTCAGGAGGCGGTGCGACATCTCCAACAATCTTCCGGATTCCCAAATAGACGTCGGGAAACACTTTGAAGAAAGCACATGGCAGGGGACATAACCTCAAGACCACTAAACTTGCACCAATGTTTAACCTACAACCACAGCACTTAAGGAAACAATAATAAACACATTTTAACACTTACCGCTGTTACTTTTCCTTATCTTTTCTTGTTATTTTCGCAGTTCCCAAATTTTCACGAAACACCTGTTCGCCGCGCCAGCGCGTGCGCACGGCCGCAGTACTTCCAACTTCAAACACAAAACGCTTCGGAAGACCGAATTCACATGGTACATTTTTATAAAATATGTAAATCAGATCAAATACATTACAAAACTCTGTAAAGCCAAGGGAAGTGATTTTGCGAATTTTTAAAATAAAAATCAATTTATTAAACGAAAATAACAATACATAAAGTCAATCTGTCTCACTTTAAAATCAGTAGCTACAGGATTAATTAATTAATTAATTAATTCCGCACTGTTCCGTTCCGAATCGAGTCTTTTTGTAAGTTGCTTGTTTATTTTTGCATTTTTCTTGAATTCCGCTGCTATCAGAGAATACAGGTTGGTAGCTTCTACCGCCGTTCCTCAGAGCCTTCAGCTCGCTGCATTCCACGCCTAAGGGGAAGCTCCGTAGGTGGTTACCACCGCGTACTACTACGGCTGTCGGGCAGATCCGCGTGTTAACTTAGTAGTTTATTTTTCTCACTGCTTTACGTTCCGTAGTTATCGGAGAAGACCCGTTGGTGGCTCCTCACCGCGAACTCCGTCAACAGCTGAGTAGAACCGCGATTAGTTTGTCACTGTTTCACTTCCCACGGCTCAGTAAAAAAAACTAGGTGTAGTAATTTTAGTACAATAAAATATTGAACTTACTTTTGTCTATCTGTGCTAAACCTTGGCCCGACCGACCTAGAGCTCCCGTGGCATACGTCACTTTTCTCGCAGGATCCGCAGATTGGCGCCCGAGAAGAACCCGACATCCTGCAAGAGAACCCACGACATCGCGGACCAACAACATCCCGCAGCGGCCCAAGTGATCGTCGCAACTATTAAGATTATTTTTAATAATATATGTAATGACGATGATGAAACTAATAAATTAAAATATGTACTCACATAAAATGAAACGTCTCCTTATCTTTCAGGCATTGTATTCCGTAAACAAAAAGTTCTTCTGCTTTCTTTGTACAATTATAAATGCAGAACTTGTTTAGGCTTCAAATTTATTTGTCACACAAATTAAAAGCTGTAATTGATAATAAATATAAATAAATAGAAAAACATTGAAATAAACTCATACTTTGTTGCCCGCAGTAAATCCGCTTGTATATATTTCCGTTCTAAACTGCAAAAGTAAATAATTTTACATTGATGCGAGTATTTTTTATTAGGCTGGATTCTAGAATGCCTATTATCCTTAAAATTGCAATTTTTTGTTGCAATGTCTTCCTTTAGCTAAACAATGACAAAAAAACATAAAATTAGGGCACGAAAATAAATTTAGATTTTATCTATTCTAAAAATTGATTTAAAATGAAGTTCGCTCAATTTGATGTCGGTAAAACAATATAAACCAGTGATAGTAAAACAATGGTTTATGGAATTAAAATATATTTTTGTGGTAAAAATTTTAGAATAATCTTTGAGTTGTATTTTAAAGAATATGTTATATTGTCACTTATTTTAACAATATTTGCCCAATGAATTGTTTCAATTTATTTAAAATTTCATCTCGGTATACCTACAGTACATGTAGGTTACGAGAACTAACTAAAAATGTATCAAATTTACTATTAATATACAAATATTTATATTCTACATTAAAATACCTGTAAAATACATTATTTCAATAATATTTTATACGATATTTTACTATATATTGTAGTAAAAATGATATTTTCACGCTGCGAACTAGTTCGTGTCTCCAACTGAAGTGTCAAATGCGAAATTTTTGTAAAATTTTATCATATCATCCAATTTCCTGGTTTCTTTTTGAGGGATACGTTATATTTTCACTTATAATAATGATTTTTATCAAACTAATTGCTTCATTTTATTTATAATTACATCTCGATATGTCAAAGTTCATGTAGGTTAGGATAACTAACTAAAAATGAACAAAATTAACAATTAATATGCAAATATTTATATTATACCTTAACGTACATGTATTAATGATGATTTGCGATAATTTTCATACAATATCTCGCTGTAATTTTGGAAGAAATAATCACTCCCCTGAAAAAGTCTTTTTCACCGAGCTATCCGTCACTTTATGAGTCTAGAAAGCATCTGTCAAAAAATGCGGTCATGCAAAACTATATAATTTAAAGTGTTTTAATTGAAAAGAAAATATATAGATAAATTAAGTTTTATAGTAATAGACATAATAATACAAACATTTCCTTGTAATTCGCCTTATTTCTCAAGATTTATTGTTTTGAAATGTACCTGCAATGGTGGAAAGAAGTTCTCAAACAAAAGTGAAAATGTAATTGTTTTTTTTTATTTAAAATACGTTTTTATTGAAATATATATGTACGAATCATTAAAATATACTGATTTATAACAAAATATATTATATTTACAATTTATAATAGCCTATTTATATTTTTGGTAGCCTTACGTATGATAAATGCCAGAAGTCATAAAATTAAATATTTTAAATACACCACACTTAATGTTCAGTGTATTTTTATATATTTCGCTCACTATTATAATGTATAAAAATGTAATTACCTTCACAATATCCCTTTTCATTTTCAAAATAAATCAATTAAAAGTTTCATATTGAATTGTCAAAAATGACGGATGGCACAGTAATTCTTTTTAAATTTAAACCTGGCATCTAAGATATTTTTTTCTGTTTTGTTCCAGTTTTCCTTTTTGGCTTAGTTTTCGATTTTTTACACAAAAACTATGCACGGTAAAAATATGGGACACCCGAAAGCGATTGGTCCTCAATAATCCACATCTAATAAAATAATATTAAAATTATTACATGAATGGTTTGACCTGTACCCGTGAGCAAACTTTTTACGATGCTCGAGATGAATCCAAATATAGATATATAGATAATGAATCTATCAAAATAGTATATGATTTTTTACGATTTGAATTGTGTAACTATGTAACTATGTACTGTATATATTTTATTTGTAAGTTGTTAATCAGTGGAAGCCTTTAGTTGGGCAACTGTTGGCTTGCCAAATATTTCCAAATAAATAAATAAATAATTAAAAATATCCATTTGTAAAAAATCATATAAATATTTGCTTCCGCGCCAGAATTTTATAATTCTTTATCATATTTTAGCTAACAGAAAACATTGCAAAAAGAAAATTGCTATTTCAAGTGTGGTAAAATTGAATGTTTATTATCTGATTGGTACCATGCTTTGGTCTCTTTTGCATGTCCAATGCTAAAACCATCCATAGTATAGATCCTTAGGCATGAATATGAATGATATAACAAAAATATCCATTTCAAGAATAATTAAAATATGACTTAATTTTTGTAAAAAATCATATAAATATTTGCTTCCGTGCCCAAATTTTATAATTCTTCATCATTTTTTAGCTAAAAGAAAACATTGCAACGACAAAATTGCTATTTCATGTATGGTAGGTATACTAGAATCCAGCCTATGTAGCTTACAATATACAACGTATTCATTAAAATGACACCCGAAAATTGAATGTTTATTATCTGATTGGTACCACAGTTTGGTCACTTTTGCATGTTCAATGTTTAAAACTATCCATAGTATAAATCCTAAAGCATGAATATGAATGTTTTAACAAAAATATCCATTTCAAGAATAGGTAAAATCTGACTTTATTTTTGTAAAAAATCATATAAATATTTGTTTCCGCGCCCGAATTTTATAATTCTTTATCATATTTTAGTTAAAGATAACAATTCAACAAAAAAATTGCAATTTAAAGTGTGGTAGGTATTCTAGATTCCAGCCCATGTAGCTTACAATATACAACGTATTCATTAAAATGACACCCGAAAATTTAATGTTTATTATCTGATTAGTACCACGTTTTGTTCACTTTTGCATGTCCAATGCTTAAAACCATCCATAGTATAGATCCTAAAGCATGAATATGAATGTTTGAACAAAAATATCCATTTCAAAATTAGATAAAATCTTACTTGATTTTTGTAAAAAAATCATATAAATATTTTCTTCCGCGCCCAAATTTTATAATTCTTCATCATATTTTAGCTAAAAGAAAACATTGCAACAAAAAAATTGATATTACAAATGTGGTAGGAATTCTAGAATTTAGACCATGTAGCTTAAAATATACAACGTAATCATTAAATTGACACTCGAAAATTGAATGTTTATTATCTGATTGGTACCACGTTATGGTCACTTTTGCATGTTTAATGCTAAAACCATCCATAGCATTGATCGTAAAGCATGAATATGAATGTTTTAACAAAAATATCCATTTCAATAATAGGTAAAATCTGACTTTATTTTTGTAAAAGATCATATAAATATTTGCTTCCGTGCCAGAATTTTATAATTCTTCATCATATTTTAGCTAAAAGAAAACATTGCAACTAGAAAATTGCTATTTCAAGTGTGGTAGGTATGCTAGAATCCAGCCCATGTAGCTTACAATATACAACGTATTCATTACAATGACACCTGAAAATTGAATGTTTATTATCTGATTGGTACCACGTTTTGGTCCCTTTTGCATGTCCAATGCTAAAACCTTCTATAGTATAGATCCTAAAGCATAAATATGAATGTTTTAACAAAAATATCCATTTCAAAAATAGGTAATATCTGACTTAATTTTTGTAAAAAATCATATAAATATTTGCTTCCGCGCCAGAATTTTATAATTCTTCTTCATATTTTAGCTAAAAGAAAAAATTGCAACAAGAAAATTGCTATTTCAAGGTTGCTAGGTATTCTAGAATCCAGCCCATGTAGCTTACAATATACAACGTATTCATTACAATGACATCCAAAAATTGAATGTTTAATATCTGATTAATACCACGTTTTGGTCCCTTCTGCCTGTCCAATGCTAAAACCGTCCATAGTATAGATCATAAAGCATGAATATGAATGTTATAACAAAAATATCCATTTCAAGAATAGTTAAAATCTGACTTCATTTTTGTAAAAAATCATATAAATATTTGCTTCCGCGCCCGAATTTTATAATTCTTTATCATATTTTAGCTAAAAGAAAACATTGCAACAAGAAAATAGCTAAATTAAGTGTAGTAGGTATTCTAGAATCCGGCCCATGTAGCTTACAATATAAAACGTATTCATTAAAATGACACCCGAAAATTGAATGTTTATTTTCTGATTAGTACCACGTTCTGTTGACTTCTGCATGTCCAATGCTTAAAACCACCCATAGTATAGATCCTAAAGCATGAATATGAATGTTTTATCAAAAATATCCATTTCGAGATTAGGTAAAATCTGACATAATTTTTGTAAATAATCATATAAATATTTGCTTTCGCGCCCGAATTTTATAATTCTTTATCATATTTTAGCTAAAATAAAACATTGCAACAAGAAAATTGTTATTTCATATGCGGTAGGTAATCAAGAATCCAGCCCATGTAGCTTACAATATACAACGTATTCATTACAATGACGCCCGGAAATTAAATGTTTATTATCTGATTGTTAACACGTTTTGGTCTCTTTTGCATGTCTAATGCTTAAATCCATCCATAGTATAGATCCTTAAGCATGAATATGAATGTTTTAACAAAAATATCCATTTCAAGAATAGGTAAAATCTGACTTTATTTTTGTAAAAAATC
Organism: Stenolophus ochropezus; assembly: GCA_035578165.1. Taxonomy (NCBI): domain Eukaryota; kingdom Metazoa; phylum Arthropoda; class Insecta; order Coleoptera; family Carabidae; genus Stenolophus; species Stenolophus ochropezus. The sequence continues at coordinate 317,039 of JAQOWZ010000074.1, read as the reverse complement.
ATATAAATATTTACTTCCAAGCCCAAATTTTATAATTCTTCATTATATTTTAGCTAAAAGAAAACATTGCAATAAGAAAATTGCTATTTCAAGTGTGGTATGTATGTTAGAATTCAGCCTATGTAGCTTACAATATACAACGTATTCATTAAGATAACACCCAAAAATTGAATGTTTTTTATCTGATTGGTACCACAGTTTGGTCACTTTTGCATGTTCAATACTTTAAATTTTTCATAGTATAGATCCTAAAGCATGAATATGAATAATTTAACAAAAATATCCATTTCAAGAATATGTAAAATCTGACTTTATTTTTGTAAAAATCATATAAATATTTGCTTCCGCGCCCGAATTTTATAATTCTTCATCATATTTTAGCTAAAAGAAAACAATTCAACAAGAAAATTGCAATTTCAAGTGTGGTAGGTATTCTAGAATCCAGCCCATGTAGCTTACAATATACAACGTATTCATTAAATTGACACCCGAAAATTTAATGTTTTTATCTGATTAGTACCACGTTTTGTTTACTTTTGCATGTCCAATGCTTAAAACCATCTATAGTATAAATCCGAAAGCATGAATATGAACGTTTTATCAAAAATATCCATTTCGAGAATAGGTAAAATCTTACTTAATTTTTGTAAAAAATCATATAAATATTTGCTTCCGCGTCCAAATTTTATGATTCTTCATCATATTTTAGCTAAAAGAAAACATTGCAACAAGAAAATTGCTATATCAAATGCGGTAGGTAATCTAGAAACCAGCCCATGTAGCTTACAATATACAACGTATTCATTAAAATGACAACCGAAAATGAAATTTTTATTATCTAATTGGTACCATGTTTTGGTCACTTTTGCATGTCCTAAGCTTAAACCATCCATAGTATATATCCTAAAGCAAGAATATTAATGTTTTAACAAAGATATCCATTTCAAGTATAGGTAAAATCTGACATAATTTTTGTAAAAGTTCATAGAAATATTTGCTTCCGCGCCCGAATTTTATAATTCTTCATCTCATATTAGATAAAAGAAAACATTGCAACAAGAAAATTGCTATTTCAAGTGTGGTAGGTATTCTAGAATCCAGCCCGTTTAGCTTACAATATACACGTATTCAATAACACCCGAAAATTAAATGTTTATTATCTGATTGGTACCACGTTTTGGTCACTTTTGCATGTCCATAGCTTAAAACCATCCATAGGATAGATCCTAAAGCATGAATATGAATGTTTTAACAAAAATATCCGTTTCAAGAATAGGTAAAATAAGACTTAATTTTTGTAAAAAATCATATAAATATTTGCGTCCGCGCCTGAATTTTATAATTCTTCATCATATTTTAGCTAGAAGAAAACATTGCAACAAGAAAAAAGCTATTTCAAGTGAGGTAGTTATTCCAGAATCCAGCTCATGTAGCTTACAATATACAACGTATTCATTAAACTGACACGCGAAATTTGAATGTTTATAATCTGATTGGTACCACGTTTTGGTCACTTTTGCATGTCCAATGCTAAAACCATCCATAGTATAAATCCTAAAGCATGAATATAAATGTTTTAACAAAAATATCCGTTTCAAGAATAGGTAAAATCAGACATTATTTTTGTAAAAAATCATATAAATATTTGCGACCACGCCCGAATTTTATAATTTTTCATAATATTTTAGCTAGAAGAAAACATTGCAACAAGAAAATTGCTATTTCAAGTGTGGTAGGTATTCTAGAATCCAGCCGATGTAGCTTACAATATACAACGTATTTATTAAAATGACACGCTAAAATTGAATGTTTATTATCTGATTAGTACCACGTTTTGGTCACTTTAGCATGTCCAATGCTAAAACCATCCGTAGTATAGATCCTAAAGCATGAATATGAATGTTTTAACAAAAATATTCAATTCAAGATTAGGTAAAATCTGTCTTTATTTTTGTAAAAGAACATAGAAATATTTGGTTCCGCACCCGAATTTTATTATTCTTTATCATACATTAGCTAACGGAAAACATTGCAACAAGAAAATTGCTATTTCAAGTGTGGTAGGTATTCTAGAATCCAGCCCCTATAGAATACAATATACAACGTATTCATTAAAATGACACCTGAAAATTAAATGTTTATTATCTGATTGGTACCACGTTCTGGTCACTTTTGCATGTTCAATGCTAAAACCATCCATAGTATAGATCCTAAAGCATGAATATGAATGTTTTACCAAAAATATCCATTTCAAGAATAGGTAAATTCTGCCTTTATGTTTGTAAAAAATCATATAAATATTTGCTTCCGCGTACGAATTTTATAATTATTCATCATATTTTAGCTAAATGAAAACTTTGCAACAAGAAAATTGCCATTTCAAGTGTGGTAGATATTCTAGAATCCAGCCCATGTAGCTTACAATATACAACGTATTCAATAAAATGACACCCAAAAATTGAACGTTTATTATCTGATTGGTACCACGTTTTGGTCACTTTTGAATGTCTAATGCTTAAAACCATCCATAGTATAGATCATAACGAATGAAAATGAATTTCAAGAGTACGTATAATCTGACTTTATTTTTGTAAAAAATAAAATAAATATTTGCGTCCGCGCCCAAATTTTATAATTCTTCATCATATTTTAGCTAGAAGAAAACATTGCAACAAGAAAAAAGCTATTTTAAGTAAAGTAGTTATTCTAGAATCCAGCTCATATAGCTTACAATATACAACGTATTCATTAAAATGACACGCGAAATTTGAATGTTTATTATCTGATTGGTACCACGTTTTGGTCACTTTTGCATGTCCAATGCTAAAACCATCCATAGTATAGATACTAAAGCATGAATATGAATGTTTTAACAAAAATATCCGTTTCACGAATAGGTAAAATCAGACTTTATTTTTGTAAAAAATCATATAAATATTTGTATCCGCGCCCGAATTTTATAATTCTTCTTTATATTTTAGCTAGAAGAAAACATTGCAACAAGAAAATTGCTATTTCAAGTGAGCTAGGTATTCTACAAACCAGCTCATGTAGCTTACAATATACAACGTATTTATTAAAATGACACGCTAAAATTGAATGTTTATTATCTGATTGGTACCACGTATTCGTCACTTTTGCATGTCCAATGCTTAAATTCATCCATAGTATAGATCCTAAAGCATGAATATGAATGTTTTAACAAAGATATCCATTTCAAGAATAGGTAAAACCTGACTTTACTTTTGTAAAAAAATCATATAAATATTTGCTTCCGCGCCAGAATATTATAATTCTTCATAATATTTTAGCTAAAAGTAAACATTGCAACTAGAATATTGCTATTTTAAGTGTAGTAGGAATTCCAGAATCCAGCCCATGTAGGTAGCTTACAATATACAACATATTCATTAAAATGACACCCGATAATTGAATGTTTATTATCTGATTGGTACCACGTTTTGGTCACTTTTGCATGTCCAATGCTAAAAACATCCATAGTATAGATCCTAAAGCATGAATATGAATGTTTTAACAGAAATATCCATTCCAAGAATAGGTAAAATCTGACTTTATTTTTGTAAAAAATCATATAAATTTATGCTTCCGCGCTCGAATATTATAATTCTTCTTCATATTTTAGTTTAAAGAAAACATTGCAACAAGAAAGTTGCTATTTTAAGTTATTATTTCCATTTCCAATGCTAAAACTATCCATAGTATAGATCCTAAATCATGAATATGAATGGTTTAACAAAGATATCCATTTCAAGAATATGTACAATCTTACTTTATTTTTGTAAAAAATCATATACATATTTACTTCCGCGCCGGAATTTTATAATTCTTCATCATATTTTAGCTAAAAGAAACCATTGCAAAAAGAAAATTGCTATTTGAAGTGTGGTAGGTATTGTAGAATCCAGCCCATGTAGCTTACAATATACAACGCATTTATTAAAATGACACCCGAAAATTGTATGTTTATTATTTGATTGGTACCACGTTATGGTCACTTTTCATGTTCAATGCTAAAACCATCCATAGTATAAATCCCAAAGCATGAATATGAATGTTTTAACAAAAATCTTCATTTCAAGAATAGATAAAATCTAACTTTATTTTTGTAAAATATCATATAAACATTTACTTCCGCGCCCAAATTTTATAATTCTTCAGCACATTTAAACTAAAAGAAAACATTGCAACAAGAAAATTGCTATTTGAAGTGTGGTAGGTATTCTATAATCCAGCCCATGTAGCTTACAACAAACAACGTATAAGTTATATAGTGTAATAGGATAATTATATAAACAATATTAATCATAAGTAGCGTAAGGTTACTGTCTAGCCTTTAGTTTAGTATAAATATAGGTCTGATAACACATATTGGACATTCTGTAACTAGCCTTCTTGTAATGAAGTTGTTTTTAAAAACGACACGTCTCGAACTTATAATTTAACTGACGACGAGGATGGGATACATCTGCAAAAACTAAAACGAGAGTATCTCTATTGATAGTTAGTGAGATCAGCATAACAGAGGGGAAATAAACCTACTCTGGTTCGTTTCAACGATTAAATTGCAATCAACGTAGCCACGAGCCTTTACCCAGGTGCTGACCCAAGGTGTGTCCAGAGAACCAAGAACGGCATTGTGTCGTTACATCCACAACGGGATTCGTAAACGGCGCACAACTACAGAATCACCACCACCCTCCTTTGCTGTCCAATCCACGTAGGGAAACATAAGCGACAGCAGGGAAACTAACAACCCCATGATAATCGCAACCATACTGTGAGTACAGTTTGTATTGCAATAAAAAAAAATTTATATTATTATTTATATAAATTAAATTAAACAAAATAAAATGGCACCATTGGAACAAAGATATTTAGATACGGTCCCAATTTTCAATGGGAACCCCAATGAGTTGGCGGATTTCATTAGAATGAGCGAAGCTCTAATAACAAATTTTTACGATTCTACCAATACTGCAAATTACGAAAATTTCGTATTGCTAGCTAATATTAGGAATAAGGTAAGAGGAGACGCTGCGAGAGCGATCTCCCATTATAATATAAATAGTTGGAATGATTTGAAGACTGCTTTATTAACTGCATACGCAGATAAGTGCGACTGCTATACATTAGCAATTGAAATTGCAAACCTGAAACAATTATCGGAGAATGCCTTCGATTACTATAACAAAATGTTAAGTTTATTAAATGCCCATACGGCATATGTTGAAACACAAATAGACGTTGTAGCATACCGACCGGCAATGATAACATACGGTCAAAATTTAGCCATAAGATCTTTTTTGAGAGGACTTCGAGATCCGTTACGATCATTCCTCCAAACGAGGAATCCACAAAATTTAAATTCAGCTCTCAAAATTTTAATGAATGATTTTCAAATGGAAGCGTCTAGAACAAGTTCAACCCTCTCCTACAAAAAGCAAATACCAACCAAACATACGGGCGCATTCCTTAAACAAGCACAATACATACCATAAATACAACAACCCATAAATATACCAAGATTTGATCCACCTAAACAGACAAACAACTTCCCGAAAGGTCCCATAAACATAAAAAAAATACCAACATCAACAACAGCCAAGACCTACTCCAATGTCGATTTCAACTCGACAAAGCTCAGTACAACAACCAACACATAGACATACATTCCAATCTCAGTCCAGACCTACATTCTATTCACAAGAACTACATAATGTAGAAAATTTAGATCCCTGCAATTCAGAAGAGAATTATAACGCGACTTCAAGTGACTATGACGATAATACCATGAATTACTACCAAGAATATGACGTACAAAATTCGGAAGAAACTCAAACCTTTGAGAATGATTCTTTTTTAGACTCAATCCCACCTGCATTTTCGGAAAAATAATGAATATTGACAGCCCTACAAAATTGCCTTACCAAGAACTAGACAAATATCAATGCTAAGTAGATACCGGAAGCACTAGATCTTTCATTAACCCGGACGTAATTGAAAAAAATCTAAACCAATTTAAATTGCACAAAGAAAACTTTACTTTATCAACAGCACACGGTATATCGAAGGGAGATAGCTACATAATACTTTATTTTGACAGTACCCCTATAAAATTTTATGTTTTCAAATTTCATAATCAATTTAATTTATTAATCGGCTTGGAAGATTTAAAAACATTACAATGTCAATACGATGTAGTAAATGATAAAATATCATTGTTAGGACAAGAATATAATCTTAATTACCATAACTTGATTAAACTAAAACCAAAAGAAACAAAATTTATTAAATATTTTATTAACGAACAAGACTCAGATGTCCTTTTGGAAAACAATAACATAAACACTGATATAGAAATTCCCGACAGTCTAGTTAAAATTCAAAACAAACAGATTGTATTTCCTATCATAAACAACTCTGATAAGGAAATTGAATTAAATAATTTGGCAATACCTAATTTCACTAAAAATTATAAAATAACTAGTGCCCCAGTAGACCCGATTGACTTTAGTAACTTTAGGACAGAACATTTAAACAATTTAAAAAAACATAAACTCTCAAAATTAATACTAGACTTCCGTGACATATTTTACCACGAAACTGATAAGCTGACCTTCACAAGTAAAATCAAACACGCTATAAAAACAAGCGATGAAATTCCAGTTCATGTTCGGAGTTATAAATATCCCCATTGTTATAAAGAGGAAATTCAAAACAAAGTTTCAAAATTATTAGATGACGGTATAATCAGACATAGCTATTCACAGTGGTCATTACCGGTATGGATAGTTCCGAAAAAACAAGATACATCTGGAAAAAAGAAATTTAAAATGGTCATTGACTATAGAAAACTCAATGAGAAAACGATTGACGGTAAATACCCGATTCCAAATATTAACGATATACTTGACAAATTAGGCAGATGCAAATATTTCACTACCCTTGATTTAGTATCCGGCTTTCACCAAATCGAAATTGAACCAAATGATATCCCGAAAACAGCTTTTAATGTAGAAAATGGGCACTACGAATTCACTCGTATGCCGTTTGGCCTTAAGAACGCCCCAAGCACTTTCCAACTTGATGAATTTTGTTTTAAAGGACTTAATTGGAAAAATTTGCCTTGTTTACCTAGATGACATCATCATCTTGGGAAATAGTTTGGAAGAACATTTAGAAAATTTGAAAAAGTTTTTATAACCCTTAGAGAAGCCAATTTAAAAGTACAATTAAACAAATCAGAATTTTTGAGAAAAGAAGTTGAATATTTAGGACATGTTGTCACTTCAGAAGAAATAAACCAAACCCAAATAAAATTTCAGCAATTCAAAATTTCCCTATTCCAAATACACAAAAGGAAATTAAATCATTTCTTAGCCTAATTGGATATTACCGGAGGTTCATCCAAAATTTTGCAAATATTACAAAACCCCTAACAAAAGCCCTTAAGAAAGGAGCAGTAATAAACATTAATAACAAAGAATATAAAGACAGTTTTGAAACATGCAAAACTTTACTAATAAATGACCCGATACTTCAATACCCAGACTTTCAAAAACCTTTCATTTTGACTACTGACGCGAGTAACTACGCAATAGGTGCAGTTTTATCTCAAAATTTTGACGGAAAAGAACTACCCATAGCCTATGCTAGCAGAACATTGAATGGACATGAAATTAATTACTCAACTATTGAAAAGGAATTCCTTGCAATAGTGTGGGCGACTAAATACTTTAGGCACTACTTATATGGAACTAAATTCAAAATTGTGACTGACCATCAACCCCTGACCTGGCTTTTCAACCTAAAAGAACCAAACTCTAAATTCCTTCGCTGGAAATGTAAACTACAGGAATTCGACTATGAGATTGATTATAAAAAGGGAAAATTAAATTTAAACGCTGACGCATTATCCCGAGTTAAAATAAATAATTTCGAAATAGTAGAACAAGAAGGAGATCTGCTTGAAGTAGATGATCATTTAGCTCATTGTATTAGTTTAGACAGAAAACTTGGCGCAGGAATAGCTGCACAGATAAATTCAAAATTTGATAGTAAAAATTATTTATCAAAATTCTAAAACCCAAGAATCACGGACGTACTTATGCAAAGACTACCAAATGAGAAATTAATATTTCATTTAGTGACTAAAGACAAATATAATCACAAACCGACATAGAAACATTTAAAAGACACATTACAAAATTTAAAATTATATTTGATCTGTAATAATATAGACAGCATTTCAATACCTAGAATTGGATGTGGAAATGACAGGAAATCCTGGGAAAAAGTACTTTTAATTTTACATGAAATATTTTCGAACACAAATATCAAAATAACGGTATATACCCTGACTAATAAAATCGAAAATTTTGCTATGGACTCAGACAACGACAGTAACATTGCAAACAAATCTTCAACAGATAACAATAGTTGTCATTCGGATGATGAATCTCCCATATCTGGAATAAAATTTTTAGAAACTTCTATTAATACGGGAAAAAACCAAATCATATTCAATCTAACCGACTTCCCTCATTTAAAAGTAAATATAACGAAAGAATTTGAAAACAAAATTAGACTTGATGTTTATATTCCAAAATCAAAAGTAGCCGACAGTATTCTATCATTTTTCAAAGACTACTGTAAACCGAAAACAAAATATTTTTGCATATTTATTGACAATCTTTACTACAGCATAAACGAAATTTTACAAAAAATGTTTATAAATAAAAGCATTCAAATGTTCAGTTGTAAAAATAAATTAGAAGATGTGAAAAATCAAGACCAACAACTTGAAATTGTTAAACTTTGTCACGAAGGAAAAACAAACCACCGAGGTATCACAGAAATGATAAAACGTATTAAAGAAAAATATTATTGGCCTAATCTTCATAATTTAGTTCAAAATTATATTAACACCTGTGAAATTTGTCTTCAAAATAAATATGAACGAAATCCTATTCAGTTCAATTTACGTGTAACCCCTACCAGTAACAAACCTTTAGAAATCATCCATATGGATGTAATTTCATTAGAAAAGGACAAATATTTAACTATTATTGATAGTTTTTCAAAATTTTCCCAAATTTATAAATTAAAAAATATGACCTCTTTAAAAATTGTTAATAAATTACTAAAATTCCTTTCACAATATACTATCCCCGATAAGATAGTTTGTGACAACGGAACCGAATTTAATAATATGGTAGTAAAAGAATTTTTAGCTCTTCACAAAATTAACATTCACTTCGTAAATATAGATAGTCCAAATTCGAACGGACAAATTGAACGTTTTCATTCTACTCTTGTTGAGCACTTAAGACTTTTAAACCTTCAAAAGGAATACAAAAATTTAGATTTGAAAGATAAAATCCAATACGCAATGATCGGCTATAATAATACTATACACTCTACAACAAACTTTAAACCAGTTGATATATTATTCGGACATTTCAAAAGTATCGATATAAATATTGATTTAGAGAAACAGCTTACTCAAAATTACGTTCAGAATCATAAGGATAAAATGCGAGTAATTTACAATAACTTGCAACAAAATTTACATAATAAAAAAAAAAATAATAGCAGAAAAACGTAATCAAAATAAAACGGAAAACATTCCGGAAAATTTAGAAGAGGTTAGAATTAAACAAAACATTAGACATTCAGGCAAAATAACTAGACCAAAATATGTGACTCATAAAAGAAATTTGGTACATTACAGACAAGTAAAGGAAAAAAATATAAACTATCCAAAATTAAAAGACCTAGAAAAATAACGCAAAACCCGACTGTTTCAGACTCATCCTGTTCGGAGCAGGATCAGCCACAAAATTCTTGACCGACATTACTCACAACCCTGGCGCAATCATCAATAAACTAGGTGACGCTAAAATCTACTTAAATAAAAAAAGATATCCATTTCAAAAATAGGAAAATCTGACTTTATTTTTGTAAAAAATCATATAAATATTTGCTTTCGCGCCGGAATATTATATTTCTTTATCATATTTAAGCTAAAAAAAACATTGCAACAAGAATATTGCTATTTCAAGTGTGGTAGGTATTCTAGAATCCAACCCATGTAGGTAGCTTACAATATACAACGTATTAATTTAAATGGCACCCGAAAATTTAATGTTTATTATCTGATTCGTTCCACGTTTTGGTCACTTTTGCATGTCCAAAGCTTAAAACCATCCGTAGTATAGATTCTAAAGCATGAAAATGAATGCTCTAACAAAAATATCCATTTCAAGAATAGGTAAAATCTGACTATATTGTTGTAAAGAATCATATAAATATTTGCTTCCGCGCCCGAATTATATAATTCCTTATCATATTTTATCTAAAAGAAAACATTGCAACAAGCAAAATGCTATTTCAAGTATGGTAGGTATTCTAGAATCCAGCCCATGTAAAAATCTACTTAAATAAACACACTATACATTTTAATTACGACTTTCACTCTCTTTATACGGAATATGAAAATTTAAACGACCAAATTGCACTGCGAGAAAGCGACAATAAAACATTTATTGAATTTGTGCGGGATAACAGGGATGGATACCCAGAATATCGAGTATGGATGATGGTAACAATGGTGAGGTCGTAAATCTCACTTTCACACAACCACGCGAAAAACACTTATTTATTTACACACAGCACAACCAAAAACTATACAAAATAACAGATATAACAAATGTAAATACTTTACTGGAGCAGTACAACAATGGATTGTTGCGGAGCGATACAAAACAACTTTGGCGCAACAAAGCAGGAACCGAACAGACTTCTCCTTGTACTATGTTTTAAAACCAACAAAATTCGCTAGCGACAGCGCCACTAACTATAAACTACAAAAAAATACAGAGAAGCGTATATGGCGTTGACATTGGCAAATATGCGGTGTACCTTTCACAATAAACGGAGCTGACAACATTAAAATCTCAAACAGAATTTGTCAATTATTGGAAAATACTAAATTACTATCAGAATGAAATTCTCGAAAAATCATAAACGGCTTAGGTACTATCATAAAAACTATTACCGGAAATTTAGACAGTGACGATGGACAAAAATATGACAAACTAATTCAACAATTAAAAACTAATCAAGAAACCCTAAACCAAAACATTTTACAAAATTACAACAGTAACACACAAATGATAAAATTATTTAACGAAACCGTAGAAAATATCAAACAGAACGAAGTAATTTTAAAGTCCAGAATTTTAAACACACAAAAATTTCTATGCGATAAATCATCTCTTATAGATCATTTATTTATAAAAGACATATTTAATCAAATAATTAATTTATTCAAAATTTTACAACATACCGTATCAGAAATAGACACATCTTTAAGCTTTTGCAGCTTAGGTTTATTACACGATAGTATTATTCCTAATAAAAAATTAAAAGAAAATTTATTCCAAATTAATCAGAATAACAAATTAGAGTTTTCAGTAAATTTAAATAATAATGAAATACAGCAGCTCATCTCAACCTATTGTAAATTGGAAAACAAAGAAATACACTACTTAATTTTCGTGCCATTGTATTTTGAGAAACAATTAGAATTATTGCAATACACCCCTGTACCTACAATCCAAAATAATGAACTAGTGACAATATTTGAAAACGAACATCTTCTTTCAAAAGACGAAACCAACCTATATTCAGTGTCCTGTACGTGTGAAAAAAATCAGTGATATATAGTACTGCAACCACGTTAATAATGAACAAAGTCCCCATGATGACTGTGATCATCAATTAATATATTATAATAATCCAAATAAATGTAATTATATCAATGTAGTTACTAACAATAGTGGTATGCTAGAAATAAGTAATACTAACCAAATTATATTGTATTATTTTAAGGAGTATAAATTAAAAATTAAATGTCTGGATGAAAATGAAGTATTCAAAATGTTAAAAGGAATTTATTTTCTGCAAAATAATAATTGTAAAATTCATAACAAACAAATTATTAGTAATTCTATTAAGGGAGAACCTGTACTAATTTCAGACTTTAAATTCAACCTAACAGACAGTCAGAAAATAGATTCTGTTTAGGGATGGAGATGAGGTGTCAGGAAGTTTTCTCAGGATGCGTGGCAAAATATTTGAGGATTAACTAATTATTCACTGACTTGAATTGACACCAACATAAACATTTATTAAACTGCTATTTACAGCACATGTACAAAACAAGATAGACAAAAAAACGGTAAGTCTCGAGTGATTAAGAACTACAAACCGCACGCTTGAGAACTGAGTATCTTCGCAAGACAACTCAGTACTTAAAGTACACTAGTCTGGTCATAGTTCTTCACAAACTTATATATCATGGTTTGCATTACAAAAACCGCCCTAAATTTAGAGGGGAACCAATAACAAGTTCATGTAGACATCTGCAATCAGATTGGCTAACTATGGCAAATTCTGAGAACTGCGACATTTTGAGTTTACAATACAGGTGCGGTACAGACATGTCGGAAACTACAATTGTAAAATCATTTGTAGACAAGTGCAAAGATAATCCATCACGATTGAATTTACTTAACAATGGAAGAAAGGTCCAGACTAAGCCGCCTGACGGCATACGGATTAAGAAGAATTGAATATTTCTTAAAGTAATAATAATAAAGTAATTGAGATAGTAATATGAATAAATGAATTCAGTAATAAACATAGTAAGAAACAATGGGAAGTAGATGTTTGTCTGAGACACAACAGATTCTGAAATCAATTTTAGAGATTTAAAAGGTATGCAAATTATTAGCAATCTATTAAAAAATATCAATATTGTTCAGGATGATAAAATTACCAAATTTCATATAAATAGTTATAGTTTAATAATAACTATTGTGTTAGCATTTATTATAATAGCTTGTAAGAACAATTTAAAATTAATTGAAAAATGTAAAATTAATCAAAACAAAAATACAAATTCCCACATGTCATCCCTCTCCCTACCAGGTGATGCCCAACTCTAAGGGTGGAGGAGTTATATAGTGTAATAGGATAATTATATAAACAATATTAATCATAAGTAGCGTAAGATTACTGTCTAGCCTTTAATTTAGTATAAATATAGGTCTGATAACACATATTGGACATTCTGTAACTTGCCTTCTTGTAATAAAGTTGTTTTTAAAAACGACACGTCTCGAACTTATAATTTAACTTATACATTAAAATGACACGCGAAAATTGAATGTTTATTATCTGATTGGTACCACGTTTTGATCACTTTTGCATATCCAATGCTAAAACCATCCATAGTATAGATCCTAAAGCATGAATATAAATGTTTTAACAAAATTATCTATATCAAGAATTTGTAAAATCTGACATTATTTCTGTAAAAAATCATATAAATATTTGCTTCTGCGCCTGAATTTTAAAATTCTTCGTCATATTTTAGCTAAAAGAAAACATTGCAACAAGAAAATTGCTATTTCAAGTGTGGTAGGTATTCTAAAATCCAGCCCATGTAGCTTACAACAAACAACGTATACATTAAAATGACACGCGAAAATTGATTGTTTATTATCTGATTGGTACCACGTTTTTCATAGTATAGATTCTAAAGCATGAATATGAATGTTTTAACAAAAATATCTATTTCAAGTATAGGTAAGATCTAACTTTATTTTTGAAAAAAATCATATAATTGTTTGCTTCCTTGCCCGAATTTTATAATTCTTTATCATATTTTAGCTAAACGAAAACATTGCAACAAGAAAAATGTTATTTCAAGTGAGGTAGGTATTCTAGAGTCTAGCCCATGTAGCTTACAATATACACGTATTCATTAAATTGACACCCAAAAATTAAATGTTTATTATCAGATTGGTACCACGTTAAGGTCACTTTTGCATGTTCAATGCTTAAAACTATCCATAGTATAGATCTTAAAGCATGAATATGAACATTTTAACAAAGATATTCATTTCAAGAATATGTCAAATCTGACTTTATATTTGTAAAAGATCATATAAATATTTGCTTCAGCAACGAATTTTATAATTCTTTGTCATATTTTAGCTCAAAGAAAACATTGCAACAAGAAAATTGCTATTTCAAGTGTGGTAGGAATTCTAGAATCCAGCTTATGTAGCTTACAATATGAAACGTAAACATTTATATGATACCCAAAAATTGAATGTTTATTATCTGATTGGTACCACGTTTTGGTCACTTTTGCATGTCCAATGCTTAAAACCATGCTTAGTATAGATCCTAAAGCATAAATATGAATGTTTTAACAAAGATACCCATTTCAAGAATAGGAAAAATCTGACTTTATTTTTGAAAAAAATCATATAAATATTTGCTTTCGCGCCGGATTATAATAATTCTTTATCATACTTTAGCTAAAAAAAACATTGCAACAAGAATATTGCTATTTCAAGTGTGGTAGGTATTCCAGAATCCAGCCCATGTAGGTAGCTTACAATATACAACGTATTCAATAAAATGCCACCCGAAAATTTAATGTTTATTATCTGATTCGTACCACGTTTTGACCACTTTTGCAAGTCCAATGCTTAAAACCATCCATAGTATAGATTCTAAAGCATGAAAATGAATGTTTTAACAAAAACATCCATTTCAAAAATAGGTGAAATCTAACTATATTGTTGTAAAGAATCATATAAATATTTGCTTCCGCGCCCGAATTATATAATTTTTTATGATATTTTATCTAAAAGAAAACATTGCAACAAGCAAAATGCTATTTCAAGTGTGGTAGGTATTCCAGAATCCAGCCCATGTAGCTTACAATATACAACGAATTCATTAAAATGACACCCGAAAATTTAATGTTTATAATATGATTAGAACCACGTTTTGGTCACTTTTGCATTGCCAATGCTAAAACCATCCATAGCATATTTCCTAAAGCATGAATATGAATGTTTTATCAAAAATATCAATTTCAAGAATAGGTAAAATCTGACTTTATTTTTGTAAAAGATCATATTTGCTTCCGCGCCCGAATTATATAATTCCTTATCATATTTTATCTAAAAGAAACTTTGCAACAAGCAAAATGCTATTTCAAGTGTGGTAGGTATTCTAGAATTTAGCCCACGTAGCTTACAATATACACGTATTCATTAAATTGACACCCAAAAATTAAATGTTTATTATCTGATTGGTACCACGTTTTGGTCACTTTTGCATGTCCAATGCTAAAACCATCCATAGTATAGATCTTAAAGCATGAATATGAATGTTTTAACATAAATACCCATATCAAGAATAGGTAAAATCTGACTTTAATTTTAAAAAAAAATTATATAAATATTTGCTTCCGCGCCCGAATATTATAATTCTTCATCATATTTTAGCTAAAAGAAAACATTGCAACAAGAAAATTGCTGTTTCTAGTGTGGTAGGTATTCTAGAATCCAGCCCATGTAGCTTACAATATACAACGTATTAATTAAAATGAAAGCCGAAAATTAAATGTTTATTATCTGATTAGTACCACGTTTTGGTCAGTTTTGCATGTCCAATGCTAAAACCATCCATACTATAGATCCTGAAGCATGAATATGAATGTTTTAACAAAAATATCCATTTCAAGAATAGGTAAAATCTGACTTTTTTTTGTAAAAAATCATATTAATATTTGCTTCCGCGCCCGAATTTTATAATTCTTCATCATATTTTAGCTAAAAGAAAAAAATTGCAACAAAAAAAATGCTATTTCAAGTGTGGTGGGTATTCTACAATCCAGCCTTGTAGCTTACGATATAAATCGTATTAATTAAGATGACAGCCGAAAATTGAATGTTTATTATCTGATTAGTACCACGTTTTGGTCACTTTTGCATGTCCAATGCTAAAACCATCCATAGTATTAATCCTAAAGCATGAATATGAATGTTTTAACAAAAATATCCATTTCAAGAATAGGTAAAATCTGACTTTGTTTTTGTAAAAAATCATATAAATATTTACTTCCACGCCTGAGTTTTATAATTCTTCATCATATTTTAGCTAAAAGAAAATATTGCAACAAGAAAATTGCTATTTCAAGTGTGGTAGGTATTCTAGAATCCAGCCCATGTAGCTTACAATATACAACGTATTCAATAATATGACAGCCGAAAATTGGATGTTTATTATCTGATTGGTACCAGGTTTTGGTTACTTTTGCATGTCCAATGCTTAAAACCATCCATAGTATAGATTCTAAAACATGAAAATGAATGTTTTAACAAAAATATCCATTTCAAGAATAGGTAAAATCTAACTATTTTGTTGTAAAGAATCATATAAATATTTGCTTCCGCGCCCGAATTATATAATTTTTTATCATATTTTATCTAAAAGAAAACATTGCAACAAGCAAAATGCTATTTCAAGTGTGGTAGGTATTCCAGAATCCAGCCCATGTAGCTTACAATATACAACGAATTCATTAAAATGACACCCGAAAATTTAATGTTTATTATCTGATTGGTACCACGTTTTGGTCACTTTTGCATGTCCAATGCTAAAACCATCCATAGTATAGATCTTAAAGCATGAATATGAATGTTTTAACATAAATATCCATTTCAAGATTAGGTAAAATCTGACTTTATTTTTGAAAAAAATTATATAAATATTTGCTTCCACGCCCGAATATTATAATTCTTCATCATATTTTAGCTAAAAGAAAACAGTGCAACAAAAAAATTGCTGTTTCAAGTGTGGTAGGTATTCTAGAATCTAGCCAATGTAGCTTACAATATACAACGTATTCATTAAAATGACAGCCGAAAATTAAATGTTTATTATCTGATTAGTACCACGTTTTGGTCAGTTTGGCATGTCCAATGCTAAAACCATCTATACTATAGATCCTGAATCATGAATATGAATGTTTTAACAAAAATATCCATTTCAAGAATAGGTAAAATCTGGCTTTTTTTTGTAAAAAATCATATGAATATTTTCTTCCGCGCCCGAATTTTATAATTCTTAATCATATTTTAGCTAAAAGAAAACATTGCAACAAAAAAAAAGCTATTTCAAGTGTGGTGGGTATTCTAGAATCCAGCCTTGTAGCTTACGATTTACATCGTATTAATTAAGATGACAGCCGAAAATTGAATGTTTATTATCTGATTGGTACCACGTTTTGGTCACTTTTGCATGTCCAATGCTTAAACCATCCATAGTATAGATCTTAAAGCATGAATATGAATGTTTTAACATATATATCCATTTCAAGAATAGGTAAAATCTGACTTTATTTTTAAAAAAAATTATATAAATATTTGCTTCCACGCCCGAATATTATAATTCTTCATCATATTTTAGCTAAAAGAAAACATTGCAACAAAAAAATTGCTGTTTCAAGTGTGGTAGGTATTCTAGAATCTAGCCAATGTAGCTTACAATATACAACGTATTCATTAAAATGACAGCCGAAAATTAAATGTTTATTATCTGATTAGTACCACGTTTTGGTCAGTTTGGCATGTCCAATGCTAAAACCATCTATACTATAGATCCTGAATCATGAATATGAATGCTTTAACAAAAATATCCATTTCAAGAATAGGTAAAATCTGACTTTTTTTTGTAAAAAATCATATGAATATTTTCTTCCGCGCCCGAATTTTATAATTCTTAATCATATTTTAGCTAAAAGAAAACATTGCAACAAAAAAAATGCTATTTCAAGTGTGGTGGGTATTCTAGAATCCAGCCTTGTAGCTTACGATTTACATCGTATTAATTAAGATGACAGCCGAAAATTGAATGTTTATTATCTGATTAGTACCACGTTTTGGTCACTTTTGCATGTCCAATGCTAAAACCATCCATAGTATTAATCCAAAATCATGAATATGAATGTTTTAACAAAAATATCCATTTCAAGAATAGGTAAAATCTGACTTTGTTTTTGTAAAAAATCATATAAATATTTGCTTCAGCAACGAATTTTATAATTCTTTGTCATATTTAAGCAACATTGCAACAAGAAAATTGCTATTTCAAGTGTGGTAGGAATTTTAGAATCCAGCTCATTTAGCTTACAATATGAAACGTAAAAATTTATATGACACCCGAAAATAGAATGTTTATTATCTGATTGGTACCACGTTTTGGTCACTTTTGCAAGTCCAATGCTTAAAACCATGCATAGTATAGATCCTATAGCATAAATATGAATGTTTTAACAAAGATATCCAATTTAAGAATAGGAAAAATCTGACTTTATTTTTGGAAAAAAAACATATAAATATTTGCTTTCGCGCCGGATTATTATAATTCTTTATCATATTTTAGCTAAAAAAAACATTGCAACAAGAATATTGCTATTTCAAGTGTGGTAGGTATTTTAGAATCCAGCCCATGTCGGTAACTTACAATATACAACGTATTCAATAAAATGGCACCTGAAAATTGAATGTTTATTATCTGATTCGTACCACGTTTTGGTCACTTTTGCATGTCCAATGCTTAAAACCATCCATAGTATAGATTGTAAAGCATGAAAATGAATGTTTTAACAAAAATATCCATTTCAAGAATAGGTAAAATCTAACTATTTTGTTGTAAAGAATTATATAAATATTTGCTTGCGCGCCCGAATTATATAACTTTTTATCATATTTTATCTAAGAGAAAACATTGCAACAAGCAAAATGCTATTTCAAGTGTGGTAGGTATTCTAGAATCCAGCCCATGTAGCTTACAATATACAACGAATTTATTAAAATGACACCCGAAAATTTAATGTTTATAATCTGATTGGAACCACGTTTTGGTCACTTTTGCATTGCCAATGCTAAAACCATCCATAGTATATTTCCTAAAGCATGAATATGAATGTTTTAACAAAAATATCAATTTCAAGAATAGGTAAAATCTGACTTTATTTTTGTAAAAAATCGTATAATTATTTGCTTCCGCGCCCGAATTATATAATTCTTTATCATATTTTAGCTAAAAGAAAACATTGCAACAAGAAAATTGCTATTTTACGTGTGGTAGGTATTCTAGAATCCAGCCCATGTAGCTTACAATATACAACGTATTCATTAAAATGACACCCGAACATTGAATGTTTATTATCAGATTGGTACCACGTTTTGGTCACTTTTGCATGTACAAGGCTTAAAACCATCCATAGTATAGATCCTAAAGCATGAATATGAATGGTTTAACAAAAATATCCATTTCAAGAATAGGTGAAATCTGACTTTATTTTTGTAAAGAAATCATATAAATATTTGCTTCCGCGTCCGTATTTTATAATTCTTTATCATATTTTAGCGAAAAGAAAACATTGCAACAAAAAATTGCTATTTCAAGTGTGGTAGGTATTCTAGAATCCAGCCAGTATAGCTTACAATATACACGTATTCATTAAAATGACACTCGAAAATTGAATGTTTATTATATGGTTGGTATCACGGTTTGGTCACTTTTGCATGTACAATGCTAAAACCATCCAAAGTATAGATCCTAAAGCATGAATATGAATGTTTTAACAAAAATATCCATTTGAAGAATAGGTAAAATCTGACTTACTTTTTGTAAAAAATCATATAAATAATTGCTTCCGCGCTCGAATTTTAGAATTCTTCATCATATTTTAGCTAAAATAAAACATTGCAACAAGAAAATTGCTATTTCAAGTGTGGTAGGTCTTCTAGATTCCAGCCCATGTAGGTAGCTTACAATATACAACGTATTCATTAAAGTGACACCCGAAAATTGAATGTTTATTATCTGATTGGCACCACGGTTTGGTCACTTTTGCTTGTCCAATGCTAAAACCATCCATAGTATAGATCCTAAAGCATGAGTATGAATGTTTTAACAAAAATATACATTTCAAGAATAAGTAAAATCTAACTTTATTGTTGTAAAAAATCATATAAATATTTGCTTTCGGGCCCGAATTTTATAATTCCTTATCATATTTGAGCTAAAAGAAAACAATGGAACAAGAAAATTGCTATTTCAAATGTAGTAGGTATTCTAGAATCCAGCCCATGTAGGTAGCTTACAATATACAACGTATTCATTAAAGTGACACCCGAAAATTGAATGTTTATTATCTGATTGGTACCACGTTTTGGTCACTTTTGCATGTCCAATGCTTAAAACCATCCACAGTATAGATCCTAAAGCATGAATATGAATGTATTAACAAAAATATCCATTTCAAGAATAGGTAAAATCTGACTTTATTTTTGTGAAAAATCATATAAATATTTGCTTCCGCGCCCGAATTTTATAATTCTTCATCATATTTTAGCTAAAAGAAAACATTGCAACAAGAAAATTGCTATTTCACGTGTTGTAGGTATTCTAGAATCCAGCTTATGTAGCTTACAATATACAACGTATTCATTAAAATGACACCCGAACATTGAATGTTTATTATCAGATTGGTACCATGTTTTGGTCACTTTTACATGTACAATGCTAAAACCATTTATAGTATAGATCCTAAAGCATGAATATGAATGGTTTAACAAAAATATCCATTTCAAGAATAGGTGAAATCTGACTTTATTTTTGTAAAGAAATCATATAAATTTTATAATTCTTCATCATATTTTAACTTTTGCCTGTCCAATGCTTAAAACTATCCATAGTATAGATCCTAAAGCATGAATATGAATGTTGTCACAAAAATATCCATTTCAAGAATAGATAAAATCTGACTCTATTTTTGTAAAAAAGCATATAAATATTTGCTTCCGCGCCTGAATTTATAATTCTTCATCATATTTTAGCTAAAAGAAAACATTGCAACAAGTAAATTGCTATTTCAAGTGTGGTAGGTATTCTAGAATCCAGGCCATGTAGCTTACAATATATAAGTATTCATTAAAATGACACCTGAAAATTTAATGTTTATTATCTGATTGGTACCACGGTTTGGTTACTTTTGCATGTCCAATGCTAAAACCATCCATAGTATAGATCCTAAAGCATGAATATGAATGTCTTAACAAAAATACCCATTCCAAGAATAGATAAATCTGACTTTATTTTTGTAAAAAAATCATATAAATAATTGCTTTCGCGCCCGAATTTTAGAATTCTTTATCATATTTTAGCTAAAATAAAACATTGCAACAAGAAAATTGCTATATCAAGTGTGGTAGGTATTCTAGAATCCAGCCCATGTAGCTTACAATATACAACGTATTCATTAAAATGACACCCGAAAATTTAATATTTATTATCTCATTGGTACCTTGTTTTGGTCACTTTTGCCTGTCCAATGCTTAAAACCATCCATAGTATAGATGCTGAAGCATGAATATGAATGTTTTAACAAATATATCCATTTCAAGAATAGGTAAAATCTGACTTTATTTTTGTAAAAAATCGTATAATTATTTGCTTCCGCGCCCGAATTTTATAATTCTTTATCATATTTTAGCTAAAAGCAACTTTATTTTTGTAAAAAATAATATAAACATTTGCTACCGCGCCTGAGTTTTATAATTCTTCATCATATTTTAGCTAAAAGAAAACTTTGCAACAAGAAAATTGCTATTTTAAGTGTGGTAGGTATTTTAGAATCCAGCCCATGTAGCTTACAATATACAACGTACTCATTAAAATGACACCCGAAAATTGAATGTTTATTATCTGATTGGTACCACCTGTTGGTCACTTTTGCATGTCCAATGCTAAAACCATCCATAGTATAGATCCTGAAGCATGAAATGAATGTTTTACCAAAAATATCCGTTTCAAGAATAGGTAAAATTTGACTTTATTTTCGGAAGTAGATCCAGATTTTTGATGAAGCCGATTATGGCCCCAGGAGTCAAGTTCTTGATCTCATCTGCCGTAAAATAGCTCTTACCTAGTTGATTGATTCTTTGCGCAGTTACGGCTGGGCATTCACACAGTATGTGTTTCGACGGATCTTCGTCCTCTTCACAGAGTCGACAGGTTTCATTTTCAACTATACCAATTTTGTGCAAATGGTACTTTAAAGGACAGTGGCCAGTGATAATTCCTGTCTATATATTAAGATCCTTTTTGCTGAGAGCTGGTAACTCTTTGGCGTTTGTCGAAGCTGGGGTAATGTATTTCCGAGCTTGATTGAGGCCTGGAATATATTTCCAATATGAGAATATGGCAGATTTTCCCAGTTTTTGACCACCTTCTTATAGTGGCTTTGTGGAAGACCACATGAAGGTTCCGGCCCGTGGTATGAAAGTTTAGCCTTTTTTTTCAAGTTCATCAGCTTTCTCGTTTTCTAGGATTCCCTCGTGCCCTGGTACCTACCATAGGGTGACTTGGTTTGCTTCGGATAGCAATTGGAGGGTCTCCCTGCAGTTCCAGACTAGCTTTGATGTACATGTGAAGGCATTCAATGCCTTTAAAACTGCTTGGCTGTCTGACATTATATTTATTAATTCTTCTTTTAGACCTTTATCTAGGTTTATGTGAGCACAGAGATTTATTGCATAAATCTCAGCCTAAAAAATTGTGGCGCAGGTGCCTATGGATTTGTTAATTCGGCAATCTGGGCCAAGCACACCTACTCCAGTTCCTCCTGTATCCAATTTTAAACCATCAGTGAACCAGGACAAAGAATCCCTTACAACAGGTCTTTCCGTTGCCCATTCAAGGCGATTACCAATAACAACCTTATACTTCTGGTCAAAATTGTATTTTGTTGTCATCTTATTACAGACAGACAAGGCCAGTTTATCTGGTTGTACTTCCCTTAGAATTTCCAAGTGGCCTACGAAATCTCTGGGCATAAAGTGTTTCGTTCTGCAGAGAGTCAGTGCCTGTTTCATCGCCTCTTTTTTCAGCTGAATGTGTAGAGGTGTTAGCCCCAGAATCACTTCCATTGCTGCAGTCGGGCAGGTACTCATAGCACCTGTAATACTGAGGCAGGCCATGCGTTGTAGTTTCCGCAGTGATGCCTGTGCTGTAATTTGTTTCACTTTTGGCCACCATACAAGTGACGCGTAGGTGATCATGTTTCTTACGACACTAGTATAAGCTCAATGGGTCATTTTTGGCTGTAGTCCCCAGTTTTTAACCAGAAGCCGACGGCATGTGTTTAACGCCACTGTTGATTTCTTTGTAATCTTGATATGTGAGTTCCACGTGAGTTTTTGGTCTAGAATGATTCCTAGATACTTAGCCTCTGTAGAAAACTCAATTCTAGTACCCTTCAAGTAGGGAGCTTGAAGATTTAGCTTCCTTCTCTTTGTGAAGGAGACGATTGTAGTTTTGGTAGGGTTTACACTAAGTTCCTGTTCCAGGCACCACTCATGCACTAGATTTAGAGCTTTTTGTGTAAGGTACGAGATAGTGGTGTCACTACGTCCTCTGACCATAATTGCAACGTCGTCTGCATGTCCGTTTGCAAAATAGCCAGCTTTATTGAGCCTATTTAGGAGGTCATCAATGACAATACACCAGAGTAGAGGTGATAGAACCCTACCTTGTGGGCATCCTCTATAGGTTTTTATCATTACTGATTTTCCTCCTATCGAGGCTGTAATCGTTCGACTTTGCAGTATGGCTTCTATTCACTCCACTACAGCTGGGTCGAAACCTTTTGACCTAGTAGCTCTTTCAATGGACTTATAGGAGGTGTTATCAAAGGCAACCTCAATATGTATAAATATTCCCAGAGCTATTTCTTTTGCCATAAAGGTTTTCTTTATTTTATTGACAAGGCTCCTCAACTGGCCACGACGATCCTGGGAAGTGTGTGCTGAACAGAAGCTCCAATGTTTCCTTTGAATCTGTCGTAAAGTCCCCGTCTGGTTTCTTAAGTAGGCCTATTTCATTCGTATGATCTTATGACAGGACTTTTTAAAAGCGAGCTACCGTGGGCGTTTCTCATAAGCCCTCACAAAAACTACGCCATGCATTCCTTTTAGATCTACAAATTTCTTTATTATATGAGGTTAGAGCACTTCTATATTGCTCCCAGTTCTCATCGCTGCCACTGGTTTTGGTTTTATTGTATAACCTTCTAACAGTGACTCTTTGTTTACTTAGCTCCTTGGTCCACCAAAGTACTTTCCTAGTACTTTGTCGAAGCTTTACTGTACAGCTGTTTTCATATGCTGTGTGTAGCGCATTATGAAAGTCAATAGAGGTTGTTTCCAGTTCCTCAATTGTGTTTATATTAATTTTCGTAAGTTCTTCCACTTCACACTTTAGATGGCCTTCGTACAAGACCCAGTCTATTAGTTTCGGAATACGAATCGAAGTTTTAAGTTCTTTATTAGCCTTTATCTCGAACCTTAAATTTCTATGATCCGATATTGAGGCTTCATTTGAGACATGCCAATTATATATTTCAGAGGTAATTTGAAGAGTGGTTTTGCAGTGTTGAAGATTCACTTGCAGCATCTTTATATCACTGCTGGACATCACGTTTTGTTCAGAGCCACGTCGCAGCTAGGAACTTGTTTCCCTGTGTGCGTGATTCCGACGGCCGGTGGTGTCTTGGAGTGTGTAGGTGTGGGATTGGGTAGAGGCTTGAGGTAGCCTCTTTACCTTTACTTACTTTTAATCTGGAATTTCCAGTGTTAATATTGGTAGCATTTTTCCCTGCCTCCCTGCTGGTAGTGTCTTTTTTGGCAGTGACGTCGGTAGGCTTTTTGTTAGGTTTTTTACCGTTTAGCCTAATCGTTGTCTGGCCAGATTTGTAGCTGATTTTGAAATCAGCTTTTTTAAGGGTGCTTAAGGACGTTGAGTCTATGGACAGTGTAAAAAGGACTGCCGAGCCTTCATCTGTCCTCCTCCCCACTGCTGTGTATCCAGGCCCTCGTTTTGGCCCTCTATCAGATTTAATATCTGAACTGTAGGATGGTTTTTGCTGTTAGGGAAATATGAATTTACAATGCTGGACTTCGGCAAATCCTTTTCCTCTACAGCTTTTAGATAGGCTCCTTCCCAAGGCTTTAAGCTGTCGACTTTGCCTATTAGCCACTCGGCGGTGGCTTTGTCGGAGCAGTTGACGCTCAGCCATCCGGACTTAAAGGTTGTCCCAAGAAACTTAGGCTTCACAGAGCCTTTAGCCTCTTTAATAATAAAATCCAGGATTGCATCCTGAATTTTCGTCAGCTGTCCTGTTTCTAACATATCCTCCGGATAATTATAGTGCAGGATGCCGAAGCGTGTGCCCAGGATTGCCTGCTTAAAGCTCACAGACGGCGTGGCCTTGTCATGTGGTGACGGAGCACCACTGCTGGGTTGGCCTTTACCATCTGTTTTTTGCCTTTTCACAGATATTTCGGGCGTTGATTCCTCGGACCGGGTCCGTTTTGGACCCTTATCCTTCATGGGTTGAAAGCCTTTGACACGTGCTTCGTCAGCACTAAGCCATCTTTTAATGAGCCACTTAAAGCGTTTTCTGGTAGCACCGCTCAGTTTGCTTTTCTGCTCACTTGGAGCTTTCTGATAGTCTCCTTAAGTTTGGAAGTGCATGGAGACGGGCTATGTAGGAGCTCCTCTTCCATAGTCAGATAGTCCTTGGGACTGGAATCCCTTTGGACCTCTAGAGAAACATCTCTCTGACTTCCACTCAGCCTAAAAACAACAAGAATTAACTAAAAGTTGTGTTATATTGACACAGCGACATGTGCTTTCACAAAGTGAGGTTATGTGTGTAGTGCACGTGTAGTGAGAATTTTAAATATTGAAAATATTGATGAATAAATTTAAATCAAAGTAGTGTATATTAACTATAAATACCTGAATATTAAATGTTTGTAATAAATTACTAAAAAAATTTGCACAAAGACACGAATTAAATATCAGCTGCGAAAACCAGTGATGCACACTACTACCAACCTCAGAAATAAAGAGATAAAGAGCTAAAAGAAAACAATGGAACAAGAAAATTGCTATTTCAAATGTAGTAGGTATTCTAGAATCCAGCCCATGTAGCTTACATTATACACGTATTCATTAGAATGACACCCGAAAATTAAATGTTTATTATCTAATTGGTACCACGTTTTGGTCACTTTTGCATGTCCAATGCTTAAAACCATCCACAGTATAGATCCTAAAGCATGAATATGAATGTTTTAACAAAAATATCCATTTCAAGAATAGGTAAAATCTGACTTTATTTTTGTAAAAAATCATATAAATATTTGCTTCCTCGCCCGAATTTTATAATTCTTAATCATATTTTAGCTAAAAGAAAAGATTGCAACAAGAAAATTGCTATTTCTAGTGTGGTAGGTATTTTAGAATCCAGCCCATGTAGCTTACAATATACAACGTATTCATTAAAATGACACCCAAAAATTACATGTTTATTAGCTGATTGGTACCACGTTTTGGTCACTTTTGCATGTCCAATGCTAAAACTATTCATAGTATAGATCCTAAAGCATTAAAAGAATGTTTTAACAAAATTATCCATTTCAAGAATAAGTAAAATCTGAATTTTTTTTGGAAAAAATCTTATAAATATTTCCTTACGCGCCCGAATTTTATAATTCTTTATCATATTTTAGCTAAAAGGAAACATTGCAACGAGAAAATTGCTACTTCAAGTGTGGTAGGTATTCTAGAATCCAACCCATGTAGGTTACAATATACAACGTATTCATTAAAATGACACCCGAAAATGGAATGTTTATTATATGATTCGTACCACGTTTTGGTCACTTTTGCATATCCAATGCTTAAAACCATCCATAGTATAGATCCTAAACAATGACTATGAATGTTTTAACAAAAATATCAATTTCAAGAATAGGTAAAATCTGACTTTATTTTTGTAAGAATCATATAAATATTTGCTTCCGCGCCCGAATTTCATAATTCTTCATTATACGTTAGCCAAAAGTAAACATTGCAACAAATAAATTTGTATTTCAAGTGTGGTAGATATTCTAGAATCCACCCCATGCAGCTTACATTATACAACGTATTCATTGAAATGACACCCGAAAATTGAATGTTTATTATTTTATTTGTACTACGTTTTGGTCACTTTTGCATGTCCAATGTTAAACCCATTCATAGTATAGCTCCTAAAGCAAGAATATGAATGTTTTAACAAAAATATCCATTTCAAGAATAGGTAAAATCTGACTTTATTTTTGAAAACAAACATATAAAAATGTGTTTCCGCGCCCGAATTTTAGAATTCTTCATCATATTTTAGCTAAAATAAAACATTGCAACAAGAAAATTGCTATTTCAAGTGTGGTCGGTATTATAGAATCTAGCCCATGTAGCTTACAATATACAACGTATTCATTAAAATGACACCCAAAAATTGAATGTTTATTATCTGATTGGTACCACGTTTTTGTAACTTTTGCATGTCCAGTGCTAAAACCAACTATAGTGTAGATCCTAAAGCATGAATATGAATGTTATAACAACAATATCCATTTCAAGAATAGGTCAAATCTGCCTTTATTTTTGGAAAAAATTATATAAATATATGCTTCCGCGCCCGAATTTTATAATTCTTCATCATATTTTAGCTAAAAGAAAACATTGCAACAAGAAAATTGCTATTTCAAGTGTGGTAGGTATTCTTGAATCCAGCCCAAGTAGGTAGCTTACAATATACAACGTATTAATTAAAATGACACCCGAAAATCAAATGTATATTATCTGATTGGTACCACGTTTTGGTTACTTTTGTATGTCTAATGCTAAAACCATCCATAGTATGGATCCTAATGCATGAATATGAATGTTTTAACAAAAATATTCATTTCAAGAATAGTTCAAATCTGACTTTATTTTTGTAAAAAATCATATAAATAATTGCTTTCGCGCCCGAATTCTATAATTCGTCATCATAATTTAGCTAAAAGAAAACATTGCAACAAGAAAATTCCTATTTCAAGTTTGGTAGTTATTCTAGAATCCAGCCCATGTAGGTAGCTTACAATATACAACTTTTTCATTAAAATGACACCCGAAAATTGAATGTTTATTATCTGATTGGTACCACGTTTAGGTCTCATTTGCATGTCCAATGCTAAAACCATTCTAGTATAGATCCTAAAGCATGAATAGGAATGTTTTAACAAAAATATCCATTTCATGAATAGGTAAAATCTGACTTTATATTTGTAAAAAATCATATAAGTATTTGCTTCCGCGCCCGACTTTTATAATTCTTCATCATATTTTAGCTAAAAGAAAACATTGCAAAAAGAAAATTGCTATTTCAAGTGTGGTAGGAATTCAAAGACCCAGCCCATGTAGTTAGCTTACAATATACAACGTATTCATTAAAATGACACCCGAAAATTAAATGTTTATTATCTGATTAGTACCACGTTTTGGTAACTATTCCTAAAGCATGTATATGAATGTTTTACAAAAATATCCATTTCAAGAATAGATGAAACCTGACTTTATTTTTGTAAAAAATCATATAAGTATTTGCTTCCGCGCCCGAATATTATAATTATTCATCATAATTTAGCTAAAAAAGACATTGCAACAAGAAAATTGCTATTTCAAGTGTGGTAGGTATTCTAGATTTCTGCCAATGTAGCTTACAATATACATGTATTAATTAAAATGACACCCGAAAATGGAATGTTTATTATCTGGTTGGTACCACGTTTTGGTCACTTTTGCATGTCCAATGCTTAAAACCATCCATAGTATAGATCCTAAAGCATAAATATGAAGGTTTTAACAAAAATATCCATTTCAAGAATAGGTAAAACCTGACTTTATTTTTGTAAAAAATCATATAATTATTTGCTTTCGCGCCCGAATTTTATAATTTTTCATCATATTTTAGCTAAAAGAAAACATTGCAACAAGAAAATTGCTATTTCAAGTGTAGTAGGTATTCTAGAATCCAGACCATGTTGCTTACAATATTCAACGTAATCATCAAGAAAAGGTAAAATCTGACTTTATTTTTGTAAAAATTCATATAAATATTTGCTTCCGCGCACGAATTTTATAATTCTTCATCATATTTTAGCAAAAAGAAACATTGCAACAAGAAAATTGCTATTTCAAGTGTGGTAGGTATTCTAGAATCCAGACCATGTTGCTTACAATTTTCAACGTATTGTGACGAAGCGTCACGAAGCAGTTTTATTCTGACAGTATTTTTAAACGTAAATTTGATATCTAATTTACCGAAGCTCTACCTTCCAAATATTTTAAATCTATTTGCCTAGACTTTGCATTCGAATCAAGCAACCGCGCAAGGCCAGCGCGCGCATATCTAGTAATGGCCGAACAATATGGAGTTTTATTTGTTTACATCGTTTTTTTGTGAAGTTGTTCTGCAAACCATTACTCTGATTTTCTTGATTCGAACACCATAAGATGCAAGATAATGTTCTACGTAGTGTAATGCCAAACACATCGCAGTGGTTTTTGTGAAAGTGGTGTTTCGAAAAACATAAGCATCGAACATGTGTTTGGATTGTAGTCAAGTTACTCGTTCAGTTAATTTCATGCGGCGAAATTAACTCGTTTAGTGACTTAAGGCAATAGTAAGTGTTTTTATTACTGTTTGTATCGCATTAATGTTAAATGTTATTTATTTATATTTATATATTGTACTTGTAATTGTTTTGTGACTATGTTCACCTCTGATGAT
Source organism: Stenolophus ochropezus (assembly GCA_035578165.1). Taxonomy (NCBI): domain Eukaryota; kingdom Metazoa; phylum Arthropoda; class Insecta; order Coleoptera; family Carabidae; genus Stenolophus; species Stenolophus ochropezus. The sequence continues at coordinate 287,407 of JAQOWZ010000074.1, read as the reverse complement.
GAGTACGAGGGGAAGGGTGTGAACATTTTAATAAAAGCGCGGTCGTTGACCGACTCAGGGCTTTTTTTAGTGGGTTTTTGGCCAAATAAAGACGTAACAAATAAAAGTTGTGAAGCAGAGTTTTTTATTCGAATTATTTTCAGTTGTTTTCCTATCCTTCCACTAGTGAACGTAAGGTAAGTGGAAGTGAAGTATTTATAGGAAAATTGGAATAGTGTTTTGCCGTTTTTCACATCTGTATGTGAGCAAAACGTGTGTTTGAGAAAATCGTTCATTTTCATCCCGTGCACGAGTTGTGCGTAAGTTGCGATAGTTTGAGAATTCCGATTACTAGGGGCAGAGAAAAACTAGTGATTGCGCTACCACTATCGAGATAATTTTGGATAAATATCAAGAATAGTTCTGCTGAATTTGGTTTTGCGTTCGTTTTTACCTCGCCCTCGCATCGCGTGCACGTGGGTGAGCGAGCAACGCAGGTTGTAAGAATAACCGATTTTTATCCGAAATTTATTTATGCTTTTATTTACGTCTTTTTACTGTCTTTTTTGAAAAGTCGCTCCGTGATGTTAGACGTCTCTACCGTTACGTAGAATGGCGCCCGAGATTTGGAAACGAATAGTGCGACAGCGTTTGAATGTTTTATTATACCGTGCCTGTCGACTAATTATTGTGTTTTTTTATGAGTTACTGTTATAGGCTGTGACGACGTATATTACATTGTGTGACGCGAAGGTAACGCCATAGTCCGTCACACGTTTTCGAGAACGATACGGGCTGACGAGTAACGACGTCACAGTATTCATCAAGAAAAGGTAAAATCTGACTTTATTTTTGTAAAAAATCAAATAAATAATTTCTTCCGCGCCCGAATTTTATAATTTTTCATCATATTTTAGCTAAAACAAATCACTGCAACAAGAAATTTGCTATTTCAAATGTGGTGGGTATTCTAGAATCCAGCCCATGTAGCTTACAATATACAACGTATTCATTAAAATGACACCCGAATATTGAATGTTTATTATCTGATTGGTACCACGTTTTGGTCACTTTGGCAAGTCTAATGCTTAAAACCATCTATAGTATAGATCCTAAAGCAAGAACATGATTGTTTTAACAAAAATATCCCTTTCAAGAATAGGTAAAATCTGACTTTATTTTTGTAAAATATCTTATAAATATTTGCTTCCGCGCCCGAATTTTATAATTCTTAATCATATTTTAGCTAAAAGAAAACATTGCAATAAGAAAATTGGTATTTCAAGTGTGGTAGGTATTCTAGAATCTAGCCCATGTAGCTTACAATATACAACGTATTCATTAAAATGACATCCGAAAATAGAATGTATATTATCTGATTGGTACAACGTTTTGGTCACTTTTGCATGTGCAATGCATAAAACCATCGATAGTATAGATCCTAAATCATGGATATGAATGTTTTAACAAAAATTTCCATTTAAAGAATACGTAAAATCTGACTTTATTTTTGTAAAAAATCATATAAATATTTGCTTCCGCGCCCGAATTTTATAATTCTTCATCATATTTTAGGTAAAAGAAAACACTGCAACAAGAAAATTGCTATTTCAAGTGTGATAGGTATTCTAGAATCCAGCTCATGTAGCTTACAATATACAACGTATTCATTAAAATGACACCCGAAAATTGAATGTTTATTAGCTGATTAGTACCACGTTTTGGTCACTTTTGCATGTCCAATGCTAAAATTATCCATAGTATAGATCCTAAAGCATAAATATGAATGTTTTAACAAAAATATCCATTTCAAAAATAGGTAAAATCTGACTTTATTTTTGTAAAAAATCATATAAATATTTGCTTCCGCGCCCGAATTTTATAATTCTTCATCATACTTTAGCTAAAAGAAAACATTGCAACAAAAAAATTGCTATTTCAAGTGTGGTAGGTATTCTAGAATCCAGCTCATGTAGCTTACAATATACAACGTATTCATTAAAATGACACCCGAAAATTGAATGTTTCTTATCTGATTGTTACCACGTTTTGGTCACTTTTGCATGTCCAATGCTAAAATTACCCATAGTATAGATCCTAAAGCATGAATATGAATGTTTTAACAAAAATATCCTTTTCAAGAAAAGGTAAAATCTGACTTTTTTTGTAAAAAATCATATAAATATTTGCTTTCGCGCCCGAATTTTATAATTCTTAATCATATTTTAGCTAAAAGAAAACATTGCAACAAGAAAATTGCTATTTCAAGTGTAGTAGGTATTCTAGAATCCAGCCCATGCAGTTCACAATATACAACGTATTCATCAAGAATAGGTAAAATCTGACTTTATTTTAATAAAAAATCATAAAAATATTTGCTTTCGCGCCCAAATTTTATAATTCTTAATCATATTATAGCTAAAAGGAAACATTGCATCAAGAAAATTGCTATTTCAAGTGTGGTAGGTATTCTAGAATCCAGCCCATGTAGCTTACAATATACAACATATTTATCAAGAATAGGAAAAATCTGACTTTATTTTTGTAAAAAATCATATAAAAATTTGCTTCCGCGCCCGAATTTTATAATTCTTTATCATATTTTAGCTAAAAGAAAACATTGCAACAAGACAATTGCTATTTCAAGTTTGGTAGGTATTCTAGAATCCAGCCCATGTAGCTTACAATATACAACGTATACATCAAAATGACACCCGAAAATTGAAAGTTTATTATCTAATTGGTATTACGTTTTAGTCACTTTTGCATGTCCAATGCTTAAAACCATCCATAGTATAGATCCAAAAGCATGAATATGAATGTTTTAACAAAAATATCCATTTCAAGAATAGGTAAAATTTACCTTTATTTTTGTAAAAAATCATATAAATATTTGCTTTCGCGCCCGAATTTTATAATTCTTAATCATATTTTAGCTAAAAGAAAACATTGCAACAAGAAAATTGCTATTTCAAGTGTAGTAGGTATTCTAGAATCCAGCCCATGCAGTTTACAATATACAACGTATTCATCAAGAATAGGTAAAATCTGACTTTATTTTAATAAAAAATCATAAAAATATTTGCTTTCGCGCCCAAATTTTATAATTCTTTATCATATTTTAGCTAAAAGTAAACATTGCAACAAGAAATTTGTTATTTCAAGTGTGGTAGGTATTCTAGAAACCAGCCCATGTAGCTTACAATATACAACGTATTCATTAAAATGACACCCGAAAATTAAATGATTATTATCTGATTGTTACCACGTTTTGTTCACTTTTACATGTCCAATGCTAAAATTATTCATAGTATAGATACTAAAGCATGAATATGAATGTTTTAACAAAAATATACATTTCAAGAATAGGTAAAATCTGACTTTATTTTTGTAGAAAATCATATAAATATTTGCTTTCGCGCCCAAATTTTATTATTCTTCATCATATTTTAGCTAAAAAAAACATTGCAACAAGAAAATTGCTATTTCAGGAGAGGTAGGTAATCTAGAATCCAGCCCATGTAGCTTACAATATACAACGTATTCATTAAAATGACACCCGAAAATTGAATGTTTATTTTCTGATTGGTACAACGTTTTGGTCACTTTGGCAAGTCCAATGCTTAAAATTATTCATAGTATAGATCCTAAAGCATGAATATGAATGTTTTAACAAAAATATCCATTTCAAGAAAAGTTAAATTTGACTTTATTTTTGTAAAAAAACATATAAATACTTGCTTCCGCTCCTGAATTTTATAATTCTTCATCATATTTTAGCTAAAAGAAAACATTGCAACAAGAAAATTGCTATTTCAAGTATGGTAGGTATTCTAGAATCCAGCCCATGCAGCTTACAATATACAACGTATTCATCAAGAATAGGTAAAATCTGACTTTATTTTAGTAAAAAATCATAAAAATATTTGCTTTCGCGCCTAAATTTTATAATTCTTTATCATATTTTAGCTAAAAGAAAACATTGCAACAAGAAAATTGTTATTTCAAGTGTGGTAGGTATTCTAGAAAATAGCCCATGTAGCTTACAATATACAACGTATTCATTAAAATGACACCCGAAAATTAAATGTTTATTATCTGATTGTTACCACGTTTTGTTCACTTTTGCATGTCCAATGCTAAAATTATTTATAGTATAGATCCTAAAGCATGAATATGAATGATTTAACAAAAATATCCATTTCAAGAATAGGTAAAATCTGACTTTATTTTTGTAAAAAATCATATAAATATTTGCTCTCGCGCCCGAATTTTATTATTCTTCATCATATTATAGCTAAAAAAAACATTGCAACAAGAAAATTGCTATTTCAGGAGAGGTAGGTAATCTAGAATCCAGCCCATGTAGCTTACAATATACAACGTATTCATTAAAATGACACCCGAAAATTGAATGTTTATTTTCTGATTGATACAACGTTTTGGTCCCTTTGGCAAGTCCAATGCTTAAAATTATTCATAGTATAGATCCTAAAGCATGAATATGAATGTTTTAACAAAAATATCCATTTCAAGAAAAGTTAAATTTGACTTTATTTTTGTAAAAAAACATATAAATACTTGCTTCCGCGCCCGAATTTTATAATTCTTCATCATATTTTAGCTAAAAGAAAACATTGCAACAAGAAAATTGCTATTTCAAGTATGGTAGGTATTCTGGAATCCAGCCCATGCAGCTTACAATATACAACGTATTCATCAAGAATATGTAAAATTTACCTTTATTTTAGTAAAAATTCATATAAATATTTGCTTTCGCGCCCGAATTTTATAATTCTTAATCATATTTTAGCTAAAAGAAAACATTGCAACAAGAAAATTGCTATTTCAAGTGTGGTAGGTATTCTAGATTCCAGCCCATGCAGCTTACAATATACAACGTATTCATCAAGAATAGGTAAAATCTGACTTTATTTTAGTAAAAAATCATAAAAATATTTGCTTTCGCGCCTAAATTTTATATTTCTTTATCATATTTTAGCTAAAAGAAAACATTGCAACAAGAAAATTGTTATTTCAAGTGTGGTAGGTATTCTAGAAAATATCCCATGTAGCTTACAATATACAACGTATTCATTAAAATGACACCCGAAAATTAAATGTTTATTATCTGATTGTTACCACGTTTTGTTCACTTTTGCATGTCCAATGCTAAAATTATTTATAGTATAGATCCTAAAGCATGAATATGAATGATTTAACAAAAATATCCATTTCAAGAATAGGTAAAATCTGACTTTATTTTTGTAAAAAATCATATAAATATTTGCTTTTGCGCCCGAATTTTATTATTCTTCATCATATTATAGCTAAAAAAAAACATTGCAACAAGAAAATTGCTATTTCAAGTGTGGTAGGTATTCTAGAATCCAGCCCATGTAGCTCACAATATACAACGTATTCATTAAAATGACACTTGAATATTGAATGTTTATTATCTGATTGTTACCACGTTTTGGTCACTTTTGCATGTCCAATGTTAAAATTATCCATAGTATAGATCCTAAAGCATGAATATGAATGTTTTAACAAAAATATCCATTTCAAGAATAGATAAAATCTGAATTTTTTTTGTAAAAAATTATATAAATATTTGCTTCCGCGCCCGAATTTTATAATTCTTCATTATATTTTAGCAAAAAGAAAACGTTGCAACAAAAAAATTGTTATTTCACGTGTGGTACGTATCCTAGAATCCAGCCCATGTAGCTCACAATATACAGCATATTTATCAAGATTAGGAAAAATCTGACTTTATTTTTGTAAAATATCATATAAATATTTGCTTTCGCACCCGAATTTTATAATTCTTCATCATATTTTAGTTAAAAGAAAACATTGCACCAAGAAAATTGCTATTTCAAGTGTGGTAGGCATTCTAGAATCCAGCTCATGTAGCTTACAATATACAACGTATTCATTAAAATGACACCCGAAAATTGAATGTTTATTATCTGATTGGTACCAGGTTTTTGTCACTTTGGCAAGTCCAATGCTTAAAACCATCCATAGTATAGATCCTATAGCATGAACATGATTGTTTTAACAAAAATATCTATTTCAAGAATAGGTAAAACCTGACTTTATTTATGTACAAAATCTTATAAATATTTACTTCCGCGCCTGAATTTTATATTTCTTAATCATATTTTAGCTAAAAGAGAACATTGCAACAAGAAAATTGCTATTTCAAGTGTGGTAGGTATTCTAGAATCTAGCCCATGTAGCTTACAATATACAACGTATTCATTAAAATGTCACCCGAAAATTGAATGTTTATTATCTGAATGTTACCACGTTTTGGTCACTTTTGCATGTCCAATGCTAAAATTATCCATAGTATAGATCCTAAAGCATGAATATGAATGTTTTAAGAAAAATATCCATTTCAAGAATAGGTAAAATCTGACTTTATTTTTGTAAAATATCAAATAAATTTTTTGCTTCCGCGCCCTAATTTTATAATTTTCAATCATACTTTAGCTAAAAGAAAACATTCCAACAAGAAAATTGCTATTTCAAGTGTGGTAGGTATTCTAGAATCTAGCCCATGTAGCTTACAATATACAACGTATTCATTAAAATGACACCCGAAAATAGAATGTTTATTATCTGATTGGTACTACGTTTTGGTCACTTTTGCATGTGCAATGCTTAAAACCATTCATAGTATAGATCCTAAAGCATGAATATGAATATTTTAACAAAAATATCCATTTCAAGAATAGGTAAATTGTGACTATATTTTTGAAAAAATCATATAAATATTTGCTTCCACGCCCGAATTTTATAATTCTTAATCATATTTTAGCTAAAAGAAAACATTGCAACAAGAAAATTGCTATTTTAAGTATGGTAGGTATTCTAGATTCCAGCCCATGCAGCTTACAATATACAACTTATTCATCAAGAATAGGTAAAATCTGACTTTATTTTAGTAAAAAATCATAAAAATATTTGCTTTTGCGCCCGAATTTTATTATTCTTCATCATATTTTAGCTAAAAAAAACATTGCAACAAGAAAATTGCTATTTCAGGTGTGGTAGGTAATCTAGAATCCAGCCCATGTAACTTACAATATACAACGTATTCATTAAAATGACACCCGAAAATTAAATGTTTATTATCTGATTGTTCCCACGTTTTGCTCACTTTTGCATGTTCAATGCTAAAATTATTTATAGTATAGATCCTAAAGCATGAATATGAATGTTTTAACAAAAATATCCATTTCAAGAATAGGTAACATCTGACTTTATTTTTGTAAAAAATCATATAAATATTTGCTTTCGCGCCCGAATTTTATTATTCTTCATCATATTTTAGCTAAAAAAAACATTGCAACAAGAAAATTGCTATTTCAGGTGTGGTAGGTAATCTAGAATCCAGCCCATGTAACTTACAATATACAACGTATTCATTAAAATGACACCCGAAAGTCAAATGTTTATTTTCTGATTGGTACAACGTTTTGGTCACTTTGGCATGTCCAATGCTTAAAATCATTCATAGTATAGATCCTAAAGCATGAATATGAATGTTTTAACAAAAATATCCATTTCAAGAAAAGTTAAATTTGACTATATTTTTGTAAAAAAAACATATAAATACTTGCTTCCGCGCCCCAATTTTATAATTCTTCATCATATTTTAGCTAAAAGAAAACATTGCAACAAGAAAATTGCTATTTCAAGTATGGTAGGTATTCTAGAATCCAGCCCATGCAGCTTACAATATACAACGTATTCATCAAGAATAGGTAAAATCTGACTTTATTTTAGTAAAAAATCATATAAATATTTTCTTCCGCGCCCGAATTTTATATTCTTTATCATATTTTAGCTAAAAGAAAACATTGCAATAAGAAAGTTGCTATTTAAAGTGTGATAGGTATTCTAGAGACCAGCCCATGTATCTTACAATATACAACGTATTCATTAAAATGACACCTGAACATTGAATGTTTATTATGTGATTGTTACCACGTTATGGTCACGTTTGCATGTCCAATGCTAAAATTATCCATAGTATTGATCCTAGAGCATGAATATGAATGTCTTAACAAAAATATCCATTTCAAGAATATGTAAAATCTGACTTTATTTTTGTAAAAAATCATAAAAATATTTGCTTCCGCGCCCGAATTTAATAATTCTTCATCATATTTTAGCTAAAAGAAAACATTGCAAAAAGAAAATTGCTATTTCAGGTGTGGTAGGTATTCTAGAATCCAGCCCATGTAGCTTACAATATACAACGTATTCATTAAAATGACACCCGAAAATTGAATGTTTATTATCTGATTGGTACCAGGTTTTGGTCACTTTGGTATTTGCAATGCTAAAATTATCCATAGTATAGATCCTAAAGCATAAATATGAATGTTTTAACAAAAATATCCATTTCAAGAATAGGTAAAATCTGACTTTATTTTTGTAAAAAATCATATAAATATTTGCTTCCGCGCCCGAATTTTATAATTGTTCATCATATTTTAGCTAAAAGAAAACATTGCACCAAGAAATTTGCTATTTCAGGTGTGGTAGGTATTCTAGAATCCATCCCATGTAGCTTACAATGTACAACGTATTCATTAAAATGACACCTGAAAATTAAATGATTATTATCTGATTGGTACCACGTTTTGGTCACTTTTGCATGTCCAATGCTAAATTTATCCACAGTATAGATCCTAAAGCATGAATATGAATGTTTTAACACAAATATCCATTTCAAGAATAGGTAAAATCTGACTTTATTTTTGTAAAATATCAAATAAATATTTGCTTTCGCGCCCGAATTTTATAATTCTCTATCATATTTTAGCTAAAAGAAAACATTCCAACAAGAAAATTGCTATTTCAAGTGTGGTAGGTATTCTAGAATCTAGCCCATGTAGCTTACAATAAACAACGTATTCATTAAAATGACACCCGAAGATAGAATGTTTATTATCTGATTGGTACTACGTTTTGGTCACTTTTCAATGTGCAATGCTTAAAACCATCCATAGTATAGATCCTAATGCATGAATATGAATGTTTTAAACAAAAATATCAATTTCAATAATAGGTAAAATGTGACTTTATTTTGTAAAAAATAATATAAATATTTGCTTTCGCGCCCGAATTTTATAATTCTTCATCATATAATAGCTAAAAGACAACATTGCAATAAGAAAATTGCTATTTCAAGTGTGCTAGGTATTCTTGAATCCAGCCCATGTAGCTTACAATATACAACGTATTTATTAAAACGACACCCGAAAATTGAATGTTTATTATCTGATTGGTACCCACGTTTTGGTCACTTTTGCATGTCCAATGCGAAAATTATCCATAGTATAGATCCTAAAGCATGAATATGAATGTTTTAAAAACAAAAATAGCCATTTCAAGAATAGGTAAAATGTGACTTTATTTTTGTAAAAAATAATATAAATATTTGCATCCGCGCCCGAATTTTATAATTCTTCAACATATTTTAGCTAAAGGAAAACATTGCAACAAGAAAATTGCTATTTCAAGTGTGGTAGGTATTCTAGAATCCAGACCATATAGCTCACAATATACAAAGTATTTATCAAGAATAGGTTAAAATCTGACTTTATTTTTATAAAAAATCATATAAATATTTGCTTCCGCGCCCGAATTTTATAATTCTTAATCATATTTTAGCTAAAAGAAAACAATGCAACAAGAAAATTGCTAATTCAAGTGTAGTAGGTATTCTAGAATCTAGCTATGTAGCTTACAATATACAACATGTTCATTAAAGTGACACCCGAAAATAGAATGTTTCTTATTTGATTGGTACCAAGTTTTGGTCACTTTTGCATGTACAAAGCTTAAAACCATCCATAGTATAGATCCTAAAGCATGATTATGTATGTTTTAACAAAAATATCCATTTCAAGAATAGGTAAAATCTGACATTATTTTTGTAAAAAATCATATAAATATTTGCTTCCGCGCCCGAATTTTATAATTCTTTATCATATTTTAGCTTAAAGAAAACATTGAACAAGAAAATTGCTATTTCAAGTGTGGTAGGTATTCTAGAATCCAGCTCATGTAGCCTACAATATACAACGTATTCATTAAAATGACACCTGAAAATTGAATGTTTATTAGCTGATTGGTACCACGTTTTGGTCACTTTTGCATGTCCAATGCTAAAATTATCCATATTATAGTTCCTAAAGCATGAATATGAATGTTTTAACAAAAATATCCTTTTCAAGAATAGGTAAAATCTGACTTTATTTTTGTAAAAAATCATATAAATATTTGCTTCCGCGCCTGAATTTTATAATTCTCCATAATATTTTAGCTAAAAGAAAACATTGCAACAAGACAATTGCTATTTCAAGTGTGGTAGGTATTCTAGATTCCAGCCTATGTAGCTTAAAATATACAACGTATTTATTAAGAATAGGTAATAATATGTCTTTATTTTTGTAAAAAATCATATAAATATTTGCTTCCGCGCCTGAATTTTATAATTCTTAATCATATTTTAACTAAAAGAAAACATTTCAACAAGTAAATTGCTATTTCAAGTGTGGTAGGTATTCTAGAGTCCAGCCCATGTAGCTTACAATATACAACGTATTCATTAAAATGACACCCGAAAATTGAATGTTTATTATCTGATTGGTACTACTTTTTGGTCACTTTTGCATGTCCATTGCTAAAACAGTCCATAGTACAGATTCTAAAGCATGAATATGAATGTTTTAACAAAAATATCCATTTCAAGAATAGGTAAAATCTGACTTTATTTTTGTGAAAAATTCATATAAATATTAGCTTTTGCGCCCGAATTTTATAATTCTTCATCCTATTTTAGCTAAAGGAAAACATTGCAACAAGAATATTGCTATTTCAAGTGTGGTAGGTATTCTAGATTCCAGCCCATGTAGCTTAAAATTTACAACGTATTTATTAAAATGACACCCGAAAATTGAATGTTTATTATCTGATTGTTACCACGTTTAGGTCACTTTTGCATGTCCAATGCTTAAAACCATCCATAGTATAGATCCTAATCCATGAATATGAATGTTTTAACAAATATCTATTTCAAGAATAGATAAAATCTGACTTTATTTTTGTGAAAAAACATATAAATATTTGCTACCGCGCTCGAATTTTATAATTCGTCATCATATTTTAGCTAAAAGAAAACATTGCAACAAGAAAATTGCTATTTCAAGTTTGGTAGGTATTCTAGATTCTAGCCCATGTAGCTTAAAATATACAACTTATTCATTAAAATGACACCCGAAATTTGAATGTTTATTATCAGATTGGTACCACGTTTTGGTTACTTTTGCATCTCCAATGCTAAAACCATATACAGGATGGCCTAGCGAAAATTATCAGCGCAATTTTTGGCCACTTAACTTTAATTTTGCAAAAAAACGCACGAACACGTCAATTTTAATGGGGACACCTGAATAGATTAGTACCAATGGCATAACTTCAACCCTAAAATGGGTGTGGTCTGCACCTCAAAAATTTTAAATGGAAAAGGGTATCAAACATCCCACATTTCGAAAGGCCTTTCAATTCTCTTCTCAACAGTTTTTTTATTTTTCAAATCCGATCATTAGATCCAGAGAAATATTGTTTGAAAAAAATTTTATCAGGTGTGCAAAACTGCAATCAAGTAGGCTTAAACAAATGACAGAACCTCAAGTATTAGTTTATTAGGTGTTCAAAATTACTATTTCCAACTTCCATACAATAATAAAGATTTTGCTCAAAATTTTGGAGATACGGTACGTTGTCGTAAATCTTCGAAAAATTCGGGTAGCGTGGCAAAAACTTTAGACTTCAAATAACCTCACAACAAAATCCAACTTACAAATTATTTGTTTATTACAAACAACTTGTCGGAAGGATTGTTTATTCATTTTCTGTCATTTGTTTTAGCCTACTTGATGGCAATTTTGAATACCTGATAAAATTTGTTTTAAAAGATATTTCTCCGGAACTAATGATCGGATTTAAAAACTAAAAAAACTGTTGAAAAGAGAATTGAAAAGCCTTTCGAACTGTTTCATGTTTGACACCCTTTTCCATTTAATATTTTTGAGGTGCAGGCCACACCCATTTTAGGGTTGAAGTTATGCCATTGGTACTAATCCATTTAGGTGTCCCCCTTTATATTAAAATTGACGTGTTCGAGCGTTTTTTGTAAAATTAATGTTAAGTGGCCAAAAATTGAGCTGATAATTTTCACTGGGCCATCCTGTATAGTATAGATCCTAAAGCATGAATATGGATGTTTTAACAAAAATATCCATTTCAAGAATAGGTAAAATATGACTTTATTTTTGTAAAAAATCATATAAATATTTGCTTCCGCGACGGAATTTTATAATATTTCATTATATTTTAGCTAAAAGAAAACATTGCAACAAGAAAATTGCTGTTTCAAGTGTGGTAGGTATTCTAGAATCCAGCCCATGTAGGTAGCATACAATATACAACATATTTATTAAAATGAGACCCGAAAATTGAATGTTTATTATCTGATTGTTACCACGTTCTGGTCACTTTTTCATGTCCAATGCTAAAACCAACCATAGTATAGATCCTAAAGCATGAATATGAATGTTTAAACAAAAATATCCATTTCAAGAATATGTAAAATCTGACTTATTTTTGTAAAAAATCATATAAATATTTGCTTCCGCGCCCGAATTTTATAATTCTGCACCATATTTTAGCTAAAAGAAAACATTGCAACAAGAAAATTGCTATTTCAAGTGTGGTAGGTATTCTAAAATCCAGCCCATGTAGCTTACATTAGACAACGTATTCATTAATATGACACCCGAAAATTAAATTTTTATTATCTGATTGGTACTACGTTTTGGTCACTTTTGCATGTCCAATGCTTAAAACCATCAATAGTATTGATCCTAAATCATGAACATGAATGTTTTAACTATTTATCCATTTCAAGAATAGGTTAAATCCAACTTTATTTTTGTAAAAAATCATATAAATATGTGCATCCGCGCCCGAATTTTTTAATTCTTCACCATATTGTAGCCAAAATAAAACATTGCAACAAGAAAATTGCTATTTCAAGTGTGGTAGGTATTCTAGAATCCAGCCCATGTAGGTAGCTTACAATATACAACGTATTCATTTAAATGACACGCGAAAATTGGAAGTTTTTTTTTATCTGAATAGTACCACGTTTTGGTCACTTTTGCATGTCCAATGCTAAAACCATTTATAGTATAGATCCTAAAGCATGAATATGAATGTTTTAACAAAAATATCCATTTCAAGAATAAGTAAAATATGACTTTATTTTTGTAAAAACTCATATAAATATTTGCTTGACGAGTTTCAAATCTTATACTACAAGCGATACGTTGACGATTGTCTTATATTCGCTCTTTCTGAGCAGGTACAAAACATTTTTTCTAAATTTAACGACTACCACCCTAAAATTAAATTCACAATAGAATTAGAACCTGACAATCAAATAAATTTCTTAGATGTAACTCTTATTAAAACTAACAATAAAATACTTACCAATTGGTACCAGATTAATTCCTTAACAGATAGGGATATAAAATTATCTAATCCACAATTTCATCAATTAAACTTCAATAAAATCTCGAATATGTTAAAAAATAATGGTTACCCCCAGCATTTCATAACTAAAAACATAAATAAAAGAATACATGCGATTCCAAATGCATCTCTACAACAAACCCCTGAGGATCATAACACACCCCATCCTGCTATAGTTTATTCCACAATACCGTATAGTTCAGATTTAAACCACTCATTTCGTCTGGCCCTTACACACACTAATATTACCATTGCTAATGTCAATAATACCACCACTAAAAAATTTAATTTCTAAATTAAAATATAAATCAGATCATGAAAAACAAAAAAATGTGATTTACCAAGTCAATTGCGGTAAATGCAATAGAATTTATATTGGTGAAACCTCACAACCCATCTCTAAAAGACTTTATCAGCATAAGTTTCATTGTCAGAGGTATAATGCAAACCATAGTGCTCTATGCAAACATCATTGTGATACTGGTCACATTTTTGACTTCAACATTTTCAAAATCTTGGATAACGTTGCCCCCAGATTTAGCAGGTTATTATATGAAACCTGTTACTTCAACATAAATAAAGATATTGTTCTGAATCAACATACTGATTACAACAACAATATTAAGCACATTAAACCGTTACTACACGAATTGAAATAATTAATAATAAAACATAAGTTTAGCACAAATTTATTTCACATATTTTTCAATTAAATACAATTTTTTCCTCGTCTATCCTTCAATTTCACAGTCATTTCTTCTTATTATTATTTGGTATTTACTAGTTACTAACTCTGAGATAGCGCGTGCTGTCAAATAGAGTTATTTTTGGTTCAACTTAAGTGCTTTCAGTTTTTCGCCAGCCATCATGGTGAAAAGTTGACTTATAACAATCAATGATGTTTCTTATCTTATTTTACCTTCCGAGGTTGATAACAATAATGCTTAAACTTTATACATTATAAATGTTATTTACATTATATACTATACTGCTGGTAACTTCAGAAAACTTTACAAATTAATTTTATATTTTAAACTTATATTTCATTTTACTATTTACAGACTTCTATTCAAAGTAGTAGTATATTATAATATGTTAATCTACGAGATTTAAAACATGTATCACAGTTGATGTATGATTCTTCCCATGGATATGTAACTTGATTCCTTAGCATTACTAAAATTGGTGAGTGTTGTAAAAAAATGTGTGATGATCATTTTATTTTTTTATGTAATTACAATGTAATACTTTTTATATAGCTGACAGATTTACTGTCCAAAATGTCCATATGTAACCAAGAATAAATGTTTCAACAAAATATTTAGAACTCAAAAGCTCAATTCGTGCAATTTATATCCAATTCTAAAATTTTATAATTCTGCATCTTATTTTAGCTAAAAGAAAACATTGCAACAAGAAAATTGTTATTTCAAGTGTGGTAGGTATTCTAGAACCCAGCCCATGTAGATTACAATATACGAGGTATTCATTACAATGACACCGGAAAATTGAATGTTTATCATCTGATTGGTACCACGATTTGGTCACTTTTGCATGTCCAATGCTAAAACCATCCATAGTATTGATCATAAAGCATCAATATGAATGTTTTATCAAAAATATGCATTTCAAGAATAGGTAAAATCTGACTTTATTTTAGTAAAAAATCATATAATTATTTGCTACCGTGCCCGAATTTTACACTTCTTCATCATATTTTAGCTAAAAGAAAATATTGCAACAAGAAAATTGCTATTTCAAGTGTGGTAGGTATTTTAGAATCCAGCCCATGTAGCTTACAATATACAACGAATTCGTTAAAATGACAACCGAAAATTGAATGTATATTATCTGATTGGTACAACGATTTGGTCAGATCCTAAAGCATGAATATGATAGTTTTAACAAAAATATCCATTACAAGAATAGGTCAAATCTGACTTTATTTTTGTAAAAAATCATATAAATATTTGCTTCTGCGCCCGAATTTTATATTTCTTCAGCATATTTTAGCTAAAAAAACATTAAAACTAGAAAATTGCTATTTTAAGTGTAGTAGGTATTCTAGAATTCAGCCCATGTAGCTTACAATATAAAACGTATTCATTAAAATGACACCCGAAAATTGAATGTTTATTTTCTGATTGGTACGACGTTTTGGTCACTTTAGCATGTCCAATGCTAATATTATCCATAGTATAGATCCAAAATCATGAATATCAATGTTTAAACAAAAATATCCAATTCAAGAATAGGTGAAATCTGACTTTATTTTTCTAAAAAATCTTATAAATATTTGCTGCCGCGCTCGAATTTTATAATTTTTCATCATATATTAGCTAAAACAAAACATTGCAATAAGAAAATTGCTATTTAAAGTGAGGTAGGTATTCTAGAATCCAGCTAATGTAGCTTACAATATACAACGTATTCATTAAAATGACACCCGAAAATTGAATGTTTATTAGCTGATTGGTACCACGTTTTGGTCACTTTTGCATGTCCAATGCTAATATTATCCATAGTATAGTTCCTAAAGCATGAATAATAATGTTTTAACAAAAATATCCTTTTCAAGAATAGGTAAAATCTGAATTTATTTTTGTAAATAATCATATAATTATTTGCTTCCGCGCCCGAATTTTATAATTCTTCATCATATTTTAGCTAAAAGAAAACAATGCAACCAGAAAATTGCTATTTCAAGTGTGGTAGGTATTCTAGAATCCAGCCCATGTAGCTTACAATATACAACGTATTTATTAAGAATAGGTAATAATATGACTTTATTTTTGTAAAAAATTACATAAATATTTGCTTCCGCACCTGAATTTTATAATTCTTAATCATATTTTAGCTAAAAAAAAAACATTGCAACAAGTAAATTGCTATTTCAAGTGTGGTAGGTATTCTAGAATCCAGCCCATGTAGCTTACAATATACAACGTATTCATTAAAATGACACCCGAAAATTTAATGTTTAAAATCTGATTGATACTACGTTTTGGTCACTTTTGCATGTCCAATGCTATTATTATCCATAGTATAGATCCTAAATCATGAATATGAATGTTTAAACAAAAATATCTAATTCAAGAATAAGTAAAATCTGACTTTATTTTTGTAAAAAATCATAGAAATATTTGCTTTCGCTTTTGAATTTTATAATTCTTCATCATATTTTAGCTTAAAGAAAATATTGCAACAAGATAGTTGCTATTTCAAGTGTGGTAGGTATTCTAGAATCCAGCTCATGTAGCTTACAATATACAACGTATTCATTAAAATAACACCAGAAAATTGAATGTTTATTAGCTGATTGGTACCACGTTTTGGTCACTTTTGCATGTCTAATGCTAAAATTATCCATAGTATAGATCCGAAAGCATGAATAATAATGTTTTAACAAAAATATCCTTTTCAAGAATAGGTAAAATCTGAATTTATTTTTGTAAATAATCATATAATTATTTGCTTCCGCGCCCGATTTTTATAATTCTTCAACATATTTTAGCTAAAAGATAACATTGCAACCAGAAAATTGCTATTTCAAGTGTGGTAGGTATTCTAGAATCCAGCCCATGTAGCTTACAATATACAACGTATTTATTAAGAATAGGTAATAATATGACTTTATTTTTGTAAAAAATCATATAAATATTTGCTTCCGCGCCTGAATTTTATAATTCTTAATCATATTTTAGCTAAAAGAAAACATTGCAACAAGTAAATTGCTATTTCAAGTGTGGTAGGTATTCTAGAATCCAGCCCATGTAGCTTACAATATACAACGTATTCATTAAAATGACACCCGAAAATTGAATGTTTATTATCTGATTGATACTACGTTTTGGTCACTTTTGCATGTCCAATGCTAATATTATCCATAGTATAGATCCTAAATCATGAATATGAATGTTTAAACAAAAATATCTAATTCAAGAATAGGTAAAATCTGACTTTATTTTTGTAAAAAATCATAGAAATATTTGCTTTCGCTTTTGAATTTTATAATTCTTCATCATATTTTAGCTAAAAGAAAACATTGCAACAAGATAGTTGCTATTTCAAGTGTGGTAGGTATTCTGGAATCCAGAAATATGTAGCTTACAATATACAACGTATTCATTAAAATGACACCAGAAAATTGAATGTTTATTAGCTGATTGGTACCACGTTTTGGTCACTTTTGCATGTCTAATGCTTAAATTATCAATAGTATAGATCCGAAAGCATGAATATGAATGTTTTAACAAAAATATCCTTTTCAAGAATAGGTAAAATCTGACTTTATTTTTGTAAAATATCATATAAATATTTGCTTCCGCGCCCGAATTTTATAATTCTTCATCATACTTTAGCTAAAAGAAAACATTGCAACAAGAAAATTGCTATTTCAAGTCTGGTAGGTATTCTAGAATCCAGCCCATGTAGCTTACAATATACAACGTATTTATCAAGAATAGGTAAAAATATGACTTTTATTTTGTAAAAAATCATATAATTATTTGCTTCCGCGCCTGAATTTTATAATTCTTAATCATATTTTAGCTAAAAGAAAACATTGCACCAAGAAAATTGCTATTTCAAGTGTGGTAGGTATTGTAGAATCCAGCCCATGT
This sequence comes from Stenolophus ochropezus, assembly GCA_035578165.1. Lineage (NCBI taxonomy): Eukaryota > Metazoa > Arthropoda > Insecta > Coleoptera > Carabidae > Stenolophus > Stenolophus ochropezus. The sequence continues at coordinate 269,180 of JAQOWZ010000074.1, read as the reverse complement.
AGCTTACAATATACAACGTATTCATTAAAATGACACCCGAAAATTGAATGTTTATTATCTGATTGGTACCACGTGTTGGTCACTTTTGCATGTGCAATACTTAAAACCATCCATAGTATAGATCCTAAAGCATGAATATGATTGTTTTAACAAAAATATCCATTTTAAGAATAAGTAAAATCTGACTTTATTTTTGTAAAAAATATTATGAATATTGGCTTCCGCGCCTGAATTTTATAATTCTTAATCATATTTTAGCTAAAAGAAAACATTGCACCAAGAAAATTGCTATTTCAAGTGTGGTAGGTATTCTAGAATCCAGCCCATGTAGCTTACAATATACAACGTATTCATTAAAATGACACTCAAAAATTGAATGTTTATTATCTGATTGGTACCACGTTTTGGTCACTTTGGCATGTCCAACGCTTAAAACCATCCATTGTATAGATCCTAAAGCATGAATATGATTGTTTTAAGAAAAATATCCATTTCAAGAAGAGGTAAAATCTGACTTTATTTTTCTAAAAAATCTTATAAATATTTGCTTCCGCGCCCGAATTTTATAATTCTTAATCATATTTCAGCTAAAAGAAAACATTGCAACAAGAAAATTGCTATTTCAAGTCTGGTAGGTATTCTAGAATCCAGCCCATGTAGCTTACAATATATAACGTATTTATCAAGAATAGGTAAAAATATGACTTTTATTTTGTAAAAAATCATATAATTATTTGCTTCCGCGCCTGAATTTTATAATTCTTAATCATATTTCAGCTAAAAGAAAACATTGCAACAAGAAAATTGCTATTTCAAGTGTGGTAGGTATTCTAGATTCTAGCCCATGTAGCTTACAATATACAACGTATTCATTAAAATGACACCCGAAAATAAAATTTTTATTATTTAATTGGTACCACGTTTTGATCACTTTAGCATGTCCAATGCTTAAAACCATCCATAGTATAGATCCTAAAGTATAAATATGATTGTTTTAACAAAAATATCCATTTCAAGAATAGGTAAAATCTGACTTTATTTTTGTAAAAAATGTTATAAGTATTTGCTTCCGCGCCCGACTTTTATAATTCTTAATCATATTTTAGCTAAAAGAAAACATTGCAACATGAAAATTGCTATTTCATGTGTGGTAGGTATTCTAGAATCTAGCCCATGTAGCTTACAATATACAACGTATTCATTAAAATAACACCCGTAAATAAAATGTTTATTATCTGATTGGTACCACGTTTTGGTCACTTTTGCATGTGCAACGCTTAAAACCATCTATAGTATAGATCCTAAAGCATAAATATGAATGTTTTAACAAAAATATCCATTTCAAGAATAGGTAAAATCTGACTTTATTTTTATAAAAAATCATAAATATTTGCTTCCGCGCCCGAATTTTATAATTCTTAATCATATTTTAGCTAAAAGAAAACATTGCAACAAGAAAATTGCTATTTTAAGTGTGGTAGGTATTCTAGAATCCAGCCCATGTAGCTTACAATATACAACGTATTCATTAAAATGACACCCGAAAATTGAATGTTTATTATCTGATTGGTACCACGTTTTGGTCACTTTTGCATGTCCATTGCTAAAATTATCCATTTTATAGATCCTAAAGCATGAATATGAATATTTTAACAAAAATATCCTTTTCAAGAAAAGGTAAAATCTGACTTTATTTTTGTAAAAAATTGTATAAATATTTGCTTGCGCGCCCGAATTTTATAATTCCTAATATATATTAGCTAAAAGAAAACATTGCAACAAGAAAATTGCTATTTCAAGAGTGGTAGGTATTCTAGAATCCAGCCCATGTAGCTTAAAATACAACGTATTAATCAAGAATAGGTACAATCTGACTTTATTTTTGTAAAAAATCATATAAATATTTTCTTCCGCGCCCGAAATATATAATTCTTAATCATATTTTAGCTAAAAGAAAACATTGCAACAAGAAAATTGCTATTTCAAGTGTGGTAGGTATTCTAGAATCCAGCCCATGTAGCTTACAATATGCAACGTATTTATCAAGAACAGGTAAAAATATGAATTTATTTTTGTAAAAAATCATATAAATATTTGCTTCCGCGCCTGAATTTTATAATTCTTCATCATATTTTAGCTAAAAGAAAACATTGCACCAACAAAATTGCTATTTCAAGTGTGGTAGGTATTCCAGAATCCAGCCCATGTAGCTTACAATATACAACGTATTAATCAAGAATAGGTAAAAATATGACTTTATTTTTGAAAAAAATCATATAAATATTTGCTTCCGCGCCTGAATTTTATAATTCTTAATCATATTTTAGCTAAAAGAAAACATTGCACCAAGAAAATTGCTATTTCAAGTGTGGTAGGTATTGTAGAATCCAGCCCATGTAGCTTACAATATACAACGTATTCATTAAAATGACACCCGAAAATTGAATGTTTATTATCTGATTGGTACCACGTTTTGGTCACTTTGGCATGTCCAACGCTTAAAACCATCCATTGTATAGATCCTAAAGCATGAATATGATTGTTTTAAGAAAAATATCCATTTCAAGAAGAGGTAAAATCTGACTTTATTTTTCTAAAAAATCTTATAAATATTTGCTTCTGCGCCCGAATTTTATAATTCTTAATCATATTTCAGCTAAAAGAAAACATTGCAACAAGAAAATTGCTATTTCAAGTTTTGTAGGTATTCTAGAATCCAGCCCATGTAGCTTACATTATACAACGTATTTATCAAGAATAGGTAAAATTATGACTTTATTTTTGAAAAAATCATATAAATATTTGCTTCCGCGCCCGAATTTCATAATTCTTCATCATATTTTAGCTAAAAAAAAACATAGCAACAAGAAAATTGCTATTTCAAGTGTGGTAGGTATTCTAGAATCTAGACCATGTAGCTTACAATATACAACGGATTCATTAAAATGACACCCAAATATTGAATGTTTAATATCTGATTGGTACCACGTTTTGGTCACTTTTGCATGTCCATTGCTTAAAACCATCCATAGTATAGATCCTAAAGCATGAATATAAATGTTTTAACAAAAATATCCTTTTCAAGAATATATAAAACTTGCGTTTATTTTTGTAAACAATCATATAAATATTTGCTTTCGCGCCCGAATTTTATAATTCTTAATCATATTTTAGCTAAAAGAAAACATTGCAACAAGAAAATTGCTATTTCAAGTGTGGTAGGTATTCTAGAATCCAGCCCATGTAGCTTACAATATGCAACGTATTTATCAAGAATAGGTAAAAATATGACTTTATTTTTGTAAAAAATCATATAAATATTTGCTTCCGCGCCTGAATTTTATAATTCTTAATCATATTTTAACTAAAAGAAAACATTGCAACAAGAAAATTGCTATTTCAAGTGTGGTAGGTATTCTAGAATCTAGCCCATGTAGCTTACAATATACAACGTATTCATTAAAATGACACCCGAAAATAGAATTTTTATTATCTGATTGGTACCACGTTTTGGTCGCTTTGGCATGTCAAATGCTTAAAATCATCTATAGTATAGATCCTAAAGCAAGAATATGAATGTTTTCCCAAAAATATCCATTTCAAGAATAGGTAAAATCTGACTTTATTTTTGTAAAAAATCATATAAATATTTGCTTTCGCGCCCGATTTTTATAATTCTTCATCATATTTTAGCTAAAAGACAACATTGCAACAAAAAAACTGCTATTTCAAGTTTGGTAGGTATTCTAGAATCCAGCCCATGTAGCTTACAATATACAAAGTATTCATTAAAATGGCACCCGAAAATTGATTGTTTATTTTCTTATTGGTACCACGTTTTAATCACTTTTGCATGTCCAATGTTCAAATCCATCCATAGTATAGATCCTAAAGCACGAATATGAATGTTTTAACAAAAAAATCCATTTCAAGAATAGGTAAAATCTTCTTCTTCTTCTTCTTCTTCTTCTTTTATTAGGTTGGTACCTGTTTTTCTTCACATTATGGTGTGTCCTCTGATGTAGTTGCCCAGCTCTCTTTCCACCGTTTTGGTGGTCGTCCTATGGGGCGCTTGGTGGATGGGTTATTATCTCTGCTGATTTTTATTAGTCTGTCATCTCCTGCTCTATTGATGTGCTCGTTCCATTCTTTTCTTCTTTTCTTTGTGAATTTTACAATATCGTTAATATTGCATTGTTGTCTTACTTCCTGGTTTCGTACTCTGTCCATTCTTGTTTTGCCCACTATAGTTCTCAGGGTGTTCATCTCTGCAGTCCTCATAATTTGTTTGCTTTTTGTGGTATCGGCGCGAGTCTCTGCTCCAAACGTCATTATAGGTCTGACTGTTGTTTTATATATCTTCATTTTACTATCGATTGTCATGTACTTGTTTTTCCAGATTATATCTTTTAAGTAGCCTGATATTCTAGCCCCCTTCATTACTTGTTCTCTGACTTCTGCATTTAGGTGTTTGTCGCTGGTTATTGTAGCGCCTAGGTATTTGAATGACATAACTTGTTGTATTATATTTCCTTCTATTTCTAACTTACATCGCAGTGGTTCCTTAGATATCGTCATTGTTTTGGTTTTCTCGATCGAGATTTCCATGTTATATTTACGCGCGTTGATTGTAAAGTTGTGTAACATGCGTTGTAGATCATCTTCGGTTTCCGCGATGAGTACAGCGTCATCAGCAAAGCATATTATATTGATGTTGTGTTCTCCCAGATAGTATCCGGGTAGTTTTCTCACGCTTTCTATAATTTTGTCCATTATTGCACTGAACAACAGAGGACTTAGGGAATCTCCCTGTCTTATTCCCGTCGAAGTTGGTATTTCTTCAGTTAGATCAGTTCCTACTTGTATTTTTGTTTTTGTGTTTGCGTTTAATTCCTTTATTACCATTTGTAAGTCTACTGGGACTTCTTTTTCTTGTAGGATATTTTGTATGTCTTGTAGCTTCACTCGATCGAAGGCTTTAGTCATGTCTACGAAACATAGGTAAGCCGGTTTTGCGAATTCGATCGCTTTTTCTGCTACTTGTCTAACTATAAAGATAGCGTCGGTTGTTGATCGATTTTGACGGAAGCCTTGTTGTTCTTCGCTTATTTTCAGAAATGGATCTAGTTTTTCGGTTATGATTTTGGTCATTAACTTTAGTGTGGAGTTTAATAGTGTGATACCTCTGTAGTTTTCTGGTTTACTTTTTTCTCCTTTTTTGTGTAGTGGTATGGTGATGCTTGTTTTCCATTCTATTGGTATTTTTTTTTCTTTCATTATTTTTTGGTATAGCTTAGTAAGCTCTTCTACTAGCCTTTTGTCTCCGTACTTAAGGAGTTCATTTGATATATCGTCTATTCCTGGCGCTTTCCCATTTTTTAGTTTTTTGATATTCCTTTCAACGTCTTTTTTTGTGATTTGTATCTTTGTGGTATCTACGGTTCCTATTTCAGCGTCTGAGGGGTTGTCATTTTTATATAAATTCTCGAAGTATTCTTGCCATTGACTTTTGTTAATTTTTGTTGTTTTTATTGTATCGTTTATTTCTCTTTTTCTATTTCTCAACATTTTCCATATTTTTTTCTGTGAGCCATATAGGTCGTGTTCCATGTCTTTTGTGAACTGCTCCCAGTATTCTTCTTTTAGTTTTCTTATCTTTGTATTTGCAGAGTTTCTTTCTCGCACATATTTTTCTTTATCTTCTTGGTTTCCTGTTCTTCTATACTGCATATATGCTTTCTTTTTCTTTTCTGCCACTTCTTTAACTTCTGAAGTAAACCATGGTTTTTTATTACGTGCAGGGTCCCCGTTAACTTTTCTTTTGCCAATTGCTTCTTCTGCTGCTTTTAGAATGTTCTGTTTAATTTTTTCCCATGCATCATTGACATTATCCTCGTCTGTTATAGCGTTCAGCTCGATTTTTTTGTTGAGTCTGTTTTCGTATAGTGATTTTGTTGAGCTGTTTTCTAGTGATCTTATATTGAATTTTTCGGCTAGTGGTGATATGTGTTTTCTTTGAGTGTGATGCTGTAATTTAATTTTTCCTAGCAGTAGGTCGTGATCGCTTCCTATGTTTGCCGAATTTAGAGTTCTCACATCTGTAATTTGTTCTGGTTGGATGTGCCTGCTTGTAATTATGTAGTCAATTACCGATTGTTGTCCTCTCGTGTTACTCCATGTGTATTTGTGTTGCCACTTGTGGTCAAAAAAGGTGTTATTTATCCGTAAGTTGTTCTGGCAGCAAAAGTCTACCAAAAGATCTCCGTTGTCATTGTGCGCATCTTCATTAAACCGATGTTTAATTCCTGGGATGATATCGTTGCCCACTCTTGCATTTAAGTCCCCCATTATGATTATGTTGTCATCAGGAGTTGTTATTTTATCCACCTGGTTTTGTAGATCTTCATAAAATTGCTTTCTTTCTTCTCGGTGTTTGCTTATATCTGGGGCGTACACACTTATTATATGTGTGTGTTTGTTACTAGTGTTTAATGTTAAGATTAGAATCCTTTCGTTTACGTAATCAATTTTGTCAATTAGTTTTTCAAATTTTTCATGGATTAGTATTCCCACGCCGGCTTTTGCTCGTTGAGTTTTGTCCCTGCCACTATATATTAATATGAAATCCCCTATTTTTTTGATTCCCTTTCCTTTCTTTTTAGTTTCAGATATACAGCATATGTCTATATTCTTTTCTGATAGCTCTGTAATTATTTCTTGGTCTCGTAGAATCCAGGAGGTGATATTCCAGCAGGAGACTCTAATTAAATTTTTCTTTTTCCATTTCTTATTCCTTTCTCTTTTCCTGTTCCCTTGCTTAGTTGTCATCGTAGTATCCATCCTATTTTTCCGAGGCACACTTGTGGTTCTGTGAGCATGGGTTTTGTTTTACCGTGGGTAGGGTGCTGGCCTTGCCCACGAACCCTCCTCCTTTATCCGGGCTTGGGACCGGCAACAGTGTCATCATGGGCTACCCCCATCGACACTGCAGGCGGAGTTAATTTAACAAGGTAAAATCTTACTTTATATTTGTAAAAAATCATATAAATATTTGCTTCCGCGCCCAAATTTTATAATTCTTCATCATATTTTAGCTAAAAGAAAACATTGCAACAAGAAAATTGCCATTTCAAGTGTGGCAGGTATTCAAGAATCCAGCCCATGTAGCTTACAATATACAACGTATTCATTAGAATGAAACCCGAAAATTAAATGTTTATTATCTGATTGGTACCACGTTTTGGACACTTTTGCATATCCAATGCTGAAAACCGTCCATGGTATAGATCCTAAAGCATGAATATGAATGTTTTAACAAAAATATCCATTTCAAGAATAGGTAAAATCTGAGTTTTTTTTTTGTAAAAATTAATATAAATATTTGCTTCCGCGCCCGAATTTTATAATTCTTTATCATATTTTAGCTATAAGAAAACATTGCAACAAGAAAATTGTTATTTCAACTATGACAGGTATTCTAGAATCCAGCCCATGTAGCATACAATATACAACGTAATCATCAAGAATAGGTAACAACTGACTTTATTTTTGTAAAAAAATCATATAAATATTTGCTTCTGCGCCCGAATTTTATAATTCTTTAACATATTTTAGCGAAAAGAAAACATTGCAACAAGAAAATTGCTATTTCAATTGTGGTAGGTATTCTAGACACCAGCCCATGTAGCTTACAATATACAACGTATTCATCAAGATTATGTAAAATCTGACTTTATTTTTGTAACAAATCATATAAATATATTTGCTTCCACGCCCGAATTTTACAATTCCTCAACATATTTTAGATAAAAGAAAACATTGCAACAAGAAAATTGCTATTTCAAGTATGGTAGGTATTCTAGAATCCAGCCCATGTAGCTTACAATATACAACGTATTCATCAAGAATAGGTAAAATCTGATTTTACTTTTGTAAAAAATCATATAAATATTTGCTTCCGCGCCCGAATTTTATAATTCTTCATCATATTTTAACTAAAAGAAAACATTGCAACAAGAAATTTGCTATTTTAAGTGTAGTAGGTATTCTAAAGTCCAGCCCATGTAGCTTACAATATACAACGTATTCATTAAAATAACACCAGAAATTTTACAGCCGAATTCTCGAAACGGTGTTAGCTTAAAACCAAAATGAGTGTTAGCTAGCACCGTCTTAAACCCGGTATTAAAATTTAGTCTAACCCGTATTCTCGAAACTAAAACGGTGTTAGACTAACCCAGTGCTAGCTTAGCACCACATCGTATCAAAATGGCGGCTGGTATTCCAGCTGTCAGGATCATTTGAGCCATATCTGAGAAAAGTATTGGGCCAGAGGTGGTGAAAGTGTTAATATTTATATCGATTTTAATGAGCAACTAGCTTAACTAATATGGATCACATCTCTCATTACATCCAATTGCTAAAAATCACAGTCATCAACAACTGTGTGGGAATAGAGATAGCATTTGATGTTTTAATATTACTTTCTGCAAATGCTCTAATCAAACTGGAATTTTCCAGAATAAAATTACATGGAAGCCTGAAATGTGTGGTAAATAAATAAATTAATTGTCCAAATATTTTAATAATGAAATATTTTACCCAGTGCTAGCTTAACACCACATAATATCAAAATGGCGGCTGATAGGGTGAATAAACGTAAAAGAAAGTGTAATTTCACTGCAAATGAAATAGATACATTGACTGAAGAAATAAATAAAAGGCAGGATGTATTATTTGGCAAACCCTCGCCCTATAATACCCCAATGAAGAAGATTCGTGCTTGGGAAGAAGTATCTTTGGCAGTAAATGCGGTTGCTTCCCAAACACGAACGGTTTTAGAAATAAAAAATAAATGGAAGCAGGAAAAAATCAGAGTAAAATCGAAACGTAAGTAATAAATGACTTAATTCAAAAAAATTATATAATATTTATTAATGATATGTACTCGTTAGATGTCAATATACTAAAAGAGAGGCGTAAGACAGGAGGAGGTCCAGCTATACCACCCACTACTGACCAGGAAGATAAAATATTATCCATAATAGGTTCGGTATCTGTAGCTGGTTTGAATGATGCTGTAGAGATAGGTTTGCCATCAGGTAAAGTTTTTATAGTTTCTTAACCTTAAGGACGGATATATGTAAGTACCTACATTATTTTTTATACTATATTCCTATTATTTATAGGTCTTAACCAAAATCCTGTGTCCACAACTTCCATAAACTCCTTGTCCATGGCCTTTGACGAAAGTAAGTTTAGTGTGTACTAAATAATAAAGATTAAACTTATTTTCAACCCATTGTAGTACCAGTCGAAATTATCGACATCCTTCCTCCTCCTCCAAATTTTGCAAATAACACTGTTGAAACGCAGACAGAGTAAGAGGGTGCACTGTTTATATATTATATTAAATAACTATTTTTTTTTTACTATTAGTTTTCAACAGCAAGAGCAAGCACCGAGAGAACCGCAGAACATTTTCCAGCAAAATGAGATTTTACTGAGACAGGGAGAAGAATTGAATGGGCATATTGCAACCATCGCCTCTCATTTGGGCGACATTAAAAACTATTTACAACAACTAGTTTGTACTATAAATAGTAAGAAATAAATAGATATAAATTATATATTTGTTTTTATTTTCAATTTATTTTAACATTATTGAGCAAAACATCCATTAACTAACATATCTCGTATTTGTATGCCTGTTTTGTTATTTAATTCGTCTGGAGCAATATTTTCTAAATCATTACCAATATTTTCTTGTACATGTGGTAAATTAACTTTTCTTATTGTGCATAAATTATGCAGTACAAAGCAAGTGACTATAATATTTTTGACACGAGTTGTGTCGTATAATAGAGTACCGCCAGAATTATCTAGACATCTAAATCTACTTTTAAGTACACCAAATGCTCGCTCAACAGTGTTGCGCGTTTTTATATGAGCCGTTTGATACCTCTCTTCCGATGGAGTAGATGGTTCTCTAAATGGAGTTAAAATATCTGGGCCGCAGGGATATCCACTATCTCCTATTTATTTAAATTATTTTTTAGTTTTTCTTTTATTTTAAATTATTTAAAAATATGTATACCTAAAAGCCAGCCTTCGCCATTCAAATTGGAGAGGTAATCTTTTAAATTACTATTTGCCCATATGAAAGAATCATGAGTGCTACCGGGCCATTGCACTACTAAATTTGTAAATAGTAAATTGCTGTCGCACACAGCCTGCACATTGAGACTATGATATCCCTTTCGATTGACATAATTTTGAGGATTTATCTAAATATATATAAAATAAATAATATTAGCAATTTTATTAAAATTTAATGTTAATGTTTAAAATTACTTTAGGCGGTTTTATCCTGACATGAACACAGTCCACGCAACCAATTACATTTGGGAATTTTGCGATTCTGTAAAACCCTGAAATAATATTAAATTTAAATTGGGCGCTACTTTTGTAGCATCTAACGAGAGAAGGCAGAATCAGAGCATAAGGTGGGAAGAGTATATCTGCGCGTGCGTCCGCTCATCGAAGAGCAAAACGCATTTGACAATTGTCAATCTTGCATATCTGTGAGTACTTTGCTACGGATTGTGGAAGTGTTAAAATATATACCAATTTTTGTTGCAGAAATTTCATCTTCCGTGCTTGGAAATTTGATGTAGTTTCCCGCTAATTGTGCCATTGCATCACAAAATTTGTTTAAAATTCTACTGCAACTAGACTGGCTAACATGGACCACATCTCCCATCACATTTTGAAAGGTTCCACTAGCGAGAAATCGCAAAGCCATCAACACCTGGGTTTCCACAGACAAAGCATTTGATCTTTTTGTATATCTCTGTAAAAATGGTCGAACTAAATCGCAAATTTCCATGATTGAATTACGTGGAAGTCTGTAACGTCTAGTAAATAAATAAGTTAATTATTTAAAATATTTGAATATTAAAATAAATAATTACTGTTGCAGATAATGGTCCGAAATATCATCAAGGCTAATATGAATTTGTTGCCTTCTTGGTCTATGGATTCTGTTTCGAAGGTTTTCATTATTATTTTCCTCCATTTCTTCATGAAATAGAAATCGTCTCATTTTGATAAAAAATAATATTTTACTTTCAGGGACAATTTCTTTGATTTCTTTTTCATCAAACAGATATAAATAAACAATTCGTTAGCATTTGTTTCGAAAATATATTACAAACTAGCGAAAGTGTTAAATAAATTTATATTTCGAATAAAGAATATCCACTAAAACTGCTAATAACCAGGTTTAATTTTTGGTGCTAAATTTAAAACTTTTGGACGGTGTTATTCTTTGTGAATAGGATTAAGTAATTTATTTTACGTTGTCATGGATATGGCAAGGGTTAACGTATTTAGCACCGGTGCTAGCGGAGTGTTAAGAGTATAGTACTAAACTTTTTCGAGAATAGGTTTAGCGCTAACACCGGCTAACTAACCCGGTGCTAACGCTAACACCGTTTCGAGAATTCGGCTGTGAATGTTTATTATCTGATTGGTACCACGTTTTGGTCACTTTTGCATGTCCAATGCTTAAAACCCACCATAGTATAGATCCTAAAACATGAATTTTAATGTTTTAACAAAAATATCCATTTCAAGAATATGTAAAATCTGACTTTATATTTGTAAAAAAATCATATAAATATTTGCTTCCGCTCCCAAATTTTATAATTCCTTATCATATTTTAGCTAAAAGAAAACATTGCAACAAGAAAATTGCCATTTCAAGTGTGGTAGGTATGCAAGGATCCAGCACATGTAGCTTAAAATATATAACGTATTCTTCAAAAATAGGTAAAATCTGACTTTATTTTAGTAAAAAATTATATAAATATTTACTTCCGCGCCCAAATTTTATAATTCTTTATCATAATTTAGGTAAAAGAAAACATTGCAACAAGAAAATTGCCATTTCAAGTGTGTTCAGGTATTCAAGAATCCAGCCCATGTAGTTTACAATATACAACGTATTCATCAAGAAAAGGTTAAATCTGACTTTATTTTTGTAAAAAATCATATAAATGTTTGCTTCCGCGCCCGAATTTAATAATTCTTTATCATACTTTAGCTAAAGGAAAACATTGCAACAAGAAAATTGCTATTTCATTCGTGGTAGGTATTCTCGAGTCCAGCCCATGTATGTTACAATATATAACGTATACATCAAGAATAGGTAAAATCTGACTTTATTTTTGTAACAAGTCATATAAATACTTGCTTAAGCGCTCGATTTTTATAATTCTTCATTATATTTGAGCTAAATGAAAACATTGCAACAAGAAAATTGCTACTTCAAGTGTGGTAGGTATTCCAGATTCCAGCCCATGTAGCTTACAATATACAACGTATTCATCAAGAAAAGTTAAAATCTGACTTTATTTTTGTAAAAAATCATATAAATATTTGCTTCTGAGCCCGAATTTTATAATTCTTCATCATATTTTAGCTAAAAGTAAAAATTGCAATAGGAAAATTGCTATTTCAATTGTGGTAGGTATTCAAGAATCCATCCCATGTAGCTTACAATATACAACGTATTTATCAAGAATAGGTAAAATCTGACTTTATTTTTGTAAAAAATCATATAAATATTTGCTTCCGCGCCTGAATTTAATAATTCTTTATCATATTTTAGCTAAAAGAAAACATTGCAATATCAAGTGTGTTAGTTATTCTAGATTCCAGCCCATGTAGCTTACAATATGCAACGTATTCATTAAAATGACACCCGAAAATTGAATGTTTATTATCTGATTGGTACCACGTTTTGGTCACTTTCGCGTATCTAATGCTAAAATTATCCATAGTATAGATCTTAAAGCATGAATATGAATGTTTTAACAAAAATATCCATTTCAAGAATAAGTAATATCTGCCACTATTTTTGTAAAAAAACATATAAATATTTTCTTTCGTGTCCGAATTTTATAATTCCTTATCATATTTTAGCTAAAAGAAAACATTGCAACAAGAAAATTGCTATTTTAAGTGTAGTAGGTATTCTAGAATCCAGCCCATGTAGCTTACAATATACAACGTATTCATCAAGAATAGGTAAAATCTGACATTTATTTTGTAAAAAATCATTTAAATATTTGCTTCCGCGCCCGAATTTTATAATTCTTTATCATATTTTAGCTAAAAGAAAACATTTCAAGTGTGGTAGGTATTCTAGAATCCAGTATATGTAGCTTACAATATACAACATATTCATTAAAATGACACCCGAAAATTAAATGTTTATTATCTAAATGGTACCGCGTTTTAGTCACTTTTGCATGTCTAATGCTAAAATTATTTATAGTATAGATCCTAAAGCATGAATATGAATGTTTTAACAAAAATATCCATTTCAAGAATCGGTAAAATCTGACTTTATTTTTGTAAAAAATCATATAAATATTTGCTTCCGCGCCCGAAGAATCAGTCTTGCCCCCCCCCCCCCATTGAATAAATTTTTGTCAGAAGCTAGCTCCAGGTTACTTATAGGTAGCACCAGCTATCTCCACTAACTACGTAGCTAGCACCATATTACTGCGCCAAATAATGAGAGTTACATTCGGGGGGGCAAGTCGACGCCAGCCTCTCCATTAACGATATTTGACCTGGAAAACAAGCTCCACGTACTCCTAACCTAGCTCCAGCTAGCTCCAATAAAATTAAGGCTAGCACCTAACCGGTCAAAAAGTTATAAACAAACAAAAACAAAATTCTATCCCCGCCTTTGCGTTATTTTATTTTTAGAAAGACACCATTGAATTTCCCTAAGCTAGCACCAGCAATCTCCATTGAAAAATTAAACAATATTATAATTTTTAAAAACATATGGCGAGTTCATTTCGGGGGGGGGGGGGGTTGGGCTGGCAGATCGATGTTAGCCCCCTTATGGTGGAGTTTTGATTTCAAATGCAAGCTCCAGATGCATCAGAGCTAGCACCAGATAGCTCCAGTAATAACTAACCTAGCACCACCTTAATAAGGGTGTGGGAGCCTAATACATGTCAGCCACCCATTTTACGAATTTACATTTCAAAAGCTAGCTCCACATGCATCAGAGCTAGCACCAGCTAGCCCTAGTAATAACTAACCTAGCACCACCTTAATAAGGGTATGGGAGCCTAATACATGTCAGTTCTCCATTATACGAAATTACAGTTCAAAAGCTAGCTCCAGACGCAATACTATAAATTTATATTTATTGATTACATAAAACATTTGCTCACATTTGCTTGAAGGAAATTTTATTTCCCGCATTAAACATCCATGGCCCGCTTTTTGATTTATACGCTGTAATTGCAAACAAAATTAGGGAAAATTTATTCAGTAAGAAAGTTTATTCTATATTTTGCTTATTAGAATTAGAGCCGGTATTACCACCTCTGGTTAAAGTGCGGGTTACCTTAATAGAAAAATATCTCATCGAAATAGTAAATAACATACATTTTTGACAATTTACATTATATTTTCGATATGCGATATTTATCTTTTAACCGATGGTTAAGGTAACCGGCACTTTAACCAGAGATGAAAAAACCGGCCCTTAATATATTTTTTAAAATAAAATTCAAACTGATAATTAAACACCACAGACCATCTATACTGCTGACCGGACAATACGTGTTATTTTTTAAAATTTAGCTTCTACCGATGTATCAATTAAACTAATGAGCAAAATAGGTCGGTAATAGCGGGATATTTAAACTGGTTCCTGGGAGTACTACGGATTCATATACCGTGTACGGTGTTTACCACGGAAATGTTGACATAGACGATTACCACGTTAGATTTAAAATTAGTTCATAACGCTTTTCCGGATATATATAAGGACAACTATATTTCTTGGTTTACTTACTTCAAATAAAATTACATTAATTTACTTAGTAATAATGTGGGTTTAAAGCATATTTAAATAAAAATTCATTAATATAAAATATTATTTGACAGAAGCGTTGTTTAGATTTTGTTGTAATGTTTGACATTAGTGAATTATAATTTATAAATTTATTATGTTTAAAAATATTTTTATGAGAATAAATTATATTTTCACCAGAAAATTAATATGAAAATGTACTATTAGAAACAAATAAAAAAAATTGGAGACAGGAAGGATCGAACTTGAGGTTATGAGAAATATATAAAACAAAACGTATCTGCACTTCTGTCAAACTAAATTTTGTTTTATTCAATTTTTATTATCTGAAATAGGTAAGTTGGTTATACATTCTTCGTACACACAGCGGATAATCTATTAAATAAATAAACAATTAAAATGTATGATGACGTTGTTTACATTTTGTAAATTAATTTGAATATCATAAAATTTCGAAACTTACTTGACTCATGATAAAATTCATTAAAGTGTCAGGGGATGCTAAACAGGTATAGTTCATGTCACGTAAGAAAAAACTGGCACTTCAAAAAACGAAAGAAAAACCGAAAACCATTATATCTGCTATCTCTGTCCTACACGATGTGTAAGACAGAGACAGTAAATATTTTGCTAGTCGGTTTTTCCTTCGTTTTTTGAAGTGCCATTTTTTTCTTACGTGACATGAACTATAATAATTTATAATTTACTGACATTTTTATGTTTCAACCTGCAGTTAAGGATAATGGCACCTAATTTAAAGAAATTGATTAAAACACACAGCAGACATACGAAATATTTTATTACTATTGGTACAAACACAACTCTCGATATTAACAAACCTATGTAATACATGATGTGTCAGGTATTTGGGGACAATAGTAATAGATTTTATCCAAACAATATTTTTTTTTACATCAATATGGCGGTCAAATACATATTTTAAAGCTTAATATTATATTTATATATATATATATTATATATATATATATATATATATATATATATATATATATATATATATTATTAAACGTACCATGAAATTTTAAAACAAATTTTTAAATAAATTGGGAAAAAATGTTTTAAAACTTTTATTTCAAACATTTCAGATTCTTATGGTATTCATAATTATTGAAAATTTGTTTCAAAGCATAAGCTCTTATTATTTATTTAAATATTTTTATTTTTTATTTTGATTGAAAATCATTTTTATAAAACTAATAATAGCTTATGAATGCAGAACAAAACCGTAATTTTCAATTTTAAAATTTAAAAAATATTTCTATGAATAAAATAAATTATCATTTAGCCCAAGAACCTACCTGATACATCCTGTATTTTAATATAAAAACTTAACAAATGTCTCATTATATAAGCTGATTTGGTAATCTAACAAATAAAAACATATTTATATGTGATAAGAAAACAACATAAGTCTCAAGATATAGTAATAAAAAAATACTTATATAAATACGAAATGACCAAGCGGAATCTGTTAAAACTTTATGGTCTGATTATCAAAAGTTACTGTACAGTGGACTTATGGAAAAAAAGCAAGAAAATACAAATAAAATGACACGAAACTTTTTCCGTCCGATGCATTATATTTTATGATGTAACGCAAAATTAAATTTTTAATTTATGACATCTGACCGGGCTCGGTAACTTTTGAAAATCATTAACCAAGTTTTCCAGGTATTCTTCCCGTGATAGTCTGCATCTAGGATTTTTATTTAGTAAAGAACAAACCATAACAATTGACTATAGTAAAGGGTGAAACATAACCTTTTTTTACTTTTAAATCATTATATAGTTCCCATTTTCCTTTATGCCTCAAAGTATAAGTTACGAAATGGCCGACAGAACTTACATTGCGCATGCCTTCATAACCTATTACTCCTCTCAACAGAAAAGTATCATCATTAATATGTAATTTACTTTGAATTGACATTAAACTAGTGGTAATCTCACAAGTATGTGTTACACAATTAAGTGGTTCAATAAATATGTAATTATTGATATTAACAGTTTTTTCTAAATATTTACTTTTACACAGCTGACAGATTTTCCGAATATTAGTTTTTTCAACATATTCATTTACACTATTTTGTAAGCAAGATATGTCATCAAGAGGAAATGATATAAATTTTAAATATTCCACTTCTTCATTTTGGCAGTTTATGCATTTATAACTCTTGGTACCCATGTTGATGCCAATGAATACATTGGAAAGAATATTTGGTAGAGTATCTTCACAAGCAACTTCCCAAATATTTTCTATTAACTTGTTAATTCGTCCTTCGGAATATAAAATTTGCGCTCGTAATTTATACACGTGAGTATTCACTCCCCCATGGACTATTTTATGTATTAAACATGAAAATTGATCTTTATTTTCTTTTGTAGTATTTATAAAGTTTTTAAAATTGGCACTGTCACAATACGCTGAGCAAAATATTTGAGCTACTGAATTGAAGCCACACGTATTGCTCAGAGTTATTAATTTTTGATCGATTAAAATAGGTTTTCTATGCACAAAATTGCCGTTCCTCAAAAGCCCTATTGTGCGCAGCCTTTGTGGCTTTTGTAAGTCAATGTGCATAAATTCAGATTCTGGTTCTAAATACGACTTTCTTGGACGTTTTCGAGGGGAAACATTTTTTCCCATCCAATTTTCTTGCGCAGTAGATTCTAAAAGAGATTTTTCTTCTAATCCATGTTTAAAACAACTTCTGCAAAATTGGCTTCCTTCGTATGTGGCGACACAATTATTATTGTTGTGCATATTTACGTTACACAATTCACAGTTTAAATTACTGTTAGCATCGATTGAAAGATCACAGAAAGCACAGACAGATTGTTGGCAATCATATTGTTTATCTAAAATTGTAAATATATAATCATGTCATCAGTTTACAAAATGTATCAAGCGTCCGTCTAACCCATTTCTCTTATATACTACATGTGTGAAAGATTATCAAAAAAATTACATTTTATTTACATGTTGTACATTCGAAAAAAAAAATTAGTGGAGGGTGCTCTGATACAATATAATTATGTTACAGTGTAAGTTAGAAATCAGTGAATAATAATATCCGTTACTTACAACTGGTTCAAATTTTTAAAATAACTAAAATCTAGACTACTCTAGTGTAGTGTAAGTTAGATTAGATGGAATGTATTTTTAGAAACTTAGCTTTAAGTTTTTCCTGAAATAATGTCATAGATATTTATAACTTATTTGTTGTTTTTTTCTAATAATCTATACAGGTGTTCATTTTAAGTGGTACACTATTGTTATCTCGAGAATTATAAGAGATACAAAGTTGCTTAAATTAGCAAACAATTCCTTTATCACAAGACAATTAAAATAAGCAAAACGAAATTTTTTTCTACTACTTGTTTTGAGATATAGGAACCAACATTCTTATTTTAAATGGAATACCTATATATTTTAACATATTTAAAATCTAATTAAAATTATAAATTTAATTAATTGATTTTTAGTTAAAAAATAAAGACCCTGTATAAGCAATAAAAGTTTGTATATTTAGACTTGAAAATAGCAGTTGCTATGAATAAATAAAATTCAAACTTCAAATTCAAACAAATTTTAGGTTTTTTTTTTACATGGTTTCTGTTATATTTATAAATAGCGTGAACAAGGGGCCGATTCTTGAAAAAATGAAAATGATATGAGAATGAGATGAAAATTTTTCTTCTCATTTCACATATATCATAAATATCAATTCTTGACTCATCTATCTATTGAGCCTTGGTTCTACAAGTGAGAAATTATCACGCATCACTGGGGTTATTCTTTAAAAAATTTAATTTTGTTAATGTCATTGTCATCTACAAATGTCAAAGTTGCAAATGCACTTTAAAATACATAATTTTATAATATAATAATCAGGGTATAGAAAAAAATCTATCTAATGCCTGAACATAGGAAATTTTTTATATAATATATTTGTGCGCATCCTAAAATAATTTTATTTCAAAATTTACGTCAAAAGATCAAATGAAATTGTGGAACGACTAAGAAAACGAAATAAATAGCATTGTTGGGACAAATAAAACATAACGCAGGAAAACCTCATATATAAACGTTAAATTTTACACATTTTAAAACAATTATAATTTACTTTTGAAAAAATAGCTGAAATTCTTGATGCAGGAACTAAATTCTTCTAACGAAAGAATTGACAAACACGTAACTCGTTTATTTAATTTAAATAAACGTATAAAAGTTTCAGCCTTCTGAGAATTGAAAAGAATCTTCGTTCATATTAAATTTCCTTTTTTTATCAATCCTTACATTCATAAGAACTTGCAGAGCTGCAGCAACTTCTAATTTATCTACCATTTTGATATGTCTATAAACAATATTTTATTTATAATAATGATATAAATAATAATAAAAAACTATTTCTATAAAGTTCTGTTATTAAAAAAAATATTAATAAAATATTTTAATAATCATGAAATCATACGTAGTAGATGTATCTATCGACATACACAAAATAAATAATTTCCAGTCAAATTACATTTAACCACCGAATATGATAGTGACATTTTATAGCGTGGTGAGATATAAATGATATGATATGATACAAAAATTCAAGAATTCAAATTTTCATCTCACGCATGTGACTTATTTTATCACTTATGAGATTTTTTCACATTTCAAGAATTGATCCCGCACGCAGATTTTGAGTTTTAATTCTCATTTATTCATGGCAACTGCTATTTTCAGGTCAAAATACAAACTTTTAATTCCCATAAAGAAACATTATTTATTAACAAAAACTCAACTTTAATCATATCTTTGGGTTTGCACTTTTATGTAGATTTCAAATATGTAGAAATATATGTGTTCCTATCAAAATAAAAAAGTTAATTCCTATATCTTGAGAACAACAAATTGTTTGCTAATTTAACCAACTTTGTATCTCTAATAGTTCTCGGGATAGCAATAATGTACCACTTAAAATGAACACCCTAGCAGTTGTTACAAAACATAACTAGAAATTACTGAAATGTGTTTCGATATATTCTCGAAATACAAGGGATAACAAATTATTTAAAAAAAAAAAATTCAATAAAAAATATTTTTGCGGCAGTACCTAATTACCTATAAAAATAATTGAAAAACTTTAAATGTAGCGGTTTGAAACTGGATCATGTTACAAAAATATGCATTTTCGCTGTTGAGTACTGTTGACAGTTACAGACGAACCATATTCATACATTTTCAAACCAAGTTCCCGAGCAAAATGTGATTTGAAAGATAAGAGGGGATGATACATAACATTCTTGTAAATTATTTGTAAGAATGAAATGTCTTATTTATTACAAGATTAAAAATAAATTGATTGAAATAGAATTTCAAGATTTAAGAAAAACCGTAAAATTATACATGCATAAATGTTCTTCCCGACATATAAGATTTATTTTTAATTTGTCATATTGTCATCACTATTTCGTTTTTTTTATTTACTAATTTTAATAGAAATAATTTTTGCTGGTTATTCAAGTTGTGAAACTAATTTTGTTCTAGTTTAAAACAGTGTATTTTCGCGACTTATCTACCTATGACGTTATGATAGAGTACGGTTTGAAAATACGTAAACTGTTGATCGACAAAAACAGCACTAAATATATATGAACATAACTTACTACAAATTTTTCGGGTAATTGTTTCAGTAATACTACTTGTTGTTGAATCTTGTCCAGTTTTCTTACCCCGATTTTCTTCGGTAATTGTATCTTTAATTTTTGTTATTGTATCTTGTCCGGTCTGCTTACAACAAATGTCTGTGGTAATTGTTTCAGTAATGTTACTTGTAAAAATTTGTCCAGACTGATTACTCCAATCTCCGATAATTGTATCATTAATATATATTGTTGTTATTATTTCTTGCTCAGTCTGCTGCTTATTACAAATTTCTCTGGTAGCTGTTTTATTAATATTTCTTGTAGACACATCTTGTCCAGTTTGCTAAAACGTATAAGTTAAGATTGGTATTTATGTCCTTTTCGCAATTTTAAAAATTTATTTTGGTTAGTAAATGATCTTCAATAGATAATTGTAATATAAAAACTTACCGAATTTCCAGTTCATATTTTCGCATAGCCTAGATTACTACGGATGTGTTCACTTACAAAATGATCAGCACGGACTGGTAATTTTTTGTGACTAAATATTCGATTTTTTATTTGATTGAAATTAGACTCCACACTGGCGGAACTACTGATGGTTGGAGAAAATGGAAAGTATGGTGTCATGACTGCAGTCCACATAGGAATAATATTAGCAATATTATTCATAAAATCCGTTACAAACAAAGGTAACACTTGCTGGTTACCTCTATCACCTTCTGTGCTTTTCTTTGCATATGCATTATTAGCTATTTGTTCCACCCACTTCTTAAATACTGACTTATTTATTATTTCTTTGATTATAATCTTTAATTCTACAGATGTTTCTTGTGTTAATTCTTCTGACATTTGCAAAGTTCTGTAGAACCAGTAGCTATTCTTTTTTTCAACCATTGTTTTTTTATTTCACATTCAGTCAATTCCCCTTTGCTGTTATTACCTTCAGTATCTGAATAAGCAACACAAAATACCGCAACTAATATATTTTCTATGTCCTTCATTGAATTTGTTTGAACCATTTGTCCAATGCATTTGAGGTAAAATTTTCTCGTTAAAGAATGCTGACGTTTTAATGAAGGCCACTTAGATACAAGTTTCATTAGATGAGCTACATCTATTCTTAAGAAACATGACGGTTGCTCTAAATCACTTTCTGGTTTGAAAATAATATTAAAACACAATTGCAGATAGTCATACAAACTACTGCATGATGTAAAAGTTGCAGCGCAAGCATACATTAAAGCTAGTGACATGTCTGTTACCACTTCAAAAGGTTTCAAATTTCCTGTCTTTAACCAACCTTGTAAAAAGTTGCTAATAGCAATTGTTGAATGTGATGCACTTAACATGGAACCAACCGAAAATTGTTGGTTTTTCTTTGGTCTTACAACGATATCATATAGAAAAATATATTTTGATTTGGAGCCATCAGGATAAATTTTTTTTTTTTTGAAAGACCACCTGTGGAATCTATACATATTCTACTGTAATTTTGTTCACAGTATTGCTGGTAAACGTGAATCTGGCTATTTGACCAATAGTATATAAAAAAAGGAGAATATCCTATATCTCGAATAATATTCGAAAATTCCGTCGCTATTTTATACTTATAAAGAGCGACTATTGGACAATGATCCATTAATTCTTTTTTTGAGAATAAATATTTAGCACCTCGTAATACGCTGAGGGAAGGTAAATCTGAAGGTTCCTTTTCTCCGAATCTCATATAATCATTAGCCAAATTTACCCTAATATTACTCGCACTATAGTTTTGTTCAATCATCTTCTTTATTGATTCTTCTCTTACTTTTCCGCTTAAAGGCCTTTTTATAGAACTTGAATGTTTCATAAAATAATTTCCTGTTAGTTTGAAATTTATAATTACAGGCTCATCTTCTTTTGGGTGATCAATTATAATTCCTTCAAGTTTGGACAAACACTTTTACAATATGCATAAATTTTTGCATAAATTGGACCAATGTTACATATTTTATGTCTCTTGAAAATCAATGTGCAAGATATGCGAGTACATGAGAGAATCTTTCGATTTACGATGGATGTCCACGTATGTTTTGCCCAAAGATATTCTTGTCTTGTGCCTAATCGATGTTTTGATTTTAAAGTTGACACATCTTTTCTTTTATATACCGAACAACTTGGGTTGAAAGATTTATATTCCTCAGCAGAAATTGTACACGAAAATTCAAACACATTTTTATCCTCATTTGAATTGTCAGATAATTTATTTATTTCACTACCTGAAGAACATGAATCACTTTTGTCAATTTCTGTATTTGTGTCACTCGTTTCTTCATTCTTTATTTTACGAGTAACTCCTAAAATATTCCATAAATTGTAATAATTTTTTACAACTGCTGTATAAATTCCCAGAGCAGATATTTCACAACCGTGTTCTTTTAGAATTTTCGATAATTCACACCAAATCTCATTATTTTTGTCCGTGAAATATTCAGAATTAGAGTTATAAAATTCAGATCTTGGATAATTTGTCAAAGTATTTTGAATAGTTTGTATTTCTTCGGAATTCCTTTTCTTTACCATTTTTGAACGAAACACAAAGATAGAACAATAAACAAATGTTGATCTTATATCCACAACAGTTCCGAGAGTTATAGCCTCGACTATAGTGTCGTCGGTTTATTCTAATAGAAAAATTTAATGAAGTTAAATTTAAATAGTATAACAAAAAATAGTACATTGTTAAGGGTGTAACAGCTAAACTAGTCACCGCCATTATTTTCTTAATTACTATATATTGTATAGAACAAAGTTGTAGGAGAATAAGGGGGACGTTTTTTTATTAAAGAATAGTATATTCTATAACAAGTATGGAATAGGTATTTTCGGGCGAGTGAAAAGTTTGTACGGTTTCGTAAGTGGCGGATATACTATTCCATACGAGTTATAGACTATACTTTCTATACTATATAATATTCAGTAACTGAAAACTACTATGGAATATACTCAGTCCGTAATACTCTTACGGAATATTATTCTGTAACAGTTTGTCAAGGATAGTGTTATAGAATAGTATATTCTGTAACAAGTTTGGAATGAGGCATAGTCAGCACGAG
The DNA here is from genome assembly GCA_035578165.1 of Stenolophus ochropezus. Classification (NCBI taxonomy): domain Eukaryota; kingdom Metazoa; phylum Arthropoda; class Insecta; order Coleoptera; family Carabidae; genus Stenolophus; species Stenolophus ochropezus. The sequence continues at coordinate 245,516 of JAQOWZ010000074.1, read as the reverse complement.
TGCTAAGTAACGAGCCGTAGGCGAGTGTGAGATATCCACGAGTGCGGAATAGCCTTTCCAAACATGTTGCAGACTATACTTTCTATACGACTAAAAATTTTAAGTTAAATTTAAAAAACATAACCAAGAAAAATATTTCAATAAAATTGTATTGATAACATTTATATCTATAAGATATTATTTGAATACCTCATGGAATACATTAATTGTTAATTGTTATGAGTGTTTTTAGATAATTTTTCAACAGTCATTAGATGTCACCACATGTAGCTATTCCGTCACTAGTGACAGAATTATTTCGCATAGTTTTATAGAATATAAACAATCCATAATTGAAAATGATATAAGAATGGTATTATTCTGTAATAGTCGAACAGAAAATATTTTTTAAACCAGTCGTTCTCAAGTTAGAGTACAAAGTTATACTTTTTCAAATGGCATTATCCATATTTCTTAAGCTTAATCGATAGCATATTTTTTCTGAATTCAACCATGTACATTTTATATCCTTATATAACAAAAATATTGCGAAAAATTAAATTTAAATTTAAATAAATATAATTTTTGTTTGTTCATTTTCGGTAGGCTATATATGTAAGAAAAGCATTTGAGTTGAAATTAAAACAATTCATAATTATTTGTTAATAACTTTATAATAATGTTCTATTTGATTTCATTCTTAATAATTTAAAGTGACAGATAAGGGCTGATATTCTATAACTCGTGCGATAGTTATCGCACATGCGATATTTTCGCAAGTAATTTTTGCAGGTGTTACCTAGTGATTCTGTACCTTGCTACGATAACCAAGTTGCGAAATCAACACTTGCGAAAACAAACATGTGTGTTTCAGTTTGACAACACAGTTTATTTTGAATTTTACAAGTAAAGTTGACAAGACCCTAACCTCATACTTCATTAAAATTTTTCGCAAGTTGCGAAAATGACGTGCGATAATGAATTACAGAATCCCACCCCTAGCTTTTATTTTTCTTACATAGCCTACTAAAAAGTAATAATAAAAATGTTCGTTTTTTTAATTTCAATTGACTTTTTTAGAATATTTTTGTTATATAGCAACATGCAATGATGAGATGGTTGAATTTGGATAAAAAATATGCTATCGAATAGGTATAAAAAAATATGTAACAAAAAATATATAATATTACTTTGTATGATAACTTAGGTATAGTTCGTTTAGAAATCATTTGACGAACAATAGTTATTGTTTTATTACGGCAGCACAATAGAGGATCCCAATAGCCTGACATGTGGCAGGGCTGTAATGAAAAATTTGAGTAGGGGTTTGAATTAAAATTACCATCTATTTATGGTGGAATACTGGGCGTAAAATATATACCAGTATTCTAAATACTGAACTGGTCGACTGAACAGATCGAAATATTTTGGGATTGCGGTTTGAGCTATTGTGCACCTATAATAAAACGATAAAGAGTTTTCGTCAAATGATCCCTAGATGAACTATACCACTAGTTTAAAATAATATATATTTTTAAACAAATGTCCCCCTCCTACAACTTTGCTCAATAGAATTTTTTTATCTATAATAATAAAAAATAATAATAATCGGGGTGACTCGTTTAGCTGATATACCCTGTATAACTAAGTGCTGAAAATTGAATACGGCTCGAGGCTCAAACTTCACACTTGTGTGAAATAACCTTTGAGTACGTGTTGTACATTATTCTTTTTCGACGACTACAATTTATAAAATTGAACATTACCTGCAACTGTCAAACTTTTAAATACAAGTTTTAGGTCTACTTGTGCGAAATAAATTCCACATATCATGAATAGGTATGGGGACGATTGAGCATGGGAAAATTTTGCCGACCGTGGGAACTTGGCGGCATCCTTTGATCCCCAAATTTCGGGGATTTGGCCCACCCCCAAAATTTTGGGGGTTGGCCCACCCCCGCAGGGGTTTGGCCCACCCCCGAAATTTTGGGGTTTTGGCCCACCCTAATTTGCATACCGAGTGTGTTTGGCCCACCCTAATTTGCATACCGTGAAGTATGGCCCACCTCCGAAATTTTGGGGTTTGGCCCGCCCTAATTTGCATATCGTGGGGTTTTTGGCCAACCCTAATTTGCATACCGTGACCCACCTCCGAAATTTTGGGGTTTGGCCCACCCTAATTTGAATACCATAATTTGCATATCGTAATTTGCATACGGTAATTTGCTTACCGTCATTTTTGGCCCACCCTAATTTGAATACCATAATTTGCATACCGTAGTTTGCATACTGTGATTTGCATACCGTAATTTTACATGTTTGGCCCACCCTAATTAGAATTTTGTAATTTGCATACGGTAATTTGCGTAATTTTGGGATTTGGGCCACCATAATTTGCATATCGTAATTTGCGTACAATAATTTTGGGGTTTGGCCCACCCGTGGGAAAATTTGAATACCGTAATTTGCATACCGTGGGAAAAAATCTTGCATACCGTAATATGTATACGGTAATTTGCATAATTTTGAGGTTTGGTCCAACCTAATTTAGTAATTTTGCATACGTTGATTTTATATTATAATATTTTCATCATCAAACTAGGGCAATAATAGTACATAATCAGCAAAGTTAGGGCAATAGTAGTTGTTGACGTCATGCTCTAGTAATATTAAAATAAATGAAATAATACATTATCATCACATTAAACTAGGACAATATTAGTTGCTGACGTTGTACTTTAGTAATATTACAATGATGAAATCATTGAACTAAACTAGGGCAATAATATTACGTTTTGAAATATTCACCATTGCTGGAAACAGGGTTTTTACAGTAAAATTAAATAGTAAATTATCAGCCAATTGGGGCAATAATGTTGTGCTATTGATTCCAGTACCGTAATTTGCATACGGTAATTTGCGTAATTTTAGGGTTTGGCCTGCCCTAATTTTACATACCGTTATTTGCACGGGTTTGGTCCGCCCTAATTTACTAATTTTTGCATGAAAATTTACATACCGTGGGAGCCTGTCTTCTCGTTTGATGCCACCGACCACGTTGTGCGATATAAATAAAAACCACTCCAGCACTTCCTCTGTCGGATTCCAAATCCTGACATCCTTTCAACACGAAACAAAATTATGAATAAGACAAGTTGTCAACAACGGGCTCCTGTGGAGAGGGGAGGTGCGAGACCTTGCAGAACTTGCAGGTCAGTGTCTTACTAAGGTACACGTGCAAGTTGCACCTGCGTAACTGTCTAGACATAGGGGGTGAATGTTCAGAATTGATACAGGTGTGCAAGGTTAGTTTCTGTTTGTGATGCTGTGTCAACAACCTAGCCGGAGGCTTGACTTATAGGTCAGTGTCTTACTAAGGTACACGTGCAAGTTGCACCTGTCTTTAGAGATAGGTTGAATGATACACATGTGAGCAATGTCGGTTTCTGCTTGTGATGCTGTGCAACAGCCTAGTCGGAGTGTCTTACTATGCAGACTGCATCTGCTGCGAGCAAGGTCAGTTTCTGCTTGCGGTGCTGTGTCGACAGCCTGGCCGGAGTTTTACTAGACAGTAAAAAATAGTACCGGATCAGCAATAAATTTGGGCGAGTGTTCCGCTGTGAGTCCGCTCGTGGACATACAAACGAAGAAGAATAGACCGATCTACGCTACGAAAATGTTTGTTGTAGAGGCTAGTGAGAACTGGGATGACTGTTCCGCTGTGAGTCCGCTCGTGTATATTCGAGAACGGTGAGTTAATGTAAATATATTATAATAATAATAGTACTATTTTTCATATTTTTACAGAATGTCCAGCAGACGGGTCTCGCACCTTGCCCCAGCAACCACTGAAAATTTGGGCGAGTGTTCCGCTGTGAGTCCGCTCGTGGACATTCAAACGAAGAAGAATAGACCGATCAACGCTACGAAAATGTTTGTTGTAGAGGCTAGTGAGAACTGGGATGACTGTTCCGCTGTGAGTCCACTCGAGTATATTCGACAACAGTGAGTTAATGTAAATTTATTATAATAATAGTACTACTTTCACTTTTTTTTTCAGCAGACCGGTCTCGCATTCACGTGGTGCACCCGAAAATTGTAGCAGCAGCCCTCTTAATAACTCCAGCGCTGTTGATTTAAGATTAATTATAAAAAGTCTTCCTATAGATATGTATAAATTAAGTAAAAAAGACAAAAAACAATTTAGGAACCAGGAACGACAGCGCTGGAATGAGATAAAAAAATTACAATTTTTGTAAGCTGTGTAATATTTAATACATATATTATATTCTTTAAATTTGTCTCTTGCTTCACATCCCCTCGTTATTCCTTGTTGATTTTAAGCTAATTTTCCTTATTTCCTAGTAATACATAACTTGATGATAGCGATTACCTCCGTATGTTCTTGAAAATTTTTCAAAACAGATCAAATTCCTAATATTTGGCATGACTAATTATTAGAAGCAAAACAGCTGTAAATTCGTAATGTGTAAAGATAGGTTCACATAATCGATTATAATAAGACAATTGAAATTGAGTATACAACATTACCCAATGATTATTTTTTAATATCCAATTTCAAATTATCATATCTGAGTACGCATGCGTATATTTTACTTCTATTCATACACACAGCTACAATTACATTACACGCTGGGATAGACATTCTTTATGTAATCTTCAAACCACAAGGTTGTTCTTTGTTAAATTAAAAATGGATACCGATAAAACTAAACTTTCTATTTTAAGCACGTTAATTTCGCGTGCTTTAATTAATGAAAATTATTATGGGGCTTGTTTACCGGCCGCATTCATATTTTGTGATGAGGCTAAAAAGTTGGGATTCACCCCGGAAATCAATATGGGGCATCAGGTGCATTATTATCAACCATTTCCTGTACTTCACTTTTGTGTAAAAGTTAATGAGGAACTATACGACCCTAATCTACAAGTACTACAAACATACTGCGGTTTAGACCCCAAATATTTTAAATTTTCCTCTGCTGAGATTCAATTACCTCCAAGAAATGAAGATGAATTTCGAATGATTGAGTACTATAATAAGTATAAACAATCGCAGAGTTCTCACGAATATTTCAATGAAAATTTTACTCAAAATAAGAAAAAATATACAACGTAGAGTTAAGAAGTTGTTAAGGAAATAGGGACGTGAGGTGCGTGAACGACAATATAAAACAATTTAACCAACAGTATATAATTTTTTCTATTTTAAAGTTCGACAAGTGTTCTTGTAAAAGAAACACACCTGTGGAACAATCGTTGCAGGGGCGACAACAACAATTAGAAGAAAAACAACAACAACAATTGAAACTACAATCAGTAGGACAACAGCGGCGGCGGCGAGAACAAAATGAAGAAATTTTGAATGGTTCTTGCAGAAAAATTTTGTAATTGTGCTATATGTGCTTTAATAAAACAACACATATTTTTCAAACATAAATGGTTGTAGAATATACTGTGTTTGTTACAATTATTTGTATTATTGTGTCTGTAAATAAATAGTAATAAAACATCTTAATCTTAAATTATTCATTCGAAAATATAATTTTCATACAACATTTATTTTTCTGGAGTATTCTAGTTGTTGATGTTATATTATAGTAATATTTCATTAACGAATCATCATCAAACTAGGACAATAATAGTACATAATCAGCAAATTAAAGTTAGGTACAATACTAGTTGTTGACGTCATACTCTAGTAATATTGAAATAATGCATTATCATCGAATTAAACTAGGGCAATAGTAGTATAAAGTAAATTATCAACCTATTACAATTAGGGCAATAATGTTATGCTATTGATTCGATTACCAGTACCGGACTTGTAAAAATCGTAACACAGTGGCGCTACATAGGAAATTCTCCTGATTTCATTCAACGACGCCAGTCCACTTCTGGTAGTTATTATTATATAACCGTCAATAAATTTTGCTTACACTAATAAAAATTTAATTTAAATAGCGGTGGTGGTTGTTGTAATTTACTATATCTAAGCTTCAACTTAATAGAATTAGTAGTGTTTGCTGTAAATTGGTGTATTTAAACTTTCAACTCAATAAAGTTTGAAAATGTGCTTCAGCAGTAGTAAGATGGTAAAATATATAGTTTTTTGCTATCTTATTCTAATTGGTGATAGTGTTAAATGCGACACCGAAGAGTCGTTTTTAAACCGTGTGGAAGAAGTTGAAGATGACGGGTTATTTTTGGATCGTGTGGAATTTTTGGAAACATATGGATATTTGAAGGTGGGAGATAACGAAATAGTAAGCCTTAATCCATCATCGGTAAAATATCGAGAGGCTATTTCACTCTTTCAAGAATACCATGGTTTGGAGCAAACAGGTGCGTTAAATAGTGAAACATTAGAACTGATGCAGTGTTCAAGATGTGCGGTTTCTGATATCCCCCGTGGACTACATCATCAACGTCATCAATACAGATGGAACGCCCCCGTTGTAACATGGGACTTTATAGGCGGAGATAGTAACCAGGTTCATATTGCAAAGGAAGCATTTTACGTTTGGGAGCAACATGCAAATATTACCTTTCAACACGCACCAAATCATAAAAGTAATTATTTAAATAGAGAGTTTATACAGGGTCAGTACTGTCCAAACATTTTAATTTCTCTTGGTAGAAGAATACATCATTCGTACTATGATGGTAAAATATGTTCTTCGTTGTTTGAAAATCTTTCACCGGTGTTGGGGCACGCATATTCACAAACTAGATTCAGTACGTCAGTAGACATTCATATGAATGCTAATCGTAACTGGAATTATAAGCTATCTCAAGGCCCGGCTGATGAAGGAGATAGTTTTTTTGAAGTTCTTGTGCATGAGATTGGGCATTCGTTGGGGTTGATGCATTCTAGAGTAAAAACAGCTATTATGTATCCATATAGCAGAAATTCATATTTCAAAAATTTATCACAGTTTACTCTGGATGCAGACGATATCTTCGCCATACAAAAACTGTATGGAAAAAAAATAAAACAACCTCCAACAACAACACCAGACATAACGAATAACGATGATAAAAATTCACCAACAGTTACGGTAAACGATTATGGAGCAGAATTGTGCAATTTTAATAAAATATCAAAGTTTTCAGTTGTTGACGATAAATTGTTAATTTTTTCAGATAAACGAGTTTGGGTAAAAAGTTTGTTGTTGTCGGGGGATAAAATTTCCAAACCATATTTTCTAAATAATTTGCTTCCATTTTTACCAACCGAATTTGAAAATATATCTGGGGTATACCGCCGTTCAGACGATCATATTGTACTAATAATAAAAGATAATTTTTACGAAATTGTTATAGATGGAAATATTGTTTTAAAAGAAAATGATAATTTTTTGGATATTCAGTGGCCTTTATTCAAACTCCACAGAAATTCTTACAATTTTAACAATGAAATACAAAATATTATAGGCGCACTGAGAACCAATTCGGGGAAAAATTATATATTTTATGATTTGAGTAATTTTGTTGAGTTAAATGAATGTAATAATAGAATTATTAGGTATGGCGTAATAAATTCAGAATTTCCAGGTATACCACAGTATATTGACGGTGCATGCCAGTACATGTATGGAAACATATTTTTTCAGAGATAATATTACGTATAAATACCGCGAGAATTTAAAATTACTTTTAAATGTTGCACCTTTCAATCTATCAATCTTTGGCATAAATTGTCAAAATTTAAATCTATTACAACAACTAAAAAAATTGTTTATAGAAAATTTGAGAAACAAAAATTAAGAATGGTGAATTTTTACATTTTCGGTGACACAAATGTCAACAACTGTGAGAAAATTTTATCCAGCTAGAGAGAGAGAGAGAGAGAGATGTTGTTTGAAATGAGATTTATTAACACAAACGAAGTGAAGATTTGTGATAAGTGGTAGTGAAATAATAATATTAAAACTAAATTTGTGCAAAAACAATAACGTGTTATTGATAAACGTCGCAGAACCAATCAGCAGCTCGAAAGCAGTCAGGCCACATCTCTATGTCATCTCTTTCTACATCGCAGAACCAATCAGCCACTCGAGGACAGTCAAGCCACATCTCCATGTTATTTCTTTCTACGTCGCAGAACCAATCAACCGGCAGTGAGGCTATATCTCTGGGTCATCTCTTTCCTTCCATGTCTTTAATTTAACTATATAGTTCTTGTCTGTTGCATATGTTTAACAAAAAAAAATTGTTTAAGAAAAACTAGACTCATGTGTAAATATAATTGTTTATATATAAAATAGTAATATATGACTGTGTGTGTGTGTACGCGTGTGTGATAATAATTATACTAGATATGTTAATACAATTGTATGTATAATATTTGACTGTAGTATAATAATAATACCATGGTTTGTTAATAAAATTACTATTTATGAATTTTTAGTTGTTCTTTACAAAAGTTTTGCTGACGTGTGTCGTCGTCGTTATGCTGACTCGATACTGGGTCATCGTCACCTCCTTTTGCTCTACGTCAGCGATATGATGACTAGGGTCAGGCCAGTCATTGATGAATAGCGAGTAGAATTTAATTTATACCTTGGAATCAGCAACCGAACTCTTTATCTTTAGAAACAGAACTGCGCCATCAGTATCAGAGCTGATTATGACAAACTGCTACTTATTAGAAACAGAACAGCTTTACAACAGCTTTACAACAGCATAGTTGTTTATCTGTAATTGGATCTGTTTTTTATCTGGTAATGAGCTGTTTTTCTTTTATTGAATCAGTTTTTTTACCTGTTTCTATAAATAACACCTCTGTTTTTTATCTGGTCATGAACAATTTATCTGTTTTCACAAATAACAGTTTTGTTAGGGAAATGCTCTCGCGATATGGAGTGGAACAGCGAGTAGAATTTAAATTATACCACGGATTTAGCAACCGAACTCTTTATCTTTAGAAACAGAACTGCGCCATCAGTATCAGAGCTGATTATGACAAACTGCTACTTATTAGAAACAGAACAGCTTTACAACAGCATAGTTGTTTATCTGTAATTGGATCTGTTTTTTATCTGGTAATGAGCTGTTTTTCTGTTATTGAATCAGTTTTTTACCTGTTTCTATAAATAACACCTCTGTTTTTTATCTGGTCATGAACAATTTATCTGTTTTCACAAATAACAGTTTTGTTAGGGAAATGCTCTCGCGATATGGGGTGGAACAGCGAGTAGAATTTAAATTATACCACGGATTTAGCAACCGAACTCTTTATCTTTAGAAACAGAACTGCGCCATTAGTATCAGAGCTGATTATGACAAACTGCTACTTATTAGAAACAGAACAGCTTTACAACAGCTTTACAACAGCATAGTTGTTTATCTGTAATTGGATCTGTTTTTATCTGGTAATAAGCTGTTTTTTTGTTATTGAATCAGTTTTTTACCTGTTTCTATATATATCACCTCTGTTTTTTATCTGGTCATGAACAATTTATGGGAAAATGCTCTCGCGGGATGGGCACCTCGGGTATATACAAGAATTGATTGTAATTTGACACACACACACAAAGACTGGTATGAGTAGGTTTTCTTACAAGTAAAAGACAACATGAATTTAATACATTTATTGACATATAAATATTACATATACATATACAAAGTATTAGGAGTTAAAACAGCAACCATGTGAAAGGGTGTCTGAAAAGACTAAAACAGCAACCCTATGAATGAGCATCTGAAAACATATCATCATCATGTGAAACTTAGTGCTAATATTATTTACTTGATAGACGTTTTACTCGTTTATCTAAAATAAACTATTCTAACAAAAATATGTTGTTGTTATATTATACCAGAAAAAAGATACTCGCTAATTTTGAATTTAACACGGTAAACGCCATGTCAACATCTCGTTGGGGCGCACGGTAAATATACAATTAACATTTTGTTAAATTAATAAAAAGTTAGTAATTGCTATTATTTAGCTTTTTTGTATCCATATGGAACAGAATCATATTGATAAAATTTTCGTTTACATGAAGTCGGCTTAAATTCTTTTGTTTCACTTCGTGAGATAACCTCATGTATTTTTGTTCTTCGAATGGTTTTGAATGCTATTTTTCTAGGTTTCATTTTTTCATTGTCAATAATCATCTCTTTAAGCGTACTAAAATTAACATCTTTTTCCACCTCGTGATTTATACAAATTCCCTTTACTTTACAAATTTCAGTATATTTATTTTTTGTTGGTGAATAAACTATGTAACCGTAGTTTTTCGGCCCGCCAGAGGCAAATTCTGTAATGTAACTCCCGGGTCCATAACTGGTCAATTCATTCGTCATGTCACCGATACAATTTCCCAATACAGGGTCAACATCTCCTGGTTTGGAAATAAATATTACCGAATCTGTATCATAGTACAATACCCTTTTTCCAAGTTGCTCAAGATAACTATACAATTTTAAACGAGCTTGTGTTGTGGTGTAGGCGGCTAAGCACACATTTACTGTTGGTAGAACATCGCATGTTTCTTCAGTATATTCATAATTAATTACAACTGTATTATCATTAACTGGAAGCACGGTATTAACTAAAATTGTCGGGTCAGTCATCATTTTAAAAAATTCATCGGGTCTATTTATTATTTTTGTTTTTGGCTGATTTTCTCGTTGCCCCAATTTTCCCCAAAATGAGTTAAGTATTAATTTCGCTAGAGCTCTTAAGCCAGGGTTTTCAAAAATTTCTGTGTACACCAAACGTAGACCCTCCTGTTTGAAAAAATCTTCAATATATGCATTTTTTTGTTCCTCTGTGTCGCAATCTTGCGGTCACCCCGATGCCTGTTGTTTAATTTTTATAAATTGATTCATCATCTCTGTAAACAACCCCATGACATTCTTTTCTTTGTTATACTGTTCAACCTTAAATATCCAAATTTCATAAACCTTAAGCAATTGATATCCCATCTCCTGTGCTTTTACAACTTCATCTATAACCCAAGTTCCGGTTATAGCTCTCTCTGAACCATTGTGTGAACAATCACTCGTATTAAAAATTTTTGCACAAGCATGGCAGAATGCAAACATTAATTTATTATTTATTTTTACCGGTAATACAGGATGGTATAAATTTTGAGGTGGCAAAAGCACGCATTTAATTATGCCGTCAAGACCAGAAACATTTTTTAGACATTCATCCCCTAGGAGCACTACAGGGTGACCCACAGGATATTTTCCATATTTACAAATATAAGGATATAGTGAGCAAATATCGATGTAGTGAATTTTTTCGCCATCCTTACATTTATAATAAGTTTTAGTATTTCCTGTTCTTCCTCCGTAAAACGCGTCACGCGGATTAAGCGGTATATTAGTAAGCAGGGTCGATGTATTAGTAAAATTTTCAATTTCGGGGTTAGCCTGCATTTCTCGTCTAAAATCACACTCCCACATTTCCACAACTTCGCAACCAAGTGTTTTAAGTCTTTCGGTTTTAGCTACTGTCGACTCATAACGCAGGTTTAAAGTTTCATCGGGTTTGTCGTGCAGCGGGGTGTCTCTACTGAATTTTTGACACTCAGGATGACCATGGTAATAACACCCGTGAAATTCAAAAACCTGGTTTAATTGTTCACAATAGCCATCAACTTTTAACCCCCCTAATCTAACTTCTTTTTGTTTAGCCGAATGTAATATATTTACCCCAAGAATGTGTTCCTCCCACACAAGCCATTGTGTTGCTATTTTAGATTGTATGTCACGATTGCGATAACCGTTTTTAGGTATTATACCGATTGTATTTGGTTTTAAGAAATTGCGCCTGTACACTTTGTTGCACGACGACGCAATAGTACACGCCTCGGTAAACGGACATACATTACTTGTGGAAATCAATTGACCCCTAAACTTTATACACGCCTGAGTGAGAATTTCCACATCAGAGATACAGTATTCGACTATATCACGTTGCATATCGAACTCGGCGTTCTTATGCTCTTCATACCATTCTAAAAAATTTATTCTTTCTATGTCTTTCATTGTGTTTGGACTGTAGTACTCTAAAGCAGGTAATGGGCCAACGTAATTTTTATTTTCCAACGTGTTAAATAAATGAGGAAAATAACCCTTTTTAAAATTATGTCCCAATCCAAATGCTTTAGGTAATTTGGCTAGTGCCATAGGAAAATAATTTAAAGAATCGAGAAATTTTACATTTCCCAAAACCATGGATATAATTTTCGTGCCACGCATTATTAATTCAGGTATTAATGAGGTTTTTGTTAAAATATAATTCAAAATAAACTGATGATCGAACGCTTGGCCGTTATGAGCTATGACTACAATATGTTTAAATTTTTTACGTAGTGTTAATAAATAAAGCATAAACCTTTCAACAACGTTTTTCTTTTATGATCTGCACTTTAATACCACAATTTTTGCAAACGAATAACTTTTTTTCATTTATGCATTTATCACAACATTGTTTAAAAACACAAAGATTGGGTTCGTGCTCGATTGTATGGTCATCAATTATTTTCTCTTGTCGCGTTTCCAAATCATAAAATATAAACAAAAAGTCTTTAGTTTTAGGTGAACCCGTATCAGGCTGCATGTAACACAAGTGATCTTGAGATTGATGAGTCATGCAAATTTTACAGTATATTTCACCGCATGTGTGTTTTCTATTATTTCTAATTGTTTTCAAACAGATAGTACAACAAACAATTTCGCTACAGATAGTATTTTTACCCAGAGAATTTGGTTTAGTGTGATTTTGAAGACACTGTGTACTTTTGAACCAGCGATTGCAATCGGTGCATTTTATTTTTATGTCTGTCTGACATGGTGGAGATTGTTGGCAGGCATAACACGTACCACCGCACCTGTGCCAATTTTTAGTGTTGTAGGGTACATGACACTTTTCGCAATAGTAACCACAGCAAAATGCTGCAGTCAACGATGTTATAACGTTGTAATGCCCTTTGTTATAGAGAAGATTCAAAGTACACTTCGCCTCACCTCCTTCAAATACAACGTCTTTACCCCTGCCACCAAACTCGTATACACATATTTTGTAAGTATCACCGAAATACCGCTGGAACTGATGTAGTTCGGGTATTCCGGCTCCATCATCAGGAATACTTACCTCAGCATCTTCCGCAAGTTTAATAGCTCTCTTCAATTGCAGCTTACCAATATCCTTCCGCACTTTAGTAAAATCGACGTCTTTTCCAGCATTTGCAATAGCCACAACTAATGCTCGGGGTAAACACAAATTGTCTTTGTTCTGAATACTAATTATACCTCGACGCATACCACATTCTTCGTTAAATGTGTTGTATTTGTTTGATCGTTTTCCCGTTCCTTTGGGAATGCGTACAGTTGTTACGCCTAAAATGAAGTATTTTACTAATACCACTACAAAGTTGGTGTGTATTTTTAACAAAATCAAAATTACAGAGTATTTACATCTGTGTTTAAAATAATATTTCGTAATACGTATCGCTAAATATTATTACCTAGACAGAAGGTGTCGGTATTCAGTCCTACAGAATTAGATTGAAATATTCCGCTGAGCACTCGCCACACATCATCAATAGACACTTCAGACGCATCGCTAAAATTTTTCCATCCTTGACCCCTCTTGAAATCATTGCTACAGAATGTAAATCCTACTTTATCAGATGGATCTACATCTTGCGTAGCATGTATTATTACATCTGTTATAGCTTCTCGCACCCATTTAACAGGGTATTTACCTTGTGGAACAGGTTTAGTATTAAACTCGATAGTTCTTCCTTGTAAATTAAAACGTTTAACTTTCTTCTTGTAATCTTTAATTACAATAAATTTTTCCATTTTAAAAATGTTTGGTGCACTTTCTACTTTGAAGATTAAGTGAAGAATGACCGGCCTAGGATGTGTGATGTCTGTAATTATAGTAGACGTGTAAGTAGTGACCTTCTTCTTTTTCTTCTCTCTCCATCATCAAGCACATGTGCCACCTGCACACCTGGTGGTTGCACGTGTGGTTTGGTGAGGCACTGACCTATAAGTCAAGGTTCCGGCTAGGTTGTTGACACAGCATCACAAACAGAAACTGACCTTGCACACCTGTATCAATTCTGAACATTCACCCCCTATGTCTAGACAGTTACGCAGGTGCAACTTGCACGTGTACCTTAGTAAGACACTGACCTGCAAGTTCTGCAAGGTCTCGCACCTCCCCTCTCCACAGGAGCCCGTTGTTGACAACTTGTCTTATTCATAATTTTGTTTCGTGTTGAATGGATGTCAGGATTTGGAATCCGAAAGAAGAAGTGCGGGAGTGGTTTTTATTTATATCGCACAACGTGGTCGGTGGCATCAAACGAGAAGACAAGCTCCCACGGTATGTAAATTTTCATGCAAAAATTAGTAAATTAGGGCGGACCAAACCCGTGCAAATAACGGTATGTAAAATTAGGGCAGGCCAAACCCTAAAATTACGCAAATTACCGTATGCAAATTACGGTACTGGAATCAATAGCACAACATTATTGCCCCAATTGGCTGATAATTTACTATTTAATTTTACTGTAAAAACCCTGTTTCCAGCAATGGTGAATATTTCAAAACGTAATATTATTGCCCTAGTTTAGTTCAATGATTTCATTCATTGTAATATTACTAAAGTACAACGTCAGCAACTAATATTGTCCTAGTTTAATGTGATGATAATGTATTATTTCATTTATTTTAATATTACTAGAGCATGACGTCAACAACTACTATTGCCCTAACTTTGCTGATTATGTACTATTATTGCCCTAGTTTGATGATGAAAATATTATAATATAAAATCAACGTATGCAAAATTACTAAATTAGGTTGGGCCAAACTTCAAAATTATGCAAATTACCGTATACATATTACGGTATGCAAATTACGGTATTCAAATTAAGTTATGCAGATTTTTTCCCACGGTATGCAAATTACGGTATTCAAATTTTCCCACGGGTGGGCCAAACCCCAAAATTATTGTACGCAAATTACGATATGCAAATTATGGTGGCCTAAATCCCAAAATTACGCAAATTACCGTATGAAAATTACAAAATTCTAATTAGGGTGGGCCAAACATGTAAAATTACGGTATGCAAATCACAGTATGCAAACTACGGTATGCAAATTATGGTATTCAAATTAGGGTGGGCCAAAAATTACGGTAAGCAAATTACCGTATGCAAATTACGATATGCAAATTATGGTATTCAAATTAGGGTGGGCCAAACCCCAAAATTTCGGAGGTGGGTCACGGTATGCAAATTAGGGTTGGCCAAAAACCCCACGATATGCAAATTAGGGCGGGCCAAACCCCAAAATTTCGGAGGCGGGCCATACTTCACGGTATGCAAATTAGGGTGGGCCAAACACACTCGGTATGCAAATTAGGGTGGGCCAAAACCCCAAAATTTCGGGGGTGGACCAAACCCCTGCGGGGGTGGGCCAACCCCCAAAATTTTGGGGGTGGGCCAAATCCCCGAAATTTGGGGATCAAAGGATGCCGCCAAGTTCCCACGGTCGGCAAAATTTTCCCAGGCTCAATCGTCCCCATACCTACTATCATGTTCAGAAGCATTTGATTGGCTAACGAGCTCATTGCACACGTGTGACGTACAATGACCAACTTTTGCTAATAGTAAAATTATATATTTTGGGTAGTGGTCGTTTGAAAAGAGTATTTTCTAGCTACACAATACACAAATATTGAAAAAAATACTTAATTATTTGAATAAGTATACAAATATAATAGGATATATAAAATACATAATACGCATCGGCGCGATTAATTTTATTCGTAATTTTGTTCAGAATTTACAATGTAATACAACAATGTATATTACCAAAGGGTAAGGCATGAGTTATAAAACATGTACTATCTTTTACTGCCTCATTAGTGCCCTAGAAATAACGAATTAATTATTCATATTTACAGAGTTATTAACATTTATTTTATTTTGATGCTAATGAGAATAAATTAATTGTTAATTGTTAAATGAAATATTCACAATTATTTATTATTAGTGCTAACTTCACGCTAGCACTAAAAGGATTAAAATTAAAATTTTTCTTTTACATATCTTTAGTGCCTCAAAGGTGGTCTTTAGTGCTCTAAAAACTATTACTGAAATGTTTATAGATATCTATTTATTTATAATTATTTTATTCAAAGCATGAAGTTAGAACTAAGGGTGTGTTATTTTTCACATTTCTTCAATTTTTTTGGGTATATGTTTAGTGCCTCATTGGCGCTCTTTAGTGCCCTAAATAATATTTTCAAAACTAATTAAATATACCGTTTAATTAATAAATGTTTGCTCGGAGCGCGAAGTTTTTTTAAATAATATATTTACGAGTATTAACAAGAGTATGATTTATTGCAAAAAACATTTGATACACTTAATTCGTTACATTATATGTCTAACCTCGGTGCAAAATTAAATCACAATAAATAATTGAATATTTATCATTATCCTTAGTTTCTACCACACCCTGGTTTCTACAAATATAAGTGACAGATAGTGTTAAAAAATAATGTCAGGACCAAAATTTAACCAGTTTCTCTAAAACTGGATTATTTGATTTTATAGGGTTTATGATTTAAGTTCCTTGATTGGTTAAAATTAGTGCTTTACGATTAATGGATTAATTGTGTGACGTAATTATTTGGTTTTGCAATTAATCGATTAATTGCATCACGAAATTAATTGCATTTGACAATTAAACGATTAATTGCATGATGCAATTAATTGCAATTTAAAATTTATCGATTAATTGCATGATGCAATTAATTGGAAAGTGCAATTAATCGATTAATTGATTATTTGTAAAACCAATTAATTAAATTATGCAATTAATTGATTAATTGTGAAGCACTAGCTAAAACTTGAACTATACTCTATGTCACATAAGAAAAAACAAATGCCACATCAAATAAACAAAAAACCGACAACAGAAGTATCTACTGTCTGTGTCCAATATGCCTTATAAGACAGAGACAGCAGATTTGTTTGTCGTTTTTTTTTTTCATTTCATGTGGCATTAGTGTTTTTCAACCGGATATGGACTATAAGTTTACAAAACTGTAAAATTGAAATAAATATTTCGATCGTATTATTTAATTGTTAAACTTCGTAGCGGATGTAGCGGGAAGTTATGTGCTGGTCACATCCAATTTTTAAATTTATTATGGCACTGTATATTTGTCAATAAAAATTGATGCTATATACTTCATACTGTAATGTTAAAACATATAAATCATTTAGTAATTAAAACTAATGTTTATTTACTGCTACTTACAAAGTATAATCCTATATTTTAAATAAACATACATAAACATACATAATAAATAAACTAAGAAACAGTAAAAAATAACAGAATTAATATTAAAGAGAAGAATCCATACGAAGACCATTAATTTGTTTATAAAAATTACCATTGAAACTAAAATAATTTTGATTAAACATACGCATAATTATTTCTTTTCCCATTCAATTTTTAAAAATGTAGAATCATAGTTATGGGTGGAAAATAACATAATTTTTAAATACTATTTAATTAAAAATATTTTCTGTCAATATATGTACATACTGGAAGATAACTTGGTACGTCAAAAGAATTTATTGCAGTTCACTATTCCTAAGTTGCGTTCTGCCAAATATTTATTTTTACTTCGATGCCGCACAGTTCCAGAGGTAAATAGTGATTTTACAACCTTCTATTGCCTTACACAAAGAAACTTTCTACGTAATCCTCCCATACTCGAGGTGCCAGATACCTACATTTCAACCCCACAAGTTATATTTATACATAAGCGTAGGTGCATATTTTGTATTATGTTTATATAAATAAATACTTTTTTGTAATAAATGTTAATGACGATTGTACCTTATACAGATTCATATAATATAAATAATGATTTTGTAATGTTTATTTTTATATAAATATATATTTTTTTTTGAAATATTAGTAACTTTATTAAACTTCATTCTACTTTGGTACGCCTACGGATTTTACCACTGCCCTTAACCGTAGTGATAATGAGAATTTCCCTGACGCGCCAAGTTATCTTGATTGATTTTTGAAACATAGAAACCGATTCATATATTTAAATATATTTTCAGACAACCACTATGGAAAGTACCTAATATCACACGCTAAATTATTAGTGAAAGTTGGTCATTATATATCATTACCAATACCTAATGCGCTCGTTAGCCCATTAGGTGCGTCTCAACCCGTGTAAAATATATTTTAATTCAACAAATTGTAGTCGTCAGAAGAGTACAGTGTACAACACGTGCTGAAAGGATATTTCAATTTTCAGCACTAGTCATCATATATACTATTATATACAGTATGTTAATTAAAAACCCGGACATATGTAGGGATAGTTACAAATTTTTTAATGCGCATT
Source organism: Stenolophus ochropezus (assembly GCA_035578165.1). Classification (NCBI taxonomy): domain Eukaryota; kingdom Metazoa; phylum Arthropoda; class Insecta; order Coleoptera; family Carabidae; genus Stenolophus; species Stenolophus ochropezus. Next base: position 227,086 of record JAQOWZ010000074.1, on the reverse strand, counting down.
GCTTCTATTTATTTTTATTTTTAGATTTATACACTAAAATTTACTGAATAAAACCCTTTATTTTTTATATACAATTGTTTTTGTACCTTTGGTAGACCAATAAACTTAATATGAATATTTCTTAAACAATAATTCAATATGAATGTCTGCGTTAATTAAATTCCTTAGGCCGGATCTATAGCATTTAACAATTTGTAGCTTTTCTTCGTGAGTATAAATATTCATAATAGTTGATAATTAGAGCAATAAATAGAAAATAATAATACACAATTTTTAGACAAGAAAGTAGTGTATGATACTGCTATAATGACTATGAAAATATGGTTCGTTAGGTTCGTTAACAGAAACACACCTTATTTTACAAGAACACTTTATATTCTCAAAGCTACAATTAAACGGTAATGAACATAAAATAATATAATATAATATAATATAATATTTTTATTGATCATGCTATGTACAAAAACATTTATGATAAGTCAGCAAATAAGGTTTTAGTATTGTTAACATAATTAACATAATATCGAAACAGTTAAATTAAATAATAGATGTAACAGATTGAATGTTGTAAATTCAAAATGCAAGTATATTCCATTTCAATAAAAAATGTACCGATTAAAATTATAAATCCGTAAGTTATTGTTTATTAGAGTATATATATATATATATATATATATATATATATATACATATATATGAAAAAAAAGGGAAATGTTTATAAAAATTTGCTAGAGCTATTCATGGAGTGATGTATTTAAATATTCCTGAACAGAGAAAAACTGTGCATGCAGAGAATATTTTTGACTTTAGTTTTAAAATGTTTTAATTCCAATAATTTTATAGATGTAGGTAGGTGATTGTACAATTTGATATTTAAAGAATTTTTTTCAGATATTTGAAGTCTATATTTATTTGTTCTAACTTTCCCGGCACTTCGAGTATTATAGTGGTGTATATCTGATCCTTTATGAAGTATTGTAGATTGTTTATGAGCTTCAATTAAGCTTTCAAATATATAACATGACGGTAATGGGAGTATAGAGTATAGTTTAAAAATTGGTTTAGTGTGTTCAAAAGGACCAACCTTTGCGATGACTCTAATAACCTTTTTTTGCAAGATAAATGCTTTGTTTGCATTTCTAGAGTTTCCCCATAGTACTACACCATAGGTAAGTACGCTGTGAAAGAGAGCAAAATATACCATAATAAGACATTTGTGGTCAAGATATTTGGTTAATTGGCGAAATAAAAAAATTAGGGACGCGAGTCTGTTACATAGGAAGTCAATATGGTAAGCCCAGTTTGTTTTCCTATCGACAAAGATACTAAGCACCTTGACAGCAAAATCTTGATCTATGTTAGACGTTAGTGAAATGATCAGGGACTGTGTTTTCTCCTGATTCAGTTTTAAATTATTAACAGTGAACCAGTTTTCTGCTTTAAGTATTAAGTTGTGAATCATATTTTGGAGTGTACCAATATCGTTACTTGATGCTATTATAGTTGTATCGTCTGCATATAGCAGACATTTAGTAGGAGAAATAAAGTCAAAAAAGTCATTAATATAAATAGTGAAGAGAACAGGTCCAAGTACCGATCCTTGTGGTACTCCATGCAGAATGAATTTAGGACTAGAATTGAGCTGCCCAATATTTACCAACTGTTGGCGGTTCTGTAGATAGGAGGAAAATAAATCTAAAGACACCCCTCGTATACCGTACGATTCTAGCTTATTTATTAATTTTTCGTGAGATACACAATCAAACGCTTTTGAAAGATCACATTGTATGATTGCAGTGTGTGTTTTATTCTCGAAACCTACGATAGCTTCATTTATGATCTGTCTTACGGCTTGAATTGTAGATTTATTTTTACGAAAACCATATTGATTGGCATTAATAATATCGTATTTGTCAAGATATTTATTTAACCTAACAAGTATAAGATACTCCACAATTTTACCAAACAACGGAATAATTGATATCGGCCGGTAATTTTCTGGATCATTTATATCACCCTTTTTGTAGATGGGTACAACTCTAGCAGTTTTAAAAGCGTCCACTTTCAAAGCATTTATTAATAATTGTAGTTAAAGGGTATGCTATAAAATCAACGATGTTTTTAATTATGTAGTTATTAAGGTTATGAATATCTAATGACTTAGAATTTTTTAGATTTTTAATTATATTTATTACTTCCTCAACAGTTACAGGTGTTAAGAAAAATGAATTAGATTGATCGCTAATATTCATTGATGACTGTGGAAGTTCAGAACCAACAGGCAGTGCATCAGATATCTTATTTGCAACAGTTACGAAATGTTCATTAAGTTGTTCAGGAGATAAATCAGTCCGTATATTGTTTTTTTTATTGTTCTTTTCTAAATTAACAATTTTCCAACAATTTTTGGAAAGATTATTCTCATTTTGCGATTTATATATGAAATTTTGATATGTATTATATTTTGCTATTAAAATTTCATTATGATAAACTTTTCTAATTATTTTAAACGCATTGTAATGTGCAGGGTTTTTAGTGACATTGAAAATATCTTTAACAATTTGCACTGAACCTCTCAGTCTTTTTAACTTATCGTTGAACCAGCAAAATTTAGTATTTATTTTTCCCGAGCTAACTTTTTTGAGTGGAAAATATAGATCAATAAAGCTGCTAAGTTTATCTACAAGCAAGGATGATAAATAATTACAATCCAAAGCATTATTTTCAAATATACTCCAGTCTACAAATTCTAGACTAATCAATAGCTTCTTTAAACCATAAGTATTATAATTTCTTACCAATATATAGCTGTCATTAGTAATATTATTGGCGTGTTGAATTTTAATTAATTGTGCACGATGATCTGATAATCCATGTTCAACAACGTCAGTCTTAAACATCAACTGGTCTAAATTTGTAAATATATTATCCAGACATGCATTGAGTCTGGTTGGTTTATTTATTGTTCTGAACATATTATATGTCTTCATTAGGTACTCAAGATCTCTGACTTGTGAAGTGTCTACAAGAAAATTTATGTTAAAATCTCCCAGTAAGACAATGTAATTATACTTAGTAGTTAAAAAATTAAATAGTGCTTCAAGCTTTTGCAGAAATAAATCATAATCACCATTAACACCCGATCTATAGACTGTAATAATGGCTAAATTTAATTCTCTAATAAAAATACCGCAAAATTCTGCATGAAATTCGCTGCAATATTTATTTAATTCAAGTACATCTACTTTTATATTCTTATTATTGTTTATAAAAATTGCTACACCTCCATGAATAGCTTTAGAGCGACAAAAGTAACTTGATAAGCTAAAACCTGAAATTTTAATAGTTTTCATAACGGATTCATCAGTCCAATGTTCAGATAAGCATAGAAAGTCATATTTATACTGTTCAGCTATAGTTTGAATTTCATTTATTTTATTCGTTATACATTGTACATTGAGATGGAATAAACTTACCATATTCATTTTATTTGTATTGTATTGAACATTTGCACTTTGATCTGTACATATATAGTTTTTATTTTTATCTTCTGACACCTGCAATGTATTCGCGCTCACGACTTCTCTGGTTTCTTCTTTGTCAAGTGAAAAAAACTGTTGAAGCCGATACCTACTGGCCAGATTTCTGGGTCCATTGCTGTCTGAAAGTTTTTGGCGTAGATAATCACCTTAAATGAAGAATAAAGGTCGGGAAATTTTGACGTCAATTTCTCAACTTTGACTTCAGGGAACTTATCTTTTAAATAACTAATTACATCATCTTCCGTCGTACTGGGATGAAGTCTATAGATATGTATGTAAGAAAACTTTGGAACGGATTGTAAGAACGATTTATTGCTCTGATTGTTTTCTTTATTGCCAAATAAAGATTTATTTTTTCGTTGCTGGTATGATTGTTTTTTTTGTTCTATGTTATCTTTATCGACAGAGTTTAGAGATTGAGATGATTTTAAATTATCTCTAATTTTACTGCTAGCGTCATTATTTTTCCTATTATTATTAGTGGTAACTTTCTGTTTATCACTGTCATCTTTAACCAGTTTTAGGTTAGCGTTAATTTGCGAATTATTTTTATCGGCTGCGTTTCTATTTATTTGTGTTGGCCACGTTTTTGCCGGTAAATTAGTATTAACTATTTCAATATCTTTATTGTTTTTCGTTTTTTTTTGATTAATGTAGGAAGATGGCGTTGGATGGTTTGTTTTATTGTTAAAATTTAGTAAAACTTGATTTAATATATCTAACTGCTCTTTTAAGAATTTTATTGTTTGCTTTTGATTTATAATTAGTTTATCTTTTTGTATTATGATCTCTTTTAAATAGTGAATATCAATAGGAATTATATTTTCACATACACTTGTAAACGACGTATTCGTGTCCATGTCACTTTCACCCACGTTGTCTTCATAATTCGTACAACAATTTGTCGTATTGTCACTAAGTATTGGTAGTTTCATAGAGTTTACACAACTCGTATGTGACGTGGTGTTACACTTTATGCACTTTAAACCACTATTAGCTGTTTTGTGGCATCTTTTACAAAGGTTTTTTTCTGTTTTATTTTCTTTGCCACTAGGAACGTCAACACTTGGCGCCATCTTCTTATCTATCAAATAGTATAGCTTCTCGTAGTCAACTCAAATTTTCAACATTGACAGTTAATCTGACAGTCATATTTTTAAATTTAACATTCTAAATTCTTTTCTAATAAATTTTAAAATCAACTTTATTCTGCTACCAATGGTACGAAATAAACAATAATTATATCAAAAAAATCGGAATATTAAGCGGCCAAAAACATTGATAAATTGTTAAATCCCTTGTTCGGGTTTTTGATAAACACAATGTATATGTTATCTACATACAAATTTTTTGTAAAATAATGCTTACCAAATTTTATCCTGATTATGTGCTCCTAATTAATATGACAGTTGCGGAAATAAATAAGAATTTAAATTAGACACTAACAGATTCACTCAGCTCAATGTCCGTTTGCTAGTAAATATCAAATGCAAGTAACGAAGCAAATGAAATGCTTCAAAATTTTCAAATATGACAACATTACAATAAACTTAACATAGGTTTATAATATAATAATACTATGAATTATTGGTTTAAAATCCTCAACAACGGCAATATAATGATTAAACGACCCTCAATTACGTGAACAATGAAACCCAAAATATTACCCAAAATAAATTAAAATGTAAACTCTGTCACTGGTTTAAGAAGTTACGCACTGTTTTATTGCACGTTCCCATTTGACGTTTATTTATGTATAAATAAAATGTGTTTGTTTTAAATCGTACAGTATTATTACTATACATATAATATGCTCGTACATGCTAGACATAAGAGTTAATACAATCATGAAAACATTAAGGCAATGCAAAAATTGATGTTTGAGGGTTGTTTTGGAATGTTATTGAAACACCAGAACTTCAACTAAAATAATTAGGCAATCGGATTACATGATTTCAATGCAAAATTAGATTACTTATATGTTGATATGCTGCTTTATGTCACAAATATTACATTGTTACATTTTTGACTTTAAGAAAAGACTCCTTAATCCGTTAAATATAAGTTCACAGATTGTTTTGGATCACACACCTCTAATTCTAACTTCACGCTCTGAATAAACAATTATTATTTATGTAATATATTTAATTAGGTACATATTAATTATAGTATATTTAATTAGTTTTGAAAATATTTTACAGGGCACGACAGGGCATCAATGAGGCACTAAACTTAATAAACTTATGTGTAAAAAAAATTGAAGAAAGTGGCATATAACACACTCTTAGTGTAAACTTCACGCTCTGAGTAAAATAATTATGAATAAATCGATATCTATAAACAATTCCGAAATAGTTTTTAGGGCACCTCTGAGGCACTAAAGATATGTAAAAGAAAAAAATTAATTTTAATCCTTTTAGTGCTGACTAACAATGAACAATTAATTTATTCTTATTAGGGCACCAAAAGGCGCCTGAGGCACTAAAGATATTTAAAAAAAAATATCAAAAATATAACCCTTTGGTTCCAGCGTGAAAATAAAACAAATGGTAATAACACTGTAAACATAAACAATTAATTAGTTGTTTTTAGAGCACTAATGAGGCACTAAACGATAGTATATGTATTATAATCCGTGCCTTATCCTTCAAGGACCCGTCACTTTAAGGTTTAACCAATTGATTTCACAGCATAAGTGTAAATATAAATGATGTTCAGAATTAAAAACTGCATCCAACGAGGCTTTAATTATTGCTATAAAACATTCTGTTCACAAAATAAACGTAAATTAAAATTGACATTTTTAACCTGTTTGTAGAGTGCCATAAGTACTATTATCTGTTTTGTCAATGAATTGTTATATTATTTTTAACTGTCAAGTTTGTGTAATTTAATTATGATATTATTATACTCTTTTATCGTTATAATAATATGCCTGTTTTCTGGTTTTCTTTATTCTTACAAAAATACATTCTGGTAAAAGTCAAAATAATTAATTGAAGTATTTATTTTTTTATCGGTCATATTTGTTTGAGTGTGCAAGGTAATTCACGTATATTTCGTGAACAGAACGTTTAATATCAATAAAGAAAAGCTCGTTGAATGCAGATTTTAATTCTAAATAACTTTTTATTTATATTTGTGCTGTAAAATTAATAGAGCAAAATAGAGCGAAATTAAAAAACTAACTTTGTATTTCCTATATGTCAAAATAAAAGTGGACACCCGGAATACGCTATTCAAGTATAATTTCCAGCATTCCAGATATGGTTTGTGACGTTAAAAGACGGGAGCAGAAAACACAAATTCTGACATTTCTAACCTATAAATTACAACTACTTTGAGTTTTCTCTTTTTTCACCCGAGTAGATCTCGGTCGCCCCGATATTACGTATATCACCGAAAAGTTTACATTCAATTACATTACATTAAAAAAGTTGCAAAATCGTAATGTCAGCCTTCATATGCGACAGGCTGCGTAAAAGTCATTGTGAGCGAACCGAAAATCACGCAAAATTTATAAAACTAGAAAGTTTGACGATATGATTTTGTTACATATTCCTATTATACCGATTTAAATAAAATATGAAAATAATTTGTCTTAACAAACATTATATTATATGAATTCAAAATTTAATTTACTAATTATTACAGGTGTTACAAACAGTGCCGTATTATCCAATAGGCATGTAAGGCACGTGCCTAGGGGCCACAGGCTCAGAGGGGGCACCAGCGTTAACAATTTTTTTTAATAGATATTTTTATTGTTTTAGAATATAATTTTTATTTATGATTTTTAATTCTGCGAAAATATTTTACAATTTTGCAATATTTTCAATGAATTTACCGTGCAAACTTTATCCTTGTAGGCATCAAGTTGTTTATAACTCCCCATGTTATATATTACTTTCAGTATTATTCAAAATAAGTAGGGGTTAAGTTGTTTATTAGCTGGCGCTCTGATGCATCTGAACCTAGGTTTTGAAATGTAAATTCGTACAATGGGGGGGCTGACATGTATTAGGCTCCCACACCCTTATTAAGGTGGTGCTAGGTTAGTTATTACTGGTGCTAGCTCTGATGCATGTGGAGCTAGCTTTTGAAATGTAAATTCGTACAATGGCGGGGCTGACATGTATTAGGCTCCCACACCCTTATTAAGGTGGTGCTAGGTTAATTATTACTGGAGCAAGCTGGTGCTAGCTCTGATACATCTGGAGCTAGCTTTTGAAATGTAAATTCGTACAATGGGGGGGCTGACATGTATTAGGCTCCCACACCCTTATTAAGGTGGTGCTAGGTCAGTTATTACTGGAACTAGCTGGTGCTAGCTCTGATACATTTGGAGCTAGCTTTTGAAATGTAAATTCATACAATAGGGGGCTGACATATATTAGGCTCCCACACCCTTATTAAGGTGGTGCTAGGTCAGTTATTACTGGAGCTAGCTGGTGATAATTCTTATGCATCTGGAGCTTGCATTTGAAATCATCAAAACTCCAACATAAGGGGGCTAACATCGATCTGCCCCCCCCTCCCCCCCGAATTGAACTCGCTATATGTTTTTAAGGATCATAATATTGTTTAATTTCAATTCAATGGTGTCTTTCTAAAATTAAAATAACGCAAAGGCGGGGATAGAATTTATTTTTTGTTTGTTTATAACTTTTTGACCGGTTAGGTGCTAGCCTTAATTTTATTGAAGCAAGCTGGAGCTAGGTTACGAGTACGTGGAGCTTGCTTTTCAGGTCAAATATCGTTAATGAAGAGGCTGGCGTCGACTTGGCCCCCCCTGAATGTAACCCTCATTATTTGGCGCAGTAATATGGTGCTAGCTACGTAGTTAGTGGAGCTAGCTGGTGCGACCTATAAGTAACCTGGAGCTAGCTTCTGACAGAAATATCTTTAATGGGGGGGGGGGGCTAGTCGACTGACCCTGTCCTATGCTTAAAACCATCCATAGTATAGATCCTAAAGCATGAATATGAATGTTTTAACAAAATATCCATTTCAAGAATATGTAAAATATGACTTTATTTTTATAAAAAATCATATATATATTTGCTTCCGCGCCCGAATTTTATAATTCTTCATTATATTTTAGCTGAAAGAAAATATTGCAACAAGAAAATTGCTATTTCAAATGTAGTAGGTATTCTAGAATCCAGCCCATGTAGCTTACAATATACAACGTATTCATTAAAATGACACCCGAAAATTTAATGTTTATTATCTGATTTGTACCACGTTTTGGTCACTTTTGCATGTCCATTGCTTAAAACCATCCATAGAAAAGATCCTAAAACATGAATATGAATGTTTTAACAAAAATATCCATTTCAAGAATAGGTAAAATCTGACTTTATTTTTGTAAAATATCATATAAATATTTGCTTCCGCGCCCGAATTTTATATTTCTTTATCATATTTTAGCTAAAAGAAAACATTGCAACAAGAAAATTCCTATTTCAAGAGTGGTAGGTATTCTAGAATCCAGCCAATGTAGCTTACAATATACAACGTATTCATCAAGAAAAGGTAAAATCTGACATTATTTTTGTAAAAAAATTATATAAATATTTGCTTCCGCGCCCAAATTTTATAATTGTTCATCATATTTTAGCTAAAAGAAAACATTGCAAAAGAAAATTGCTATTTCAAGTGTGGTAGGTATTCTAGAATCCAGCCCATGTAGCTTACAATATACAACGTATTCATTAAAATGACACCCGAAAATTGAAAGTTTATTATCTGATTAGTACCACGTTTCGGTCCCATTTGCATGCCCAATGCTTAAAACCATCTATAGTATAGATCCTAAAGCATAAATATGAATGTTTTAACAAAAATATCCATTTCAAGAATAGGTAACATCTGACTTTATTTTTGTAAAAAATCATATAAATATTTGCTTCCGCGCCCGAATTTTATAATTTCTTATCATATTTTAGCTAAAAGAAAACATTGCAGCAAGAAAATTGCTATTTCAAGAGTGGTAGGTATTCTAGAATCCAGCCTACGTAGCTTCAATATACAACGTATTCATCAAGAATAGGTAAAATCTGACTTTATTTTTGTAAAAAATCATATAAATATTTGCTTCCGCGCCCGAATTTTATAATATTTTATCATATTTTAGCTAAAAGAAAACATTGCAACAAGGAAATTTCTATTTCAAGTGTGATAGGTATTCTAGAATCCAACCCATATAGCTTACAATATACAACGTATTCATCAATATTAGATAAAATCTGACTTTATTTTTGTAAAAAATCATATAAATATTTGCTTCCGCGAACGTATTTCATAATTCTTCATCATATTTTAGGTAAAAGAAAACATTGCAACAAGAAAATTGCTATTTCAAGTGTGGTAGATATTCTAAAATCCAGCCCATGTAGCTTACAATATACAACGTATTTTTCAAGAATAATTAAAATCTAACTTTATTTTTGTGAAAAATCATTTAAATATTTGCTTCCGCGCCCAAATTTTATAATTTTTCATCATATTTTAACTAAAAGAAAACATAGCAACAAGAAATTTGCTATTTCAAGTGTGGTAGGTATTCTAGAATCCAGCCCATAAAGCTTTCAATATACAACGTATTCATCAAGAAAAGGTTAAATCTGATTTTATTTTTGTAAAAAATCATATAAATGTTTGCTTCCGCGCCCGAATTTAATAATTCTTTATCATACTTTAGCTAAAGGAAAATATTGCAACAAGAAAATTGCTATTTCATGTGTGGTAGGTATTCTAGAGTCCAGCCCATGTATGTTACAATATACAACGTATACATCAAGAATAGGTACAATCTGACTTTATTTTTGTAACAAATCATATAGATATTTGCTTAAGCGCTCGAATTTTATAATTCTTCATTATATTTTAGCTAAATGAAAACATTGCAACAAGAAAAGTGCTATTTCAAGTGTGGTAGGTATTCTAGAATCCAGCCCATGTAGCTTACAATATACAACGTATTCATTAAGAAAAGGTGAAATCTGACTATATTTTTGCAAAAAATCATATAAATATTTGCTTCCGCGCCCGAATTTTATAATTCTTCATCATATTTTAGCTAAAAGTAAAAATTGCAACAAGAAAATTGCTATTTCAATTGTGGTAGGTATTCTAGAATCCATCCAATGTAGCTTACAATATACAACGTATTTATCAAGAATAGGTAAAATCTGACTTTTTTTTTGTAAAAAATCATATAAATATTTATTCCGCGCCCGAATTTTATAATTCTTCATCATAATTTAGCTAAAAGCAAACATTGCAACAAGAAAAATGCTATTTCAAGTGTGGTAGGTATTCTAGAATCCAGCCCATGTAGCTTACAATATACAACGTATTCATCAAGAATAGGTAAAATCTGACTTATTTTTTGTAAAAAATCATATAAATATTTGCTTCCGCGCCCGAATTTTATAATTCTTCATCATATTTTAGCTAAAAGAAAACATTGCAACAAGAAAATTGCTATTTCAAGTGTAGTAGGTATTTTAGAATCCAGCCCATCTAGCTTACAATATAAAACGTATTCATTAAAATGACATCAGAAATTTGATAGTTTATTATGTGACTGGTACCACGTTTTGGTCACTTTTGCATGTCCAATGCTTAAAACCATCTATAGTATAGATCCTAAAGCATGAATATGAATGTTTTAGCAAAAATATCCATTTCAAGAATAGGTAATATCTGACTTTAATTTTGTAAAAAGTCATATAAATATTTGCTTCCGTGCCCGAATTTTATAATTCTTTATCATATTTTAGCTAAAAGAAAACATTGCAACAAGTAAATTGCTATTTCAAGTGTGGTATTTATTCTAGAATTCTTCCCATGTAGACTACAATATACAACGTATTTATTAAAATGACACTTGAAAATTTAATGTTTATTATCTGATTGGTACTACGTTTTGGTCACTTCTGCATGTCCAATGCTTAAAACCATCCATAGTATAGTTCCTAAGGTATGAATATGTAACGGATGGTAATTTTTTACTAAACACTACAATAAAATAAAAATGTGAGTTCTTGCCAAACCGAGGTATTTTAAATTGGTCGACTTTCAGATCGCGGATAGACGGGTTGTTAAAATAAATACGCAAACAATTTACTTATATTAAAAATAAATATATTAAAATTAAAATAAAATTTCTACAAAAATAATAATTTAATAACTTATTTACCAAAATCGTTATTATAATTTAGGTCTTTCTTTCTCGGACTCTGACTACTCACTGCTGTATTTTTTAATAAGAGTACTTAATTTGGATTTTTACATAATCATCAAATATCAGTGATTGCAATGGAAAAATTTATAATAATTACATATTTTGCAGGTTCATTACACTGCACTCATACGTCATAAATTATCAACGCAACTTTATAAAACATCAGACGCGAAATAATCAAATTAAAGTAATTTGATACCTACTTTCTAAAGTTGAAAGGGTATTGCCTTTTACATTCCTCCGACTTTTGAAAATTTACGTTTCTTTTGAAAGTACAATTTAAAAAAACTAAATTTTAAAAATTATGAAATATTTATGTTGCGTGGACATCTTACGGTAACAAACTTTATATAAATATGATACACATAATTTACTATTTCTACCTTAAAATCTCTGTTTTCACTTGGTCACAATACACTTTTTACTTAGGTTTGGGGGTTTGTTGTAACAATATTGAGCCTGTGGTGTGGTCTGCTTTTGGTTGCGCTGCATGCTGTCTGTGTGTCGATCCTTGACCGTAGTGCGATAAGCGGTGGAATGTTCGGATTTCACTGACGCTGCATCTCGTACTCGGATGTGTGTTGTGTATGGACCATGATCATTTATGCTGATAATTTATAAGCTAAATAACATAAATAATAAATATTTTCTTATACATAACCCTTTTTTTTTAATTCCCAAACATATTATACGTATTATTTATTTATCCCGTAACTCTAATCTAACCAATGGGGAATTGGGGTGGATGGTATAGGTGCTACATCCTTTATTGATAATGTTGTAATATTTGTTGCTGGTCCACGGTAATCATAGGAGATGAAAGCTAACGAGACTCTGAGAAAAACGAGAGCAAATATGTACTGCATCTTCTAAAACATAAAACAAAAAAAATGTGTTATCGTCTCCTCAACGGAGAACAATCTAGGATCCATGGTAGATTTGGAACTGGTCGTCGACTTCGTGTTTGGTACCTAGGGGTCGGTGTGCTTGGTTGCTCTGGCACACACAGTGGTGTATTCGCTGCATTTAACAAGCTAGCATGAAAATAATTTTGAAGTGCGCTATTGCTATCAATTACTGCTGGCTGAGAATTTTTCTTTGTTTCATTTGCATTTTCAATAATTTCGTCATCTACTTTGTCTGGGTCGTCTATATATGCTTTGAATGGCTTGAGTCTATTCACGTGAACTTTAATAATTTTGTTATTCTCGGCTGAACGAATATTATAATTTACTGTACTAGTTCTGTCTACAATAAAGTACGGTCCTGTCCAAGGTTTCATGAGCTTCCGCGAATGTCCGATAGTTTGAGTTGTGTTATGTAAATAAACCGCGTCACCTATTTTATATTCTGTTAATTTTGCATTTTTATTAAATTGTTTATTTCTTGCATCTGTCGTTTGTTTAAATTTTTGTCTAACTTTTTAGAAAGCTATATTTAAACGTTAGCGCAATTCAGATGAATAATTTTCGTCATAGTCATATCGTAATGTTTGTGGTCTAGTTATGTCGTCATATGGTAGTTCCATGTCTGTACCGTGCATTAAGTAAAATGGAGTTACATTTGTAGAGTTATAAACGCTACTTCTGTATGCCATAAGAACATAAGGTAACCATTCGTCCCAGTAAGTCTGGTCTCTGTCAATAAAATGAGATAGTATGTCTTTGAAAACCCGATGACTTCGTTCTAACATTCCATTTGTTTCGGGATGATATGCAGTAGTTTGTATCTTCTCAGTACCAAATATTTTCAAAACTTCTCTAAATAATTTTGACATGAAAATTGCACCACGGTCAGTTAACAATTGTCTTGGCGCACCGTGTCTAGTAACTATTTGTTGGGTAAAAATTTTAGCTATTGTTTCGGCTTTATCGTTTGGAATGGCGAATGCTTCCGGATATTTTATAAAATGATCTTGAAATGTCAGAATGTACTTGTTTCCATTCATCGTAGTAGTAAGAAGTCCTACAATGTCCATAGATGTTCTTTCAAAAGGTTTCGTTACTTCTTGGAATTTTTGTAGAGGGGCGGATTTTAAATGTGGAGATGTTTTCCGTTCGTTGCACGAATGACATTTATCGCAATAGTCTTTAATGTCTTTCGTCATAGATTTCCACCAAAATTTATCTTTGATTCTTTTGTATGTTTTTTCGAATCCTTGGTGTCCTGCGTTCGGAAGATTATGATATGCATGCATAACTTTAAAAACCATTGATTTGGGTATAACTAATTTATGGTGTGTTTCATCATCAATTCTATCCTTGAAGAGTAATTGTTCTTCATCTACAAAAAATCCGTCTTGAGTTTTAAGTTTCTTTAAGTCGTCATCCTCGTTTTGCTGAGTTAGTATTTTATATCTATCCCAGATAGGTACGAAAACTTCGTCGTTATTTTCTTCATTTTGTAAAGAATTTACTCGTATAGGAATTCTAGAAAGTACGTCAGCGTTTATGTGCTTCTTTCCTGGTTTATGAATTACTTCGTATTCGTGTTCATTTAAAAGTATAGCCCATCTTCCTAATCTTGTATTTGGATCTTTGAGAGACATAAGCCATTTTAAAGGTTTATGGTCTGTAACTATAAAAAATTTATATATAGCATCTATATTGTTTAAGACCCCATATTATTGCTAAACATTCTAGTTCAGTAGTTGTGTAGTTTTCTTCGTGAGTTTTTAGTTGACGATTAGCAAAAACGATTGGCTTCTCGTAACCTCCCACTTTTTGACTGAGTATTGCGCTTATACCTTTGCCGCTAGCGTCTGTTGATAAGACAAAATCTTTGGAAAAGTCTGGGTGTATTAGCACAGAGTCTGAACAAAGGGCTGTCTTTAGGTCATTAAATGATTTTTCACATACATCTGTCCAACTGAATTTTATATCCTTCTTAGTTAGATAATACAATGGCGCTGCGGAATTTGCGAAATCTTTAATGAATCGCCTGTAAAATCCAACTAATCCAAGAAATGATCTAATTTCTTTTGCGTTTTTAGGTTTTGGGTAGTTTTCAATTACGAAAATATTTGCTGGGTCTGGCTTATTCCAGTTTCGTTAATAACGTGTCCTAAATATTTTGTTTCTTTTAACAGTAACTTACATTTTGAAGGCTGTAGTTTTAAATTTGCTTCCCTTAATCTGTCAAAAACTTGTCTTAACCGTTTGATATGATCGTCTATACCGTTTCCATTGAACACAATCACGTCGTCCAGATATACAAGACATCTTTCGACTGTTAAGCCTGCTAATATACTGTTCATCAGCCGTTGAAAAGTGCTGGGAGCATTTGCTAATCCAAATGGCATTTTCGTGAACTGGTAATGTTGACCGTTGGTAGTGAAAGCTGTTTTTTCTTTGTCCCTCTCATCCAACTCCATTTGCCAATAGCCAGAAGCTAAATCAAGTGTGGAGAAAAGGTTTGCATTTCCGAGTTGGTCAAGTGTTTCTTGCATATTAGCGACGGGATAATGGTCTTTCTTTGTGACAGAATTCAATCCTCTCAGGTCAATACATACTCTAATTTTCTTCTCTCCATTTTCGGACTTTTTTGGAACTATTATAACTGGCGTGGACCATAGTGAGTCAGACGGTTCAATAATACCGGCGTCTAATATGGATTTTAACTCCTTGTTCAGCATTTCTTTCTAACTGAATGGTACTCTATACTGCGTTTTTGATATGGGTTGTATATTTTCATCAGTTATAATCCTATGTTTTGCTTTATGCGTACACCCCAATTTTGATTCTTTCCATAGGAATATGTCATAGTACTCTTCTAATAAAGCCAGGACTTTCTCCTTAGTAGTCCCTGATAAGTGCTGCAAATCGAACTCTTTCTCAAAATTTTCTTTATTCGAAGTTAAATGTTTATCCCAATCTACACTATTTACTTTTACATCATCTTCCATTTCTTCACTATTTCTTATATTTTCCTTTCTAATACTATCCATTTTTACGTATTCAGTTTTTTCTATTATCGTATTTTTCGGTACACTAATACTTCTTCTACTTATATTAATTAATTGGACTACTATTTCTTTTTCAGCTTTTCCTAACGTTCTTGCAACCATAAGTCCATGTATTTTCACTTCTTCGGGTTCTATTAAAATGTCTTGGGCTGGATTGATCAGTTCCTGCCTTGCTAAACATCGAAATTCGCAATACGGTGGAATTTTGATAGCTTTCTTCAAACGTACCCAGTTAAGGCCATTAACTGAAAAGTTTGAATTTTACTGTTTCTTCTCCATTTTGCGTTTCCTCTGATTTGACATTTTAACTTCTTCGTTTACAATTGACGTCACTTGTTCGTGACCTTTCTTAACATTTTTGCGGATATCGTTGTTAGTGTTCTTATCTGGTGTCAGTGCTCCGATTGTTTCTGCTGACTCTTCATTTGACTCTTCCGTTTCATAACTAGCAAGCAAGTTTATATGTGTGTCTGCGATAATAATTTCTTCGGACTTATAATTTATAATTCCCCATAATATTGTAAAAAATCACGACCCAATAATCCATCTGCTTGTAACTTCAAATATCATTTGAGCAGATTATACATTTAAAAGGTAATTGTAAGTTGGATGAATTAAAAAATATTTTTGAAGTGCCAAAATAGTTTATTGTATCACCGGATATCGAAGATAAATTTCCAATATTTTCTTTCATTATTTCATGACCTATGCACATTTCTCTTTGACAAGTGATACTGCTGCTCCAGTATCAATTAAAAGATTTACAATTTTGTTTTTAATTTGTAGAGTGATAGAATTTGGCACTGAATTTTCTGAATTTAATTGTGGAATAAGAATATTGGACGAAGACGTTGACTTTACTGAGATGTCCTCCCGTGCTGAGACTTGAACGAGAGGAGTTGCTCGTTTAAATTACTCTTCTGAGTTGTGAAATTTCTATTCTTATTTTTAGGCTGAGTCCAATGTTGGTGATTAAAATTACTATTATTTCTTGGTTTATATGACGAATTAGCATTGTACATGTAATGGTTTGATGACCCGGGACCTCTGTAGCCTTGATTTTGATTGTAATTTGGTTTAAAATTTTGATTTGGATTTTGATATTGGAAGTTGTTTGATCTATCATTTCTGTTGAACCTATTTTGCCTTTCTCTGCACCCAATTGCTATATGACCGGGTTTCTTGCAAATATAACACGTTGCAACATTTTCTCGAACATTTTTATTTCTACAGTCTTTAGCAAAATGATTAGCTTTATTACATATGTAGCATTTTCTAGTATTCGGCACTAAGTTTTTTACAAAACAAATTTCCATGTTTTTAAATTTTTGTTGGCATATTTCAATTTCTTCTCTTTCCGCTAAAGTCACCGCGTCTTCAAAGGTTAGGTCTTTGTTACTGTCCATGATTGTTCTAATGTAATTTTAATTTCTGGTCTTAATCCAAGTTTAAATTGATAAAGTATTAATTTTGAAGCAAAACTGTCTTGTACTTCTCTTTCTTCTTTTAATAATTTTTTCTTAAGTGTTCTAAGTCTAGATGCAAAATTTTAAACTGTTTCACCTAAATTTTGTCTACAATTTGAAATTTCATTATAAATTTGGCCTGGCAGTTTACGTTTTGTAAATCATTCTGTCAGTATCTTTCTAAAGTCTTTGTATTTTATATGTTTGTTTTTTAATTCTGGTCTCTGGGTATTAAATTCAAATGCATCACCCGTTAGTCTACATTTAATAATATCTATCACTTTCTGTTCGTCCCATTGTTCAACATTTGCCCGTAATTAATTTTTTTCAAAATATTCGTTTAAGTTACTTCCAGAGAATTGATCAACAGTATGCGCTATTAAACCAAAAGAACACATACCTTGTTCTTGCTGTGAGCTGCCTGTGCCAGAACTTCCAGAGTCACCATTTCCTGCTGCACCATCGTTTCAACCAGCCATCGTTGTCACTTATTTTTATTTATTTTAATATTTTCTCTTCCGCGGGTTTTCCACGACAAGTTTACACTATTCAAAATACTCGCGAGTAAATAAGATGTACTGACTAATCTTATTTGGCGAAAATACCTCAAAAACCGCTGCCACCAATTGTAACGGATGGTAATTTTTTACCAAACTCTACAATAAAATAAAAATGTGAATTCTTGCCAAACCGAGGTATTTTAAATAGGTCGACTTTTGGATCGTGGAAAGACGGGTTGTTAAAATAAATACGCAAACAATTTACTTATATTAAAAATAAATATACGTTAATATGAGTTTTATAACTCTTTATCATATTTTAGCTACAAGAAAACATTGCAACAAGAAAATTGCTATTTCAAGTGTCGTAGGTATTCCAGAATCCAGCCCATGTAGCTTACAATATACAACGTATTCATCAAGAAAAGGGAAAATCTGACTTTATTTTTGTAAAAATTAAATAAATATTTGCTTCCTCGCCCGAATTTCATAATTCTTGATCAAATTTAAGCTAAAGAAAAAAAAAAGAATAGGTTAACTCTGACTTTATTTATGTAAAAAATCATATAAATATTTGCTTCCGCGCACGAATTTTATAATTCTTCATCATATTTTAGCTAAAAAAAAACATTGCAACAAGACAATTGCTATTTCAATTGTGGTAGGTATTTTGGAATCCAGCCCATGTAGCTAACAATATACAACGTATTCATTAAAATCACACCCGAAAATTGAATGTTTATTATCTGATTTAAACCATGTTTTGGTCACTTTTGCATGTCCAATGCTTAAAACCATCCATAGTATAGATACTAAAGCATGAATATAAATAGTTTAACAAAAATATCCGTTTCAAGAATAGGAAAAATCTGACTTAATTTTTGTAAAAAAAACATATAGAAATTTGCTTCCGCGCCTGAATTTTATAATTCTTTATCATATTTTAGCTAAAAGAAAACATTGCAACAAGAAAATTGCTATTTCAAGTGTGGTAGGTATTTTAGAATCCAGCCCATGTAACTTGCAATATACAACATATTCAATAAAATAACACCCGAAAATTGAATGTTTATTATCTGATTTAAACCACGTTTTGGTCACTTTTGCATGTCCAATGCTTAAAACCATCCATAGTATAGATCCTAAAGCATGAATATGAATGTTTTAACAAAAATATTCATTTCAAAAATAGGTAAAATCTGACTTTATTTTTGTAAAAAATCATGTAAATATTTGCTTCCGCGCCCGAACTTTATAATTCTTCATAATATTTTAGCTAAAAGAAAACATTTCAATTAGAAAATAGCTATTTCAAGTGAGGTAGGTATTCTAGAATCCAGACCATGTAGTTTACAACAACGTATTCATATAAAGTAGGTAAAATCTGACTTTATTTTTGTAAAAAATCATATAAATATTTGCTTTCGCCCTCGAATTTTAAAAATCTTTATCAAATTTTAGCTAAAAGAAAACATTGCAACAAGAAATTTGCTATTTTAAGTGTTGCAAGTATTCTAGAATGCAGCCCATGTAGCTTACAATATAGAACGTATTCATCAAGAATACGTAAAATCTGACATTATTTTAGTAAAGAATCCTTAAAATATTTGCTTCCGCGCCCGAATTTTATAATTCTTGATCATATTTTAGCTAAGAAAAAACATTGCAACAAGATAATTGCTATTTCAAGTGTGGTAGGTATTCTAGAATCCAGCCCATCTAGCTTACATTATACAACGAATTCATTAAAATGACACCCGAAAATGTTGTTTATCTGATTGGTACCATGTTATGGTCACTTTTGAATGTCCTATGCTAAAATTATCCATAGTATAGATCCTAAAGCATGAATATGAATGTTTTAACAAAAATATATATTTTTAGAATAAGTAAAATCTGACTTTATTTTTGTAAAAAATCATATAAATATTTGCATCCGCGTCCGAATTTTATAATTCTTCATCAAATTTTGCTAAAAGATAACATTGCAACAAGAAAATTGCTATCTCAAGTGTGGTAGGTATTCTAGAATCCAGCCCATGTGGCTTACAATATACAACGTATTCATCAAGAATAGGTAAAATCTGACTTTATTTTTGTAAAAAATCATATAAACATTTGCTTCCGCGTTCTAATTTTATAATTCTTTATCATATTTTAGCTAAAAGAAAACAGTGCAACAAGAAAATTGCTATTTCAAGTGTGGTAGGTATTCTAGTATCCAGCCAATGTAGCTTACAATATATGACGTATTCATCAAGAATAGGTAAAATCTGACTTTATTTTTGTAAAAAATTATATAAATATTTGCTTCCGCGACCGAATTTTATAATTCTTCTTCATATTTTAGCTAAATGAAAATATTGCAACAGGAAAATTGCTATTTCAAGTGTGGTAGGTATTATAGAATCTAGCCCAAGTAGCTTACAATATACAACGTATTCATCAAGAATATGTAAAATCTGACTTAATTTTTCTAAAAAATCATATAAATATTTGATTCTGCGCCCGAATTTTATAATTTTTCATTATATTTTAGCTAAAAGAAAACATTGCAACAAGAATATTGCTATTTCAAGTGTGGTAGGTAATCTAGAATCCAGCCAATGTAGCTTCCAATGTAAAACGTATTCATCAAGAATAGGTAAAATCTGACTTTGATTTTGTAAAAAATCATCTAATTATTAGCTTCCGCGCCCGAATTTTATAATTCTTCATTATATTTTAGCTAAAAGAAAGCATTGCATTAAGAAAATTGCTATTTCAAGTGTAGTAGGTATTCTAGAATCCAGCCTATGTAGCTTACAATATACATCGTATTCATCAAGAATAAGTGAAATCTGACTTTATTTTTGTAAAAAATCATATAAATATTTTCTTCCGCGCCTGAATTTTATAATTTTTCATCATATTTTAGCTAAAAGAAAACATTGCAACATGAAAATTGTTATTACAAGTGTGGTAGGTATTCTTGAATCGAGCCTATGTAGCTAACAATATACAACGTATTCATTAATAATAATAATAATAATAATAATAATCTTTATTTTCAAAGACATAATACAATATGTATAGAAAAAGGTCAGTTTAAATTGTAAGTAACACAAGACAAAGAGAACTATATTATTTTTTACAAAATAGATAAAATTCTTCTAAATTATAAAAACAATGTTCAGTCAAAAACATTTTAAGATGTCTTTTGAAGGTTGTAATATTGTTTATATTTTTAATGTTAAAAGGTAAGCAGATGTAGATGTGCAATCTAAGTACGTAAGGCGAATTTTCTCCAATTTTGGTTTTTATTAATGGCATATGAAAGTCATTTTTAGTTCTTGTATTGAATTGGTGGTATTTTTTTTTTATTTAACATAAATTTTTCTTTATTTTTATGTATCAAAATACATAAATCAAGAATAAAAAGACATGAGAGTGGAAGAATATTCAATTTTTTAAATAATTCTCTACAGCTACTCCGCGGAGTTGCACCAGCTAGGCATCTTACTAATCTTTTTTGGGCTACAAAAACCTCATTACTTCTTGACGAATTTCCCCAAAAACAAACACTGTATCTTATTTTAGAC
Source organism: Stenolophus ochropezus (assembly GCA_035578165.1). NCBI lineage: Eukaryota > Metazoa > Arthropoda > Insecta > Coleoptera > Carabidae > Stenolophus > Stenolophus ochropezus. Next base: position 205,779 of record JAQOWZ010000074.1, on the reverse strand, counting down.
TCAACTACAGCGTAATAGTACATAATTAGTTGTGTTTAGTTTAAGAAGCATTTCAAATGTCTAATCTGATAGCAATAACTATTTAGATGGGCAATGATTTCTTTGCATTGAAATTTCCAATCAAGACTTTCATCCATGATTAAACCTAAAGTTTTAATTTTGTTGGTTTGATGTCGATATGTATCAGAAATAGATATGTCGAGTTTTTGAATATTTCTATTTTGATAATTATGAAAATGAATAAACATAGTTTTAATCGTGTTAGAAAATAGAGAATTGTCATTGCACCATTGCGAAATGCTTTGTACACAATTATTACACTTAGACTGTAGCTTTTCTTTATCCTTATCTGAGATTAAGACTGAGGTATCATCAGCGTACAATGATACCGCGCTTGAATCATCAAGTACATCATTTAAATCATTTGTATACAGAATGAACAGGATTGGGGCAAGAACTGCTCCCTGAGGAACACCTACGTTCGTTGTGAGATAATCGGAAGAAAAGGTTTTAGTTTTCCGTGTATAAGTATGCCTGACTGTCACAAACTGTCGCCTATTTTTAAGAAAACTTTTTAGCCATTCCGGGGCCGCTCCACGAATACCCATACGCTCTAATTTGTAAAGTAGTTGATCGTGATTTACACAGTCGAGGGCTTTGCTCATGTCACAAAACACTCCTACTGGACACTCTTTATTTTCCATGCATGACACTAATTTTTCGTAACAATAATGTAGTGCGTCGTGAGTAGACAAATTTGGACAGAAACCGAATTGATTTTTATGAAGAAGTTTAGAGTTATTTACAAAACATTCTAATCTTTGTAGAAAGCAGTATTCAAAAACTTTAGAGAAAACTGATGACAAGGCAATTGGTCTATAATTATCCATGATGTTCTTGTCTCCCTTTTTGTGAAGCGGAGTTATTTTATTTTCCTTTAATTTTTCAGGAAAAGTTCCTGATTCAAAAGATAAATTAATCAGATAAGTAAGGGGTTTACAAATTTCTGATGAGACTGCTTTTATTAAAAAATTTGGCACCGAGTCGGACCCACTGGAATATTTATTTTTAATATTTTTATGTATAATATTCTTGACTTCCGTCTCACAAAAAGGGAACAAATAAAAATTTTTATTATTCTCAGGAGTTTTACACGAATAAGAATTAGTATTTTTGGGTATACGTTCAAGGATGTTCCGTGGAGCGTCCCTGAAAAAACGGTTGAAGCTATTTGCAACTTCTACTGGTTCATTTATAATCGTGTCATTATGTGAAATGGTTATATTATTTGTAAATGTGGTTTTGTTACCTGCTTCGTTTATTATAGTCCATGCGCTTTTTGAAGGATTGTCTGATTTGCAGAACTTGTTTTGATAGAATTCTCTTTTGATGTTTGCTATAAGTAGTTTATGAGCTTTTTTCATTTCCTTATATAATGGCTCTAGTTGTGGATAGCTGTATTTCATGTTAAATATACATTTTAATTTGTTACTAGATATTTTTATTTCAGCGTTAACCCAGTTTTTATTTGAGCTAGAATTGAGAATTTTAATTGGAAAGTATGTATTAAAATAATTGATGAAGATGCTATGAAAATAGTCAAAAGCTATATTTAGATCAGTTTCTTTATAAAGTGGGGACCATGTTTCATTTGACAATGATGTAGTGAACTTATCAATATTTGTTTTACTGAATGATCTTCCGGATTTCTGGAAACTTACAGGTTTACTTGATGAAAGATTACTATTGTAGAAAACAATTCTGTGATCAAAAAATTGATTGGATTGGACATCGACCTCCGTTGAGATTAAGTTCGTAAAAATATAATCTAGAGTATTATTTCCCCTTGTAGGTTTATTAACAATATTTGACAACCTGTATGAAAACAAAATATTAGACAATTTATAAAATAATGTTGCATCTCTTTTTATATTTAAATTAAAATCACCTAAAAGTATTATTTTTAGGTCAGGTTTGAATATTTTATCAAGTACGAGAGATATTTTATCACAGAATATGCTAAAGTCACCACATGGTGATCTGTAGCAGGTTAAAATTATAGTGGTTGTGTCGGAATTTATCTTCCACCTAACACCACAAATTTCAAAATGTTTTTCAGTACACTAAGTACTAAGATCAAGAGGTCTAGTATCTAAATTTGGAAGAGACCAAATACCGACAACGCCACCTTTGTGTATACTACGACAAAAATTAGCAACATTAACAAAATTATTAAAATGATATGCATGTATAGAAAATTGATTGCACCAAGTCTCAGTGAGGCACAAAAATTTTAGTTCACTATTATTATTTATAAATTCTGCTGTAATGATATCAGCTTTTATTGGTGTCAGAGCTTGATAGTTGGAAAGTAGAAAATCATGAGTAGTGTTTATGTGTGGCGCTAAATTTGTGGATTTTTTATTGTTTTCCTGTGAAAAAAACCGAGCAACGTAGGTACTGAACTTATCGCTGTGTACAGTAAGTTTAAACGACGAGTAGTAGTCTGGGAATTTAGATGATATTTATTATTATTTATTTATTTCTTTAGGGCGGCTTCTAAGGGTAAACTTGTTTTGGAGCATCCAATTGTTATTGTCGTATTTACTGACCTTTTTCTCTTTTTTGCGACTTCATTCCAGCTTTCTGATTTATTTGAGCAATCTGTGCTGGTATTAGTTTCTTGTACATTTTTAATGGTATTTATTGCACTGTTCGATTGTATGTTTTTATTGTTGTTAGAGTTAGTTAACTCAGACCTAACCATACTTTTGTCTTTGCTGCCTTGTGGGTCGTTAGCTGGAGTTGCTTGAGTGTTTATACTTGTTTTGTTTGGTGTTTTTAGTTTTTTCTTCTCGTTTTGTTTAACAAATTTATTATTTATATCTGAAGATGGCGTTGTATGTTCCATTTCTTGTATATGATTTTGCAATAACTGGATTATTGTAATTTTATCATTTATTATGGTGCACTTATCTTTAATAATCACTTCTTTTTCACTAATTATCTGCTTAAGAAGTGCAATTTCCTTTTGCAGTTCACTAATTTCCATCATATGAGTTGATGAAAATGCGTCCTTGAACTTATCTTCATTACAACAATTTGTTGTAGAGTCTTTGATGTTAAGGCCCATTTTTTCACAACAGCCTTTATGAAATGCACTACCACAGTGTTCACAGTAAATCACATTGTTAACTGCAGATTTATTACACAATCTACAAATACTTTTATTTTCTGCGGTTATTTCATTCACGTGTCTACTGTTGCCCACCATCTTGAATTATTAAAATGACATCCGAAAATTGAATGTTTATTATGTGATTGAAACCACGTTTTGGTCACTTTTGCATGTCGAATGCTAAAATTATCCATAGTATAGACCCTAAAGCATGAATATGAATGTTTTAACAAAAATATCCATTTCAAGAATAGGTAAAATCTGACTTTATTTTTGTAAAAAATCATATAAATATTTGCTTCCGCGCCAGAATTTTAAAAATCTTCATCAAATTTTAGCTAAAATAAAACATTGCAACAAGAAATTTGCTATTTCAAGTGTTGTAAGTATTCTAGAATGCAGCCCATGTAGCTTAAATTATAGAACGTATTCATCAAAAATACGTAAAATCTGACATTATTTTAGTAAAGAATCATTAAAATATTTGCTTCCGCGCCCGAAATTTTATAATTATTCATCATATTTTAGCTAAAAGAAAACATTGCAACAAGAAAATTGCTATTTCAAGTGTGGTAGGTATTCTAGATTCCAGCCCATGTAGCTTACAATATACAACGTATTCATCAAGAAAAGGTAAAATCTGACTTTATTTTTGTAAAAAATAATATAAATATTAGCTTCCGCGCCCGAACTTTATAATTCTTCATCATATTTTAGCTAAAAGACAACATTTCAACAAAAAAAATTCTATTTTAATTGTGGAAGTTATTCTAGAATCCAGCCCATGTAGCTTACAATATACAACGTATTCATCAAGAATAGATAAAATATGACTTTTTTTTGTAAAAAATTTAATAAATATATGCTTCCGCGCCCGAATTTTATAATTCTTCATCATATTTTAGCTAAAAGAAAACATTGCAACATGAAAATTGTTATTTCGAGTGTGGTAGGTTTTCTTGAATCCAGCCAATGTAGCTTACGATATACAACGTATTCATTAAAATGACATCCGAAAATTGAATGTTTATTATCTAAATGGTACCACGTTTTGGTCACGTTTGCATGTCGAATGCAAAATTATCCATAGTATAGATCCTAAAGCACGAATATGATTGTTTTAAAAAAAATATCCATTTCAAGATTAGGTAAAATGTGACTTTATTTTTGTAAAAAATCATATAAATATTTGCTTCCGCGCACGAATTTTATAAACACATTTCAACAAGAAAGTTGCTATTTCAAGTGTGGTAGGTATTCTTGAATACGGCCCATGTAGCTTACAATATACAATGTATTCATCAAGAATAGGTACAATCTGACATTATTTTTGTAAAGAATCATTAAAATATTTGTTTCCGCTCCCGAATTTTATAATTCTTCATCATATTTTAGCTAAAAGTAAACATTGCATCAAGAAAATTGCTATTTCAAGTGTGGTAGGTATTCTAGAATCCAGCCTCTATAGTTTACAACATACAACGTAGTCATTAAAATGACACCCGAAAATTGAATGTTTATTATCTGATTGGTACCACGTTTTGGTCACTTTTGCATGTCCAATGGTAAAATTATCTAAAGGATATATCCTAAAGCATAAATATAAATGTTTTAACAAAAAAATCTATTCAAAAATAGGTAAAATCTGACTTTATTTTTGTAAAAAATCATAAATATTTGCTTCCGCCCCCGAATTTTATAATTCTTTATCATATTTTAGCTAAAAGAAATCATTGCAACAAGAAAATTGCTATTTCAAGAGTGGTAGGTATTCTAGAATCCAGCCCATTTAGCTTACAATATACAACGTATTCATCAAGAATAGGTAAAATCTGACTTTATTTTTGTAGAAAAACTTATATATATTTGCTTCCGCGGACGAATTTTATAATTCTTCATCATATTTTAGGTAAAAGAAAACATTGCAACAAGAAAATTGCTATTTCAAGTGTGGTAGGTATTCTAGAATCCAGCCCATGTGGCTTACAATAAACAACGTATTCTTCAAAAATAGGTAAAATCTGACTTAATTTTTGTAAAAAATCATAAAAATATTTGCTTCCGCGCCCGAGTTTTATAAATCTTCATTATATTTTAGCTAAAAGTAAACATTGCATCAAGAAAATTGCTATTTCAAGTGTGGTAGGTATTCTAGAATCCAGCCTCTATAGTTTACAACATACAACGTATTCATTAAAATGACACCGGAAAATTTAATGTTTATTATCTGATTGGTACCACATTTTGGTCACTTTTGCATGTCCAATGGTAAATTTATCCATAGGATAGATCCTAAAGCATGAATATAAATGTTTTAACAAAAATATCCATTTCAAGAATAGGTAAAATATGACTTTTTTTTGTAAAAAATCATATATATATATATATACATATATTTTCTTGCGCGCCCGAATTTTATAATTCTTCATCATATTTTAGCTAAAAGAAAACATTGCAACAAAAAAATTGCTATTTAAAGTGTGGTAGGTATTCTAGTATCCAGCCCATGTACCGTACAATATACAACGTATTTATTAAAATGACACCTAAAAATTGAATGTTTATTATCTGATTGGTACCACGCTTTGGTCACTTTTGCACATCCAATGCCTAAAACCTTCCATAGTATAGATCCTAAACCATGAATATGTATGTTTTAACAAAAATATCCATATTAAGAATAGGTAAAATCTGACTTAATTTTTGTAAAAAATCATATAAATATTTGCTTCCGCGCCCGAATTTTATAATTCTTCTTCATATTTTGCTAAAAGAAAACATTGCAACTAGAAAATTGCTATTTCAAGTGTGGTAGGTATTCTAGAATCCAGCCGATGTAGCTTACAATATACAACGTATTCATGAAAATGACACCCGAAAATTGAATGTTAATTATCTGATTGGAACCACGTTTTGGTCACTTTTGCATGTCCAATGTTAAAACCATCTATAGTATAGATCGTAAAGCATAAACATGAATGTTTTAACAAAAATATCCACTTCAAGAATATGTTAAATCTGTCTTTATTTTTGTAAAAAATCATGTAAATATTTGCTTCCGCGCCCGAATTTTATATTTCTTCATCATATTTTAGCTAAAAGAAAACATTGCAACAAGAAAATTGCTATTTCAAGTGTAGTAGGTATTCTAGAATCCAGTCCATGTAGCTTACAATATACATCGTATTCATTAAAATTACACTAGAAAATTGAATGTTTATTATCTGATTGGTACCACGTTTTGGTCACTTTTGCATGTCCAATGTTAAAACCATCTATAGTATAGATCGTAAAGCATAAACATGAATGTTTTAACAAAAATATCCACTTCAAGAATAGGTTAAATCTGTCTTTATTTTTGTAAAAAATCATGTAAATATTTGCTTCCGCGCCCGAATTTTAAAATTCTTCATCATATTTTAGCTAAAAGAAAACATTGCAACAAGAAAATTGCTATTTCAAGTGTGGTAGGTATTCTAGATTTCAGCCCATGTAGCTTACAATATACAACGTATTCATTAAAATGACAACCGAAAATTAAATGTTTATTATCTGATTGGTACTACGTTTTGATCACTTTTGCATGTCCAATGCTTACAAACATTCATAGTATAGATCTTGAAGCATGAATATGAATGTTTTAATAGAAATATCAATTTCAAGAATAGGTTAAATCTGACTTTATTTTTGTAAAAAATCATATAAATATTTGCTTCCGCGCCCGAATTTTATAATTCTTCGTCATATTTTAGCTTAGAGAATACATTGCAACAAGAAAATTGCTATTTCAAGTGTGGTAGGTATTCTAGAATCCAGTCTATGTGGCTTACAATATACAACGTATTCATTAAAATGACACCCGAAAATTGAATGTTTATTATCTGATTGGTACCACGTTTTGGTCACTTTTGCATGTCCAATGCTAAAACCATCCAAAGTATAGATCCTAAAGCATGAATATGAATGTTTTAACAAAAATATCCACTTTAAGAATAGGTTAAATCTGTTCTTTATTTTTGTAAAAAATTATATAAATATTTGTTTCCGCGCCCGAATTTTATAATTCTTCATCATCCTATATACTAAAAGGCATGTGTCCGTGATGTTCATTTATTTTCATCATGACGATCGCCAAACTTTGTCACAAGCCAAACTGCCTGAACCATGAAAGGTATTGTTGTAATTTTATTTTTAGGTTGCAGGGAATAATGTGTAGTTGTGCCTTTTGGGGGTCTCATATTTTTACTGTGAGTGGTTCTTGTGTAAAAAAATAAAAACTGTGTAAAATTAATAACTTGAAACAATGGATCCTAGTAGCCATGTCTAAATTTAAAAAGAGTCACGAGGTCATCTGTCACTTCTGACAATCTGTCTATGAACTTTAAACGATTATAACTTTTTATAGAACATTAATATTAAAGAAGTTAATACAGTATCATGTATTATAGTCTCGAGCAAAGGTGTTACAATTAATTTAAGTTTAAAACATAACGTATTTCCTATATACTAAAAAGGCATGTGTCGTGATGTTTATTTATTTTCATCATGACGATCGCCAAATTTTGTCACAAGCCTAACTGCCTGAACCATGAAAGGGATTGTTGTAAATTTTTTTTTAGATTGCAGGGAATAATGTGTAGTTGTGCCTTTTGGGGGTCTCATATTTTTACTGTGAGTGGTTCTTGTGTAAAAAAAATAAAAACTGTGCAAAATTAATAACTTGAAACAATGGATCCTAGTAGCCATGTCTAAATTTAAGAAGAGTCACGAGGTCATCTGTCGCTTTTGACAATCTGTCTATGAACTTTAAACGATTATAACTTTTTATAATAATAATAATGTGTTCCTGTATCTCCTAAGCGGAGCATAGGGCAACCGAACACACCGAGCCGCAGTTCTGACTGCCGTACTGTCGGTTGTTTCATTTGCCAGTGCTACTTCTATTTAAGATGTATAGATGGCAAGTCTATAGCATCCGAGTGTGATACACAAGTAGCTGTGTTTTTTTATTTTACGACAAATCACACGTTGTCGGTCGCTGGGACTTGAACTGAGGATCTCAGGTTCGTATGACGTCACAGCGTGCTAGAGATGTGCGCTAGCTCGCTCAGCCATCCAGCCGACGTATAACTTTTTATAGAACATTGATATTAAAGAAGTAAATACAGTATCATGTATAATAGTCTTGAGCAAAGGTGTTACAACTAATTTAAGTTTAAAACATAACGTATTTAAATAATAATAATTTTGACGTTTCCATTGTCAAAAGTCAATGTTGCCAAATGTGTGATGAAGTAACTAAATGAAAACCAAATATTCCTAACCTAACTTTACTGACAACGGTGGCAGTTGTATTAGGGTTGACAATATTAATTTATAAATTTAAAAATTAACTACTATTTTTTAATACAAACAGTGTTGCCAAATTATGAAGTAACTAAATAAAAATCAAATATACCTAATTAAATGGAACACTTTGCTGTGTTTGATATCAAAACAAAGAAAACCATAATGGCCGGTTTTGAAATGACAAAAAAATGTGTCATGTCAATCTGCGTTTGTTTTTCGGAAAAAGTTGTTAGAAGTAGGTTGTCTTTGGGTTTTAAGGAAACGAATGACAAAAATGTTCTACGTAAATTAAAATTTGTTTTTTGCAAAATGTTGTCAGAAAAATGTTGTTTGGAAAAAGTTGTGAGAAGTATGTGGTGTTTAGTATCAAATGAAAGGGCTCGATAAGGGCTGGCGTGTAGAATGAACAATAAAGGTCAAAGTTGATCGGCTTTTGTTTTTTGCAAAAATTTCCTAAAGGTATGTCGAGTTTGGTCTCAAATGAAAGGTCTCGTTGAGGGCTAGCCTGCAGAATTGACAAAAATGTTCCATGTCGATCGGCTTTTGTTTTATGCAAAAAGTTGTCAGAAGTATGTCGTGTTTGGTATCAAATGAAAGGTTTCGTTGAGGGCTAGCAAGTAGAATTGACAAAAATGTTCCATTCCGATCGGCTTTTGTTTTCTGCAAAAAGTTCTCAAAGGTATGTCGAGTTTGGTCTCAAATGAAAGGTCTCGTTGAGGGCTAACGTGCAGAGTTGACAAAAATGTGCCATGTCAATCGCCTTTTGTTATTTGCAAAAAGTTGTCAAAAGTGTGTGGTGTTTGATGTCAAATGAAAGGTTTCGTTGAGGGCTAGCGTGCAGAATTGACAAAAATGTTCCATGCCAATCGGCTTTTGTTTTTCACAAATAGTTGTCAGAAGTACGTGGTGGTTAGTATCAAAATAAAGGTCTCGATGAGGGTTAGCGTGAAAAATTAACAAAATTGCTAAATCTTGATCGGCTTTTGTTTTTTGCGAAAAGTTCTCAGAAATATGACGAGTATAGTCTCAAAAGAAAGGTCTCGTTGAGGGCTAGCATGCAGAATTGACAAAAATGATCCATTACGGTCTGCTTTTCTTTTTACACAAAGTTTTCAAAAGTTTATAATGTTTGGTATCAAATGAAAGTTCTCGGTGTGGGCTAGCCTGTAGAAATTTCAAAAATATTCCATGTCGATTGACTTTTGTTTTATGCAAAAAGATATCAGAAGTATGTTGTGTTTGGTATCAAATGAAAGGGCTCGATAAGGGCTCGAGTAGAGAATTGACAAAAATGGTCTATGTCGATCGGCTTTTGTTTTATGCAACAAGTTGTCAGAAATATGTCGTGTTTGGTATCGAATAAAAGATCTCATTGAGGGCTAGCGTGCAGAATTGGCAGAAATGTTCCATTCCGATCGGCTTTTGTTTTCTGCAAACAGTTCTCAAAAGTATGTCGAGGTTGGTCTCAAATGAAACGTCTTGTTGAGAACTAGCGTGCAGAATAGACAAAAATGTGCTATGTCGATTGGTTTTTGTTTTTTGCAAAAAGTTGTCAGAAGTGTATGGTGTTTGGTATCAAATGAAAGGTCTCGGTGAGGGCTGACGTGGAAATATTAAATAATTGTTTCATGTCGATCGGCATTTGTTTTTTGCACTGACAGTGGAGCTCTAGGGCATTCATTAAAATGACACCCGAAAATTGAATGTTTATTATCTGATTGGTACCACGGTTTGGTCACTTTTGCATGTCCAATGCTTAAAACAATTCATAGTATAGATCCTAGAGCATAAATATGAATGTTTTAACAAAAATATCCACTTCAAGAATAGGTAAAATCTGATATTATTCACGTAAAAAATCTTATAAATATTTGCTTTCACGCCCGAATTTTATAATTCTCCATTATATTTTAGCTAAAAGAAAACATTGCAACAAGAAAATTGCTATTTCAAGTGTGGTAGGTATTCTAGAATCCAGCCCATGTAGCTTACAATATGCAACTTATTCATTTAAATGACACCCGAAAATTGAATGTTAATTATCTGATTGGTACCACGTTATGGTCACTTTTGCATGTCTAATGCTAATACCATCCATAGTATAGATACTAAAACATAAATGTGAATGTTTTAACAAAAATATCCATTTGAAGAATAGGTAAAATCTGACTTTATTTTTGTAAAGAATCATATAAACATTTGCTTCCGCGCCCGAACTTTATAATTCTTCTTCATATTTTGCTAAAAGAAAACATTGCAACTAGAAAATTGCTATTTAAAGTGTGGTAGGTATTCTAGAATCCAGCCGATTTAGCTTACAATATACAACGTATTCATGAAAATGACACCCGAAAATTGAATGTTAATTATCTGATTGGAACCACGTTTTGGTCACTTTTGCATGACCAATGCTTAAAACCATCCATAATATAGATCCTAAAGCATGAATACGAATGTTTAAACAAATATATCCACTTCAAGAATAGGTTAAATCTGACATTATTTTTGTAAAAAATCATATAAATATTTGCTTCCGCGCCCGAATTTTATATTTCTTCATCATATTTTAGCTAAAAGAAAACATTGCAACAAGAAAATTGCTATTTCAAGTGTGGTAGGTATTCTAGAATCCAGTCCATGTAGCTTACAATATACATCGTATTCATTCAAATTACACCCGAAAATTGAATGTTTATTATCTGATTGGTACCACGTTTTGGCCACTTTTGCATGTAAAATGCTTAAAACAATTCATAGTAAAGATCCTAAAGCATGAATATGAAAGTTTTAACAAAAATATCCATTTCAAGAATAGGTAAAATCTGACTTTTTTTTTAAATAATATAAATATTTGCTTCCGCGCCCGAATTTTATAATTCTTTATCATATATTAGCTAAAAAAAAACATTGCAACAAGAAAATTGCTATTTCATGTGTGGTAGGTATTCTAGAATCCAGCACATGTAGTTTACAATATACAACGTATTCATTAAAAATATTTAAAATCTGACTTTATTTTTGTAAAAAATCATATACATATTTGCTTCCGCGAACAAATTTTATAATTCTTTATCTTATTTTAGCTAAAAGAAAACATTGCAACAAGAATATTGCTATTTCAAGTGTGGTAGGTATTCTAGAATCCAGTCCATGTAGCTTACAATATACTTCGTATTCATTCAAATTACACCCGAAAATTGAATGTTTATTATCTGAATGGTACCACGTTTTGGTCACTTTTGCATGTCCAATGCTTAAAACAATTCATAGTAAAGATCCTAAAGCATGAATATGAAAGTTTTAACAAAAATATCCATTTCAAGAATAGGTAAAATCTGACTTTTTTTTTTAAATAATATAAATATTTGCTTCCGCCCCCGAATTTTATAATTCTTTATCATATATTAGCTAAAAGAAAACATTGCAACAAGAAAATTGCTATTTCATGTGTGGTAGGTATTCTAGAATCCAGCACATGTAGTTTACAATATACAACGTATTCATTAAAAATATTTAAAATCTGACTTTATTTTTGTAAAAAATCATATACATATTTGCTTCCGCGAACAAATTTTATAATTCTTTATCTTATTTTAGCTAAAAGAAAACATTGCAACAAGAATATTGCTATTTCAAGTGTGGTAGGTATTCTAGAATCCAGTCCATGTAGCTTACAATATACATCGTATTCATTCAAATTACACCCGAAAATTGAATGTTTATTATTTGATTGGTACCACGTTTTGGTTACTTTTGCATGTCCAATGCTTAAAACCATCTATAGTATAGATCCTAAAGCATGAATATGAATGTTTTAACAAAAATATCCACTTCAAGAATAGGTTAAATCTGACTTTATTTTTGTAAAAAATCATATAATTATTAGCTTCCGCGTCCGAATTTTATAATTTTTCGTCATATTTTAGCTAAAAGAAAACATTGCAACAAGAAAATTGCTATTTCAAGTATGGTAGGTATTCTAGATTTCAGCCCATGTAGCTTACAATATACAACGTATTTATTAAAATGACACCCGAAAATTGAATGTTTATTATCTGATTGGTACCACGTTTTGGTCACTTTTGCATGTCCAATGCTTAAAACAAAATATAGTATAGATCCTAAAGCATGAATATGAATGTTTTAACAAAAATATTCATTTCAAGAATAGGTAAAATCTGAATTTTTTTTTTAAATAATATAAATATTTGCTTCCGCGCCCGAATTTTATATATCTTTATCATATTTTAGCTAAAGGAAAACATTGCAACAAGAAAATTGCTATTTCAAGTGTGGTAGGTATTCTAGAATCCAGCCCATGTAGCTTAAACTATACAACGTATTCATTAAAATAAAACCTGAAAATTGAAAGTTTATTATCTGATTGGTACCACGTTTTGGTCACTTTTGCATGTCCAATTCTTAAAACCATCCATAGTATAGATCCGAAAGCATGAAAATGAATGTTTTAACAAAAGTATCCATTTCAAGAATCGGTAAATTCTGCCTTTAATTTGTAAAAAATCATATAAATATTTGCTTCCGCAACCGAATTTTATAATGCTTCATCATATTTTAGCTAAAAGAAAAATTGCAACAAGAAAATTTCTATCTCAAGTGTGGAAGGTATTCTAGAATCCAGTCCATGTAGCTTACAATATACAACGTATTCATCAAGAATAGTTAAAAACTGACTTTATTTTTGTAAAAAATCATATAAATATTTGCTTCCGCACCCGAATTTTATAAATATTTATCATATTTTAGCTAAAAGAAAACATTGCAACAAGAAAATTGCTATTTCAAGTGTGGAAGATATTCTAGAATCCATCCCATGTAGCTTACAATATACAACGTATTCATCAAGAATAGGTAAGATCTGACATTATTTTTGTAAAAAATCATTAAAATATTTGCTTCCGCGCCCGAATTTTATAATTCTTCATCGTATTTTAACTAAAAGAAAACATTGCATCAAGATAATTGCTATTTCAAGTGTGGTAGGTATTCTAGAATCCAGCCCATGTAGCTTACACTATACAACGTATTCAATAAAATGACACCCAAAAATTGAATGTTTCTTATCTGATTGGTACTTCGTTTTGGTCACTTTAGCATGTCCAATGCTAAAACCACCCATATTGTAGATCCTAAAGCATGAATATGAAAGTGTTAACAAAAATATCCATTTCAAAAATAAGTAAAATCTGACTTTTTTTTGGAAAAAATCATATAAATATTTGCTTCCGCGCCCGAATTTTATGATTCTTCATCATATTTTAGCTAAAAGAAAACATTGCAACAAATTAATTGCTATTTCAAGTGTGGTAGGTATTCTAGAATCCAGCCCATGTAGCTTACAATATACAATCTATTCATTAAAACGACACCCAAAAATTAAATGTTTATTATAGGATTGGTACCACGTTTTGGTCACTTTTGCATGTCCAATGCTTAAAACCATCCATAGTATAGATCCTAAAGCATGAATATGAATGTTTTAACAAAAATATCCACTTCAAGAATAGGTAAAATATAACTTTATTTTTGCAAAAAATCATATAAATATTTGCTTCCGTGCCCTAATTTTATAATTCTTTATTATATTTTAGCTAAAAAAAAACATTGCAACAAGAAAATTGCTATTTCAAGTGTGGTAGGTATTCTAGAATCCAGTCCATGTAGTTTACAATATACAACGTATTCATTCAAACGACACCCGAAAATTGAATGTTTATTATCTAATTAAACCACGTTTTGGTCACTTTTGCATGTCCAATGCTAAAACCATCCATAGTATAGATCCTAAAGCATGAATATGATTTTTTTAACAAAAATATCCTTTTCAAGAAAAGTAAAATATGACTTTATTTTTGTAAAAAAATCATATAAAAACTTGCTTTCGCGCCCGAATTTTATAATTTTTTATCATATTTTAGCTAAACGAAAACATTGCAACACGAAAATTGCTATTTTAAGTGTGGTATGTATTCTAGAATCCAACCCATGTAGCTTAAAATATACAACGTATTCATTAAAATGACACCCGAAAATTGATTGTTTATTATCTGATTGGTACCATGTTTTGGTCACTTTTGCATGTCCAATGCTTAAAATTATCCATAATATAGATCCTAAAGCATTAATATGAATTTTTTAACAAAAATATCCATTTCAAGAAAAGTAAAATATGACTTTTTTTGTAAAAAAATCATATAAAAACTTGCTTTCGCGCCCGAATTTTATAATTTTTTATCATATTTTACCTAAACGAAAACATTGCAACACGAAAATTGCTATTTTAAGTGTGGTAGGTATTCTAGAATCCAACCCATGTAGCTTACAATATACAACGTATTCATTAAAATGACACCCGAAAATTGAATGTTTATTATCTGATTGGTACCACGTTTTGGTCAATTTTGCATGTCCAATGCTTAAAACCATCCATAGTACAGATACTAAAGCATGAATATGAATGTTTAAACAAAAATATCCATTTCAAAAATAGGTAAAATCTGACTTTATTTTTATAAAAAATTATATAATTATTTGCTTCCGCGCCGAATTTTATAATTCTTCATCATACTTTAGCTATAAAAAAACATTGCAACAAGAAAATTGCTATTGCAAGTGTGGTAGGTATTCTAAAATCCAGCCCATGTAGCTTACAATATACAACGTATTCATTAAAATGTTTTAACAAAAATATCCATTTCAAGAATAGGTAAAATTTGACTTTATATTTGTAAAAAATCATATAAATATTTGCTTCCGCGCCCGAATTTTATAATTCTTCATCATATTTTAGCTAAAAGAAAACATTGCAACAAGAAAATTGCTATTTCAAGTGTGGTAGGTATTCTAGAATTCAGCTCATGTAGCTTACAATATACAACGTAATCACTAAAATGACACCTGAAAATTGAATGTTTAATTTCTGATTGGTACCACGTTTTGGTCACTTTTGCATGTCCAATGCTTAAAACCATCCATAGTATAGATCCTCATGCATGAATATGAATGTTTTAACAACAATATCCATTTTAAGAATAGGTAAAATCTGACTGGTCACTTTTGCATGTCCAATGCTTAAAACAAAATATAGTATAGATCCTAAAACATGAATATGAATGTTTTAACAAAAATATCCATTTCAAGATTAGGTAAAATCTGACTTATTTTTGTAAAAAATCATAGAAGTATTTGCTTCCGCGCCCGAATATTATAATTCTTCATCATATTTTAGCTAAATGAAAACATTGCAAAAAGAAAATTGCTATTTCAAGTGTTGTAAGTATTCTAGAATCCAGCCCATGTAGCTTACGATATACAACGTATTCATTAAAATGACACCCGAAAATTTAATGTTTATTATATGTTTGGTACCTCGTTTGTGTCACTTTTGCATGTCCAATTCTAAAACCACCCATAGTATAGATCCTACAGCATGAATATGCATTACAACACGAAAATTGCTATTTCAAGTGTGGTAGGTATTCTAGAATCCAGTCCATGTAGCTTACAATATACAACGTATTCATAAAAATGACACCCGAAAATTTAATGTCTATTATCTGATTGGTACCACGTTTTGGTCACTTTTTCATGTCCAATGCTAAAACCATCCATAGTATAGATCCCAAAGCATGAATATGAATGTTTTAACAAAAATATTCATTTCAAGAATAGGTAAAATCTGACATTATATTTGTAAAAATCATATAAATATTTGCTTCCGCGCCCGAATTTTATAATTCTTCATCATATTTTAGCTAAAAGAAAACATTGCAAGAAAAAAATTGCTATTTCAAGTGTGGTAGGTATTCTATAATCCAGCCCATGTAGCTTGCAATATACAACGTATTCATTAAAATTACACCCGAAAATTAAATGTTTATTATCTGATTGGTACCACGTTTTGATCACTTTTGCATGTTCAATGCTAAAACCATCCATAGTATAGATCCTAAAGCATGAATATGAATGTTTTAACAAAAATAACCATTTCAAGAATAAGTAAAATATGACTTTATTTTTGTAAAAAATCATATAAATATTTGCTTCCGCGCCTGAAATTTATAATTCTATATCATATTTTAGCTAAAAGAAAACATTGAAACAAAAAAATTGCTATTTCATTTGTGGTAGATACTCCAGACTCCAGCCCAAGTAACTTACAATATACAACGTATTCATTAAAATGACACCCGAAAATTGAATTTTTATTATCTGATTGGTACCACGATTTGGTCACTTTTGCATATCCAATGCTTAAACCCATCCATACTATAGATCCTAAAGCATGAATATGAATGTTTTATCAAAAAAATCCATTTCAAGAATAGGTAAAATCTGACTTTATTTTTGTAAAAAATTATATAAATATATGCTTCCGCATCCGAATTTTATAATTCTTTAACATATTTTAGCTAAAAGAAAACATTGAAACAAGAAAATTTCTATTTCAAGTGTGGTAGATATTTCAAAATCTAGCTTCCATTATACAACGTATTCATTAAAATGACACCCGAAAATTGAATGTTTATTATCTGATTGGTACCACGTTTTGGTCACTTTTGCATGTCCAATGCTAAAACCATCCATAGTATAGATCCTAAAGCATGAATGCGAATGTTTTAACAAAAATATCCATATCAAGAATAGGTAAAATCTGACATTATTTTTGCAACAAATCATATAAATATTTGCTTCCGCGCCCGAATTTTATAATTCTTTATTATATTTTAGCTAAAAGAAAACATTGCAACACGAAAATTGCTATTTCAAGTGTGGTAGGTATTCTAGAATCCAGTTCACGTAGCTTACAATATACAACGTATTCATTAAAATAACACCCGAAAATTGAATGTTGATTATCTGATTGGTACCACGTTTAGGTCACTTTTGCATGTCCAACGCTTAAACCATCCATAGTATCGATCCTAAAGCATGAATATGAATGTTTTAACAAAAATATCCATTTCAAGAAAAGGTAATATATTACTTTATTTTTGTAAAAAATCATATAAAAACTTGCTGAGAACAGGAGGTTAGGTGGTGTGTGTGTGAACACGTGAGAATTTTGCTCCGTATAGAAATTGAAAAATAAAGGAAAAACAAGTAAAATAAAGATTGTCAACAACGAAAGCAAAGTTGTAATAAAAGACTACAAAAGAAGATACAGATACAAAGATAAGTATCGTTAGAAAGAAAAGTAAAAAACAAATAAAAATTAACAGCTATTTATAGGTTAAGCACATGTGCTATCTTGGAAATCAGAAAGATTCATTACCGACAGAAATTAGACAGAGACATCTCTTGCTCAGTAGCAGCCAGCGACGATTCAGTTTGTAGTGTTGGATGGCAAGATAAAGGATAAAAACGGAAACTATCTGTTTTAAAGTGACATCTGACCGACGATAACGTAACTTGACCAGCACTTGGGCCGGTCGGGTGTCGAATCAAGTAGGTATCCGATTCCACGGTCTGAGTGACGTCATAGGAGCGTTAAGCGTCGGGCAACCAGCAATACAGCGAGGTAAAATGGGAATGCGGAGATGTAAAGATCTCCAACAAGAAAGAGGAAAGAGACAGCTGCAACACAGGATGAGATTTTAGAAATGCTAAAGAATATGAGCAGAGAGATAATTGATTTGAGAAGTGACATGATTAAAAAACTAGAGGACTTTGTCAACGTACTCGAAGAAGATGTCAAGCAGTTAAAAATAAAAGTTGAGAAAAAAGACCAGGAAATTATTAGCTTAAACCGACGCATAGAAAAGTTAGAGAGATCGGATGAGGAAAAAGAGAAAATGGAAAAAAAGAAAAATATTATAATAAAAGGAGCGACACTGGAAGATGCTCAAGAGGTTGAAAACTTTATAAAAAGCAGAATGAGAATAACAACGAAAGTAACAAAGGCGTACAAAGTTGGAAAGTTAAAAGAAATGCAAGCGATAGTAGCGACTGTAAATTCATGGGAAGACAAGAAGCTAGTGATGAGTAACAAAAATAAACTGAGGGGCACCAATATTTACATAGATCACAACATGACGTACAATGAAAGGATAATTCAAAATGAAATCTCAAAAAGAGCTAAAGAAGAAAAAGAGCTAAAAAATATAGTAAAGATAGGATACAGAAAATTAAAAATCGGTAGAGATTAGTATGAATGGAATGAAGAAAAAAAAAGCTTAATTAAAAGTTCAAAAAACTAATAAATAGGAATAATAAAGAAGTAGTTAACATACAAATAGGCTTTTGGAATATAGCGGGAATAAAAAGTAAAGATAAAGATTTTTTGGATATAATAAATAAATATGATATAGTAGGGTTAACAGAAAGTTGATTAGAGGAAAAAGATTGGAATAAGTGGAAAAATAAAATGCTCACTGATTTCACATGGAAAATTAAATACGCAAAGGGACTAAATAAAAAGGGAAGAGCAAAGGGAGGAATGGTAACAGGTATCAAGAAACCCCTTTAAGGAACAAAAGAAACCATTTTCAATGAAAACATTATGGAAAGAAAAATTAAAATTGACAACGAGACATGGAGAATACTCACGGTATATAATGACAATAGAATAAACGAAATTCTTGCAGAAATAAGGGAGAAAATAGAAGATACTAATGAAAATAAGTTAATTACAGGAGGGGATTTCAATGCCAGAATAGGCGAGGAAGGAGGGTTATGGAATGCCAAAACATGACTTCACATACATAGGTAAAAGAGGGGAAAAGACAGTAATTGACTATATATTAGCAAATCAAGAGAGTTGGGGGAAAATTAGACACATGAAAGTAACTAATACAGTAGAATCCGACCATCAACTATTAAGCTTAGAACTAGAAAATAGTATAATAGTAAAAGAAGATGATCCAGTAATCATTCGAAAAGCGGTATGGGAAAAAGAAGACATAGAAAATTACAACATAAAAACCAGAGAGATAGCAGTAAAAGAGAGTAATGTGGAGGAACAAGTAAACGAGCTCATAAGTAAAATAAATGAAGCCACACGCAAAAAAATAATAAGAGTGAACTCAAGAAACACAAACAGAAATGACTGGTGGAATAGTAGCTGTTTGGAAAAAAAAACGAAAAATGAGAAAGAAACGTAAGCAATGGAGAGATGGGATAATCACTGAAGAAGAATACAAAAATGAATTAAAAGAATATAAAGAATTGTGTATAAAACAAAAGGAAAACAAAAAGAAAGAAATTGAGGAACAGCTGCAGAGAATAAAGACAGAGACGGAGGCATGGAGTTTTATTAGTAAAGAGAGGAAAAAGAAACAAAAGATATCAAAACAAATATCCGAAGAGGAATGGAAAGTCCATTTCTGCACACTTTTAGACGGGAAAAATACCAAGATACTAAGAAGTGAAGAAAATAAACCGAAAATATGTGTAGATGTAGAAGAGATAACACTAGAAGAAGTTAAAGTGCAAATTAGTAAACTAAAAAAACGAAAAGCGGCAGGAGAAGCCTGGATATATGCAGATGAGACCATACTAAGAATATTAACAAGTATTATTAACAAAGTATGGCGCACCGCACAAATACCTACTAGATGGAGAAAAGGAATTATACAACCGATTTATAAAAACGGAGACATAGACAAAGTAGAAAATTATAGAGGAATAACATTACTAGATACAGCGTTCAAGATCTATGCGATGATTTTACAAGAAAAATTGGAGGAAGAAATAAGAGTAAAAATCTCATACCAGAAAACCAGGCAGGTTTTCGGAAAACAAGAAGAACAACAGACAATATTTATATACTTAATCAAATGATTGAAAACGAGATCCGCAAAGATAAGGGAAAGTTATACGCATTGTTTGCAGATCTGAGAGCAGCGTTCGATAATGTAAATAGAGATCACCTGTTTAAAACAATTAACAAATATGAATATAGATAAACAATTGTTAGCGAACTTAGAGAATATCTACAGAGAAACTATATCGGTGATAAAAGTAAAGGACAGAACCACAGAGGAGATCTGGACAGAAAAAGGATTACGGTAAGGATGTCCACTAAGCCCAACTTTATTTTCACTATATATAGCGGATATAGAAGAATTCCTCAGCAAAGAGCAAACAGGCGGCATTGTAATAAGAAGAAAGAAAATATGGTCTCTAGCGTACGCGGATGACATTGTCATAGTCGCGAAAGATCCACCTGGAATGACAGCAATGCTGAAAAGACTTGAACTGTATTTAAGAAGAAAAGATATGAATCTCAACGCAAAAATCAAAAATTATGATATTCAAAAAAGGTGGAGGTAGAGAAACCTCTGAAGTATGGAAGTGGAAAAATGAAAGTATTGAAGAGGTAAAAGAATTCAGATATTTGGGATATACATTCCAGAGGAATAACCAAGCCACAAAACACTTAGAGTACCAGAAAAGGAAGGCAATTGTGGCCATGAAACAAATATGGGGTATAGGCGAAAGGAAGTTCAAGACGAATATGCGAATAAGATGGATGATGTTCGAAGCAACAGTTAAAAGTATTCTAATTTATAAGGCGGAAATTTTTGGATGGACAGAGCACAAACTAATAGAAGATGTACAAGTACGCTACATAAAATGGATCCTGGGCCTCGACAAATGTACACCAGAATATATAGTACTGGAAGAAATGAAAGTGGCAAAACTTCGAGTGGAAACAGGAAAGAGAGCAGTGAAATACGAAGAAAGAGTTAGAAACTCAGAGAATTCAATACTGAAAGAATGCTGGAAAGTTATAAGGAAGGGAGAGGACGACAAAAATAAATTAACAAGATGGGGACACACAAGAAAGGTATATTACGAAAGAAATGGATACTCGGAAATACAAATAGAGAGGAATCGAATAAATGAAGAAATTGTGATCCTCGCCGTACAACAACGAGATTGGGATATACAGAAGCAGGAACAACAGAGCAGAATAAATCAATCCAATTACAATAAAAGATACAAACAGATACAAACAACAGAGATACCACGTTACATATTAAACCCAAAGAAAAACATCAAAATCATAGCCAGATTCAGATGCGGTAACGAAGAAAGAGACAACCAGTATTGGTTACCAAAGGAAGAAAGAGGGTGCAGATTATGTGGCAGAGAAGATGAAACACTGAAGTATTTAAGGGAATATTGCAGAGAAGTAAAAAGAGAAGATAGAGGGGAAATGGAGCTGTTAGACGATCTAGGATCAGGAGAGAAGTGGATGAGCGAAATCATAAAGAAGAGAACAGTAGAATAAATGTATTACACACACACAATGTAGAATAAAAATGTATATGTTATTTCTGTAGATTCTAAGCCACTTGGCAAGAATAAATATTAATAAATAAATAAATAAATATAAAAACTTGCTTCAGCGCCCGAATTTTATAATTCTTTATTATATTTTAGCTAAAAGAAAACATTCCAACAAGAAAATTGGTATTTCAAGTGTGGTAAGTATTTTAGAATCTAGACCATTTAGCTGACAATATACAACGTATTCATTAAAATGACACACGAAAATTGAATGTTTATTATCTGATTGGTACCACGTTTTGGTCACTTTTGCATTCTTAAAACCATCCATAGTATAGATCCTAAAGCATGAACATGAATGTTTTAACAAAAATATCCATTTCAAGAATAAGTAAAATTTGACATTATTTTTGTAAAATATCATATAAATATTTGCTTCCGCGCCCGAATTTTATAAGTCTTCATCATATTTTAGCTAAAAGAAAACATTGCAACAAGAAAATTGCTATTTCAAGTGTGGTAGGTATTCTAGAATCCAGCCGATATAGCTTACAATATACAACGAATTCATTAAAATGACACCCGAAAAATGAATGTTTATTATCTGATTGGTACCACGTTTTGGTCACTTTTGCATGTCCAATGCCAAAACCATCCATAGTATAGATCGTAAAACATAAATATGAATGTTTTAACAAAAATATCCATTTCAAGATTAGCTAAAATATGACTTTATTTTTGTAAAAAATCATATAAATATTTGCTTCCGCGCCCGAATTTCATAATTCTTCATCATATTTTAGCTAAAAGAAAACATTGCAACAGGAAAATTGCTATTTCTAGTGTGGTAGGTATTCTAGAATCCAGCCCATGTAGCTTACAATATACAACGTGTTCATTAAAATGACACCCGAAAATTAGTTGTTTATTATCTGATTGGTACCACGTTTTGGTCACTTTTGCATGTCCAATGCTAAAACCATCTATAGTATAGATCTTAAAGCATGAATATGAATGGGTTAACAAAAATATCCACTTCAAGAATAGGTAAAATCTGACATTATTTTTGTAAAAAATCATATAAATATGTGGTGGCCATGGAAAAGGATTTTGAGTGGTGCCATGAAAAGAAAAGAAATAAAGTATATATGTACAAAAACATTAATTATTATTATTATTCCATTCAATTTTGAATAAAGTCTTTTTCTTTAGTGTTCCCTTAATTTCTTGATTTATCATACTGTGTTGTGTTATTTATTTATTTATTTATTTACATTTATTGTGGTATACCACCTGTTCAAATACTTTTGATACCCACAAATTGGTGACCCCGAAATGGACAATATTCAGGAGCAATTAGTTCAACTGCAGCAACAAAATGAAGCGCTACAGCAAATGCTTCAAGCCCAAACAGACAGAAATGCACAACCACCGGCACCGACACCACCAGAAGCGTTTGTCCACAGGATTTCTGTCAAACTACCGCCATTCTGGAAGGACAGGCCTAATCTTTGGTTTGCGCAGGTAGAGGCACAATTCACTCTTGCTGGCATTACACAAGAGTCAACTAAATACTCATATGTCATCTCCAACCTCGATGAACGGTATGCACATGAAGTTCAAGATATTATCAGCGCACCACCTGCTGATAACCCGTACAGTGCGTTAAAGGCAGAACTAATTCGCCGACTGTCTGTTTCCGAAGAAAAACGAGTGCGGCAGTTACTAATGGAGGAAGAACTTGGTGATCGCAGACCGTCACAGTTTTTACGCCAAATGCGATCGTTGGCTGGATCAACAACAGTTCAAGATAATATGTTAAGAACTCTGTGGCTCCAACGGCTTCCATCGCACATTCAGGCAATCCTGCAGACACAAGGTGATTTGACACTTGACAGGTTGTCAACCATTGCTGATAAAATAATGGAAGTTCAGCCCACTGTGACCCCCACAATTCTCCATACATCTCCCACAGTTAACGCTACAGCAGCACCAAATCATTTAGACCCCATCAACCAACGTTTGGACGAAATTTGTAAACAGATTACTGCCATGAAAATTCAAATTAAGTATTTACAAAGGCAAAAATTTAGATCCCGAAGTCGTGAAAATTCCTTTAATTCATCTGGAAATTCTTCAAATGACCTTTGCTTTTATCATATTAAGTTTGGAGATAAAGCAAAGCAATGTTAACAACCTTGTACTTACAAGACAACAAACTTGTGCGAGAGCCAGTAGTGGCGGCATTTGGTTGCCCGCAATTGAAGAACCGTCTATTTATTACTGACCGTGCCTCAAACAACAAATTTTTAGTAGATACTGGTTCAGACCTGTGTTGCTTTCCTCGACATCTTATAAAAGAAAAAAGAAACCGAGTAAATTATGAATTAAAAGCTGCGAACAATTCTATAGTCCACACTTATGGCCCTTTACACCTACGCCTAAACCTTGAACTACGACGCGAGTTTATTTGGACATTTGTGGTTGCTGACGTCACAGTACCCATCATTGGTACTGATTTATTAGCGTACTTCAATCTTCTGCCAGACTGCCGCAACCAGCGCATCATAGATGGAACGACTGGACTTACTGTGTCTTGCCAAGCAGTGAATTCGTTACAGCCCTGCATAAAAACCCTTGACCAAGATTCAGCGTTTCATGCCATCCTAGCCGAATTCCCAGAACTCGTTCGACCAGCCGGAACAGCTCGTGAGGTACGTCACTCAACCCTTCACTATATTAAAACAACTCCAGGACCTCCTGTTTCCTGTCGCCCTCGACGTCTCGCGCCAGACCGTCTGAAAATCGCCAAGGCTGAGTTTGAATCCATGCTACGAGAAGGTATAACTCGCCGTTCTGAAGGACCCTGGTCTTTCCCTCTCCATATGGTCCCGAAGAAAACTGGTGATTGGCGACCCTGCGGTGACTGTCGGACACTGAATGCACGAACCATTCCTGACAGGTACCCTGTACGTCACATACACGAATTTCTACACAGACTTCGAGGATGCACAATATTTTCCGTCATCGATTTGGTAAAGGCTTACACTCAAATACCAGTAAACCCAGAAGACATACCAAAGACTGCTATAACAACTCCTTTTGGCCTTTTCGAATTTTCTTTTATGTCCTTCGGCCTCAGGAATGCTGGTCAAACCTTTCAACGTTTTATTGACAATTTAATTTCCGGTCTTGACTTCTGCTTTCCCTACATAGATGACATTTTAATATTTTCTAATGACATTGACGAACACATGACTCATCTACGCACTCTATTTAAACGATTGAACGATTATGGTATCCTAGTAAACGTGAACAAGAGCGTACTTGGATATTCCAAGGTGCAATTTTTGGGCTACGAAGTCTCTGCAGATGGTATACAACCGATACCTGAAAGAGTCACTGCTCTTCAGAACTTCCCTCTTCCATCTTCTGCAAAAGGAAACGATTTCTGGGAATGATAAATTTCTATCGACGCTTCATTCCTTCTGCAGCTCAAAACCAAGCACCTCTCCACGCCGCCCTTACCGGACTCCACGGGAATCAACAAATTTCTTGTACTCTAACATTGGAACAAGCCTTCATCGCCTGCAAAGGAAACTTGTCGAAAGCTACCCTACTGGCACATCCTGAACCAAATGCCCAGCTGAGTCGCTTCACGAACGCCTCAAGCGTCGCTATTGGTGCAACCCTGCAGCAGCTAGTGGACAATTCTTGGCAGCCACTAGCATTCTTCTCCAAGAAACTGACTCTAAGCCAAATGGAGTGGCCAACCTACTACCGAGAACTCTATGCTGTATACGCCGCAGTGCAACATTTTCGTCACATTTTAGAGGCACAACATTGCACTATTTACACGGACCACAAACCACTGACTTATGTTTTCCTTCAACGTCGTGAAAAACTTCCTCCAGTACAAATTAATCAACTTTCTTTCATTGCACAGTTTACGACAGAAATACAACATATCAGTGGATCAGCCAACATAGCGGCAGATGCCTTCTCCAGAATCGACGCACTTTCCTATACCCCACAAATTGACCTTGAAACTCTAGCATGTACCCAAGAAGATGACGCTGAACTTCGCGACCTACTAGCCAGCGACTCAGTTCTAAGACTCGAATGTGTCAATATACCAGGTTCCACCACCCAACTTTACTGTGACATGACATCAACATCGCCCCGACCGTATGTCCCTGCACCCATGCGACGGCAAGTGTTTAATGCTCTTTACAGCCTCAGTCACCCAGGAATCAAGGCTACAGCACGCCTCATCGCACAACGCTTCGTGTGGCCACGGGTTCAAAAAGACTGCCGGACGTGGGCCCGATCCTGTCAACTTTGCCAACGGGCAAAAGTCACGCGACATGTTCATGCCCCATTAGGAACCTTCACACATCCCTCAGCTCGCTTCCAACATGTCCACATAGACATTATCGGTCCTCTACATCCTTCTGGTGCCTACCGCTACTGCCTCACTGCAATAGATAGGTTTACCAGATGGCCGGAAGTTTAGCCACTATGGTCAATCGACGCCGAAGAAGTAGCTGAAGCCTACATCAACTGCTGGATCTCTCGCTTCGGTTCTCCAGTCCAGATAACAACTGACCAAGGTCGTCAGTTCGAGTCTGCACTATTCCGCGCCCTCGGAACGACCCTTGGAACCACCCGCTCACGCACCTCTAGCTGGCATCCTAGTTCCAACGGAATTGTGGAACGTTTCCACAGACAACTAAAGGCAGCTATCATGTGCCACCCTGGTATGTCCTGGCTACAAGCTCTGCCTCTAGTACTGCTAGGAATCCGAAGTGCCATCAAACCAGACCTGAAAGCGTCTTCAGCTGAACTTGTCTACGGCGAACCCATTCGCCTACCGGGCGAACTATTGCATCGTAATACAAGTCCTGAAAGACACGAAGACGCCACGAATTTTGTAGTGCAACTACGACAACAAATGTCACAACTGCGACCCGTTCCTGCATCTCACCACTGCAAACAAAAACACTTCGTTTTCCAGGATTTGGCATTCTGCACACACGTCTTCCTACGAGACGACACAGTGCGAGGCGCACTAAAGCCTCCACACAGCGGTCCTCATCAAGTAATCCGACGCGATGACAATAAGACCATCACAATTCAAATAAACGGACGCAACGCGAGGTCAGCATTGACCGGGTAAAGCCAGCATACATTGAAGCTGATTACTTCGACTCTACGTCTTCACCCAAGCAGCCCTACACACCTCGTTCAGACCGTCGAGTACACTTCAATTTACCCTAACCTCCGGTCTTCGTGGGGGGGCTTATGTGGTGGCCATGGAAAAGAATTTTGAGTGGTAGCCGTGAAAAGAAAAGAAATAAAGTATCTATGTACAAAAACATTAATTATTATTATTATTCCATTCAATTTTGAATAGTCATTCTGTTTAGTGTTTCCTTAATTTCTTGATTTATTATACTGTGTTGTTTTATTTATTTATTTATTTACATTTATTGTGGTACATCACCTGTTCAAATACTTGTGATACCCACAAATATTTGCTTCCGCAAAAAAATAGATTTTACCTATTCTTGAAATGGATATTTTTGTTAAAACATTCATATTAATGCTTTAGGATCTATACTACGGATGGTTTTAGCATTTGACATGCAAAAGTTACCAAAACTTGGTACCATTCAGATAATAAACATTCAATTTTCTGGTGTCTTTTAATGAATACGTTGTATATTGTAAGCTACATGGGCTGGATTCTAGAATATCTACCACACTTGAAATAGCAATTTTCTTGTTGCAATGTTTCCTTATAGCTAAAATATGATGAAGAATTATAAAATTCGTACGCGGAAGCAAATAGTTATATGATTTTTTACAAAAATAAAGTCAGATTTTACCTATTCTTGAAATGGATATTTTTGTTAATACATTCATATTCATGCTTTAGGATCTATACTATGGGTGGTTTTAGGCATTGGACATGCAAAAGTGACCAAAACGTGGTACCAATCAGATAATAAACACAAGAGCTACGTATTTTTAAATGGGAAATTTTGTGTCTTAGGTGCTGAGGAATTTTCAGATGGGTTCGGCTAGCCGCGCTACCGAGAATTTCATTGGAATATTTTCATCCAATTATAATTTGCGGCTAGATGGTGCTTATATCTACTCATCCTTTAAGGTCTCGATCCACCAGACAAATAAGGATAAAGCTTTGAATCCTTCCTTTTGGCCGACAGGAACATGTGTAAAACCGTTTTTTTACAGAGTACAATCTCTAGTGAAAGGGACATAAAATTTAATTTTTAATCTTGATAACAAATATTTTAATATATTTCATGTCAACATTCAATGTCTCAATAATAAAATTGATCAGTTGACATTATTTTTGAATGATTATTCATTCGATGTTATTTGTATTTCAGACCACTGGCTTGATCCAATTACACTTCAAAGTAACAACTTACCTACTTAACATTTAACTTATTATTGTAGGGATGTAAATAGGCATGGAGGTGTGGCAATTTTTACAAAATCTTACGTATCGTATAAATTATTAAATCTTTTAGAATGTAATGAAACATATCACGCTGAATTTGCTGGAATTGAATTAAGTAAACAAAAAATTCTACTGATTACTGTTTACAGATCACCATCCAACGGTGTTTTTGAAAATTTTTATAATAACTTTGAGAATATTCTTCATAAGTACAAATGTTCCTTTAATAAAATTATCTTTGTAGGAGATTTTAATATCGAATTCCGAAATACACATATTAAACAGGATGGACGACAGATTTTAAATTTAATTCAGAGTTTTGGCCTTGAGGCTACTCTTGACCAATTTAGATATTTCAAGTTATAAAGTAAGTGTTATAGATCCATGCCTTTCTGATCATAAGGGTCAAATTATAGCTATAGAAACAACTCAGGATAAAAAAGTCCAAGGTAGAATTGACAAAAGAAGTTTTACTCGAAAAAATTACGAAAATTTTAAAATGGCTTTGTGTCTTATTAACTTTTGTACTATTTTTAGCGAATGTTTGTCAAATGCTGCAGTTCACGCTTTTTCTTTATTAAGCTGTTTGAACGCTTTAATTGATGTTTATTTTCGTTATAAAAAAATATCTATCATAGCTCACAATTCTCCTATTCATTGGTTTGATTCTTCTCTTAAAAGAATGAGACTAGAATTAAACACTATTAAATCATTTTCAATAGCACACAATCTAAAGATTTTTATAATCTATATAAAACTAGGCTTAAAAGGTATAAAAACGAAATTAAACGTAAAAAATCTACAGCTTATAATACTTTATTGCAAGCTTCTACCAATAAGTGTAAAGATAGTTGGCGAATAATCAATTATAAACGTAACAAGTTCCACAATAATAATACTTTACCCTCAAATTTAACACCAGATAACTTAAATGAATATTTTGCCAATGTAGCTTCAAACATTATTAAAGATATTTCGAATAAGACTTACAAGGCTGAGGATATTTTAAAAAGTAAAATTAAACCTCCAACTTGTAAATTTGTTTTAGATCAAATAGATGTTGTCGAGACTATTAATGCAATAAAGTCACTTAAAGATTCAAAATGCCTGGATATTTACAACATAAGTAATAATTTATTAAAAAAACAAAATAGAATTCGTCACTGAACCTCTGACTTCATTATTTAATAAATGTATTACAGAAGGGATTGTTTTAAAGTTTCGAAAATTCTTCCGCTGTACAAAAAGGGTGACCCATCACAAGAATGTAATTATAGACCTATTTCTCTAATTCCAACAATTTCTAAAGTGTTTGAAATTATTTTAAAAAATAGATTATTGGAATACTTTGAAAGCAATAATTTACTTTGTGATAGCCAGTTTGGTTTTCGACGAGATCATTCTACTATCAAAGCGATTTTAAGCGATATTGATAATGTAACAATAGCTCTTGAAGAGGGTCAGCATGTAGCAATGACCCTTTGCGATCTTTCCAAAGCGTTTGATTGTGTATTGCATGAAATTCTTTTAAAGAAATTGGAGTTCTATGGAATTCAGCAGGAGCCATTATTATTTTTTAAATCTTACTTAGCAAATCGTTATCAGAGTGTCTTAATCGATGGAAATCAATCAGGTTTCATTGAGGTTAAACATGGTGTCCCACAAGGGTCTATTTTAGGCCCTTTATTTTAGTATTCTTTATGCTGACGACACAACCTTAATAAGCAAACATAAATATTTTAATAATCTTCTAAAGAATAATGAATCTAATTTATTGATTACAGAAGCATGGTTCGCTGCAAATAATTTACTTTTAAATAAAGAAAAAAACGCAACTGTTAATCATTTCTAGTAACAAACTGTTTAATGAAAATAAATCATTATCACTTCTAGGTTTACAAATAAACGACAGTTTGAATGGGGAGTCTCACGTAGATATGTTGTGCAAAACATTATCAAGTCGTATTTTCCTTTTAACATAGGTTACAACCCTTGCTACATAAGTCTACACTTAAAACGGTATATTTTGCACTTTTTCATTCTCTAATTTCGTATGGCACAGTTTGGTGGGGTAATTTCACGGCAGCATATCAGGTTTTTAAACTCCAAAAAACTGCTGTAAGAATTATTTCCAATGTAGGTTTTAGAGATCATTGTAAACCACACTTTTGTGAATTGGGTATTATGACTCTTCCGTGTCTATTTATTTTCCATACAGTAATAGAGATTCATAAAAATAAATGTACATTACTTACGAATGGCGATTATCATGCATACAATACATGTTCTGCAAAACTTTTCAGAAAACCTCAAATGAAGCTTCAGATGTGCATTAAAAACAAAATAAATCTTGATTTGTATAATATTCTACCCGAAAATATAAAACTTCTGGACAACAAAAAGTTCAAAATGAAAATCAAAGTATCTCTTTTAAAAAACGGGTTTTACACTACAGATGAATACTTAAATTTTAATTTCGCGAATTTCTGACATGAAATATATTATTTAAAATTGTAATGTACCATTATGTATCATGTATATGTATTTGTACTTTGTATTTATTTGACGTTCTATAAACATTCTTGTGTAAAATAGACAACAATAAATAAATAAATATAAACCATAAAATTAATACTACAAAAGTTGTTTATAATTCAATTTTACATATGATTCGTACATTTTTATTTATAATTTTGCTACTTTATTCGGGTCGGTCTCACTAACGAAGGTAAATCGACGATGATTATGTCCAATTACCCTTACAGTGCACGGTGATTTGGACTGTTAATCAATGTCTGCTTCGGACGGGTTTAGTTAAATTTTATCATATTATTCAATTTTCGGGTGTCATTTTAATGAATACGTTATATATTGTAAGCTACATGGGCTGGATTCTAGAATACCTACCACACTTGAAATAGCAATTTTCTTGTTGCAATGTTTTCATTTAGCTAAAATATAATAAAGAATTATAAAATTCGGGCGCGGAAGCAAATATTTATATGATTTTTTACAAAAATAAAGTCAGATTTTACCTATTCTAGAAATGGATATTTTTGTTAAAACATTCATATTCATGCTTTAGGATCTATACTATGGATGGTTTTAGCATTCGACATGCAAAAGAGACCAAAACGTGGTACCAATCAGATAATAAACATTCAATTTTCGGGTGTCATTTTAAAGAATACGTTGTTTATTGTAAGCTACATGGGCTAGATTCTAGAATACCTACCACACTTGAAAAAGCAATTTTCTTGTTGCAATGTTTTCTTTTAGCTACAATATGATGAAGAATTATAAAATTCGGGCGCGGAAGCAAATATTTATATGATTTTTTACAAAAATAAAGTCAGATTTTACCTATCCTTGTAATGGATATTGTTGTTAAAACATTCATATTCATGCTTTAGGATCTATGCTATGGATGGTTTTAAGCATTGAACATGCAAAAGTGACCAAAACGTAATACCAATCAGATAATAAACATTCAATTTTCGGGTGTCATTTTAATGCATACGTTGTATATTGTAAGCTACATGGGCTAGATTCTAGAATAACTACCACTACTTGAAATAGAAGTTTTCTTGTTGCAATGTTTTTTTTTTTAGCTAAAATATGATGAAGCATTATAAAATTCGGGCGCGGAAGCAAATATTTATATAATTTTTTACAAAAATAAAGACAGATTTTACATATTCTTGAAATGGATATTTTTGTTAAAACATTCATATCTATTCTTTAGGATCTATACTATTCATGGATTTAAGCATTGGACTTGCAAAAGTGACAAAACCGTGGTACCAATCACATAATAAACATTCAATTTTCGGGTGCCATTTTAATGAATACGTTGTATATTGCAAGCTACATGGGCTGGATTCCAGAATACCTACCACACTTGACATAGCAATTTTCTTGTTGCCATGTTTTCTTTTAGCTAAAATATGATGAAGCATTATAAAATTCGGGCGCGGAAGCAAATATTTATATAATTTTTTACAAAAATAAAGACAGATTTTACATATTCTTGAAATGGATATTTTTGTTAAAACATTCATATCTATTCTTTAGGATCTATACTATTCATGGATTTAAGCATTGGACTTGCAAAAGTGACAAAACCGTGGTACCAATCACATAATAAACATTCAATTTTCGGGTGCCATTTTAATGAATACGTTGTATATTGCAAGCTACATGGGCTGGATTCCAGAATACCTACCACACTTGACATAGCAATTTTCTTGTTGCCATGTTTTCTTTTAGCTAAAATATAAGGAAGAATTATAAAATTCGGGCGCGGAAGCAAATATTTATATGATTTTTTACAAAAATAAAGTTAGATTTTACCTATTCTTAAAATGGATATTTTTCTTAAAACATTTATAATCATTCTTTAGGATCTGTACTATGGATGGATTTAAGCATTTTGCAAGAAAAAGTAACTATATCGTGGTACCAATCAAATTATAAACATTACATTTTCGGGTGTCATTTTAATTAATACGTTGTATATTGTAAGCTACCTACATGTGCTGGATTCTAGAATACCTACCACACTTGAAATATAAATTTTCTTGTTGCAATGTTTTCTTTTAGCTAAAATATGATAAAGGCTTATAAAATTCGGGCGCGGAAGCAAATATATATAATGATTTTTTACAAAAATAAAGTCAGATTTTACCTATTCTTCAAATGGATATATTTGTTAAAACATTCATATTCATGCTTTAGGATCTATACTATGCATGGTTTTAAGCATTGAACATGCAAAAGTGACAAAAACATGGTACCAATCACATAATAAACATTTTTCGGGTGTCATTTTAATGAATACTTTGTATATTGGAAGCTACATGGGCTAGATTCTAGAATACCTACCACACTTGAAATAGAAATTTTCTTGTTGCCATGTTTTCTTTTAGCTAAAATATGAAGAAGAATTATAAAATTCGGGCGCGGAAGCAAATTTTTATATGATTTTTTACAAAAATAATGTCGGATTTTACTTATTCTTGAAATGGGTATTTTTGTTAAATCATTCATATTCATGGTTTAGGATTTATACAATGGATGGTTTTAGCATAGGACATGCAAAAGTGACCAAAACGTGGTACCAATCAGATAATAATATAATATATTGTAAGCTACATGGACTGGATTCTAGAATACCTAATACACTTGAAATAGCAATTTTCTTGTTGCAATGGTTTCTTTTAGCTATAAAATGATGGAAAATTATCAAACTCGGGCGCGGAAGCTAATATTTATATGATTTTTTACAAAAATAAAGTCAGATTTTACCTATTCTTGAAATAAATATATTTGTTAAAACATTCATATTCATGCTTTAGGATCTATATTATAGATAGTTTTAGCATTGGACATGCAAAAGTGACCAAAACGTGGTACCAATGAAATAATAAACATTCATTTTTCGGGCGTCATTTTAATGAATACGTTGTATATTGCGAGCTATATGGGCTGGATTCTAGAATACCTACCACACTTGAAATAGCAATTTTCTTGTTGCAATGTTTTTTTTAGCTAAAATATTATGAAGAATTATAAAATTCGAACGCAAAACCAAATATTTATATGATTTTTTACAAAAATAAAGTCAGATTTGACATATTCTTGCAATGGATATTTTTGTTAAAACATTCATATTTATGCTTTAGGATCTATACTATGGATGATTTTAGAATTGGACATGCAAAAGTAACAAAAACGTGGTACCAATCAGATAATAAACATTCAATTTTCGGGTGTTATTTTAATGAATACGTTGTATATTGTTAGCTACATGGGCTGGTTTCTAGAATACGTACCACACTTGAAATAGCAATTTTCTTGTTGCAATGTTTTCTTTTGGCTAAAATATGATAAAAATTATAAAATTCGGGCGCGAAAGCATATATTTATATGATATTTTAAAAAAATAAAGTCAGATTTTACCTATTTTTGATATGGATATTTTTGTTAAAACATTAATTTTCATGCTTTAGGATCTATACTATAGATGGTTTTAAGCATTGGACATGCAAAAGTGACCAAATTGTGGTACCAATCAGATAAGAAACATTGAATATTCGGGTGTCATTTTAATAAAATCGTTGTATATTGTAAGCTACAGGGGCTGAATTCTAGAATACCTACCACACTTGAAATATCAATTTTCTTGTTGCAATGTTTTCTTTTAGCTAAAATATGATGAAGAATTATAATATTCGGGCGCGGAAGCAAATATTTATATGATTTTTTACAAAAATAAAGTCAGATTTTACCGATACTTGCAATAGATATTTTTGATAAAACATTCATGTTCATGGTTTAGGATCTATGCTATGGATGGTTTTAAGCATTGGACATACAAAAGTAACCAAACCGTGATACAAATTAGATAATAAACATTCTATTTTTGGGTGACATTTTAATGAATACGTTGTATATTGTAAGCTACATGGGCTGGATTTTAGAATACCTACCACACTTGAAATAGCAATTTTCTTGTTGCAATGTTTCCTTTTAGCTAATATAAGATGAATAATTATAAAATTCGGTCGTGACAGCAAATGTGTATATGATTTTTTACAAAAATAAAGTCAGATTTGACCTATTCTTGCAATGGATATTTTTGTTAAAACATTCATATTCATGCTTTAGTATCTATACTAAGGATGGTTTTAAGCATTGGACATGCAAAAGTGACCAAAACGTGGTACCAATCAGATATCTTATCATTTTAATAAATACGTTGTATATTTTTAGATACATGGGCTAGATTCTAGGATACCTACCACACATGAAATAGCAATTTTCTTGTTGCAATGTTTTCTCTTAGCTAAAATATGACAAAGAATTATGAATTTCGGGTGCGGAAGCAAATATTTATATGATTTTTTACAAAAACAAAGTCAGATTTTACCTACTCTTGAAATGAATATATTTGTTAAAACATTCATATTCATGCTTTAGGATCTATACTATGGATAGTTTTAGCATTGGACACGCAAAAGTGACCAAAACGTGGTACCAATCAGATAATAAACATTCAGTTTTCGGGTGTCATTTTAATGAATACGTTGTATATTGTAATCTACATAGGCTGGATTCTAGAATACCTACCACACGTGAAATAGCAATTTTCTTGTTGCAATGTTTTCTTTTAGCTAAAATATTATGAAGAATATTAAAATTCGGGCGCGGAAGCAAATATTCATATGACCTTATTCTTGAAATGGATAAATTTGTTAAAACATTCATATTTATGAGAAATAATAACACTTGCAGAATTCAGTCAATATATTTAAAAAAAGCTACGTCTCCTACCGGTTTCAACTCCAGACGTAGCATTTTTTAAATATATAGACTAAATTCCACAAGTTTTATTATTTCTCATCCATACACCAGTCAAGAATTTTTCCTTTCTATTCATATTTATGCTTTAGGATCTATACTATGAATGTTTTTAGCATTACACACGCAAAAGTTACCAAAACGTGGGACTAATCAGATAATAAACATTCAATTTTCGTGTGTCACTTTAATGAATACGTTGTATATTGTTAGCTACATGGGCTTGTATCTAGAATTCCTACCACACTTAAATTGCAATTTTCTTGTTGCAATGTTTTCTTTTAGCTAAAATATGATAAAGAATTATAAAATTTGGGCGCGAAAGCAAATATTTATATGATTTTTTAAAAAATAAAGTCAGATTTCACCTACTCTTGAACTGGATATTTTTGTTAAAACATTCATGTTCATGCTTTAAGATCTATACTATGGATGGTTTTAGCATAAGACACGGAAAAGTGACCAAAACGTGGTACCAATCAGATAATAAACATTCAATTTTCTGGTGTCATTTTAATGAATACGTTATATATTGTAATCTACATGGGCTGGATTCTAAAATACATACCACACTTGAAATAGCAATTTTCTTGTTGCAATGTTTACTTTTAGCTAAAATATAATGAAGAATTATAAAATTCGGGCGTGAAAGAAATATTTATATGATTTTTTACAAAAATAAAGTCAGATTTTACCTATTCTTAAAATGGCTATTTTTGTTAAAACATTCATATTCATGCTTTAGTATCTATACTATGAATGATTTTAAGCATTGGACATGCAAAAGTGACAAATACGTGGTACCAATCAGATAATAAACATTAAATTTTCGGGTGTCATTTTAATGAATTTGTTGTATATTGTAATCTACATGGGCTGGATTCTAAAATACCTACCACACTTGAAATAGCAATTTTCTTGTTGCAATGTTTCCTTTTAGCTAAAATATAATGAAGAGTTATAAAATTCGGGCGCGGAATCAAATAATTTTATGAATTTTTACGAAAATTAAGTCAGATTTTACCTATTCTTGAAATGGATATTTTTGTTAAAACATTCATATTTATGCTTTAAGATCTATACTATGGATGGTTTTAGCATTGGACATGCAATGATGACCAAAACGTGGTACCAATAAGATAATAAACATTCAATTTTTGGGTGTCATTTTAATGAATACGTTGTAAATTGTTAGCTAAATGGGTTGGATTCTAGAATACCTTCCACAATTGAAATAGCAATTTTCTTGTTGCAATGTTTTCTTTTAGCTAATATATGATAAAGAATTATAAAATTCGGGCGCGGAAGCAAATATTTTTATGATTGTTGACAAAAATAAAGTCAGACTTTACCTATTCTTGAAATTGATATTTTTGTTCAAACATTCATATTCATGCTTTAGGATCTATACTATGGATGGTTTTAAGCAACGGACATGCAAAAGTGACCAAAACGTGGTACCAATCAGATAATAAACATTAAATTTTCGGTTGTCATTTTAATGAATATGTTATATATTGTAAGCTACATGGGCTGGATTCTACAATACCTACTACACTTGAAATAGCAATTTTCTTGTTGCAATGTTTTCTTTTAGCTAAAATATTATGAATAATATTAAAAATCGGGCGCGGAAGCAAATTTTCATATGTCCTATTCTTGAAATGGATACATGTGTTAAAACATTTATATTCATGAGAAATAATAAAACTTGCAGAATTCAGTAAATATATTTAAAAAAAGCTACGTCTCCTACCGGTTTCAACTCCAGACGTAGCATTTTTTAAATATATAGACTAAATTCCACAAGTTTTATTATTTCTCATCCATCAACCAGTCTAGAATTTTTCCTTTCTATTCATATTCATGCTTTAGAATCTATACTATGGATGGTTTTAGCATTACACACGCAAAAGTTACCAAAACGTGGGACTAATCAGATAATAAACATTCAATTTTCGAGTGTCATTTTAATGAATACGTTGTATATTGTTAGCTACATGGGCTGGTATCTAGAATACCTACCACACTTAAAATAGCAATTTTCTTGTTGCAATGTTTTCTTTTAGCTAAAATATGATAAAGAATTATAAAATTCGGGCGCGGAAGCAGATATTTATATGATTTTTGACAAAAATAAAGTCAGATTTTACCTACTCTTGAACTGGATACTTTTGTTAAAACATTTATGTTCATGCTTTAGGATCTATACTATGGATGGTTTTAGCATAAGACACGCAAAAGTGACCAAACCGTGGTACCAATCAGATAATAAACATTCAATTTTCGGGTGTCACTTTAATGAATATGTTGTATATTGTGAGCTACATGGGCTGGATTCTAGTATACTTACGACACTTGAAATAGCATTTTTCGTGTTGTAATGTTTCCTTTTAGCTAAAATATGATGAAGAAGTATAAAATTCGGGCGCGAGAGCAAATATTTATATGATTTTTTACAAAAATAATGTCAGATTTTACCTATTCTCGAAATGGATATTTTTGTTAAAACATTCAT
Organism: Stenolophus ochropezus; assembly: GCA_035578165.1. Classification (NCBI taxonomy): domain Eukaryota; kingdom Metazoa; phylum Arthropoda; class Insecta; order Coleoptera; family Carabidae; genus Stenolophus; species Stenolophus ochropezus. Next base: position 167,622 of record JAQOWZ010000074.1, on the reverse strand, counting down.
ATTTATGCTTTAAGATCTATACTATGGATGGTTTTAGCATTGGACATGCAATGATGACCAAAACGTGGTACCAATAAGATAATAAACATTCAATTTTCGGGTGTCATTTTAATGAATACGTTGTAAATTGTTAGCTAAATGGGTTGGATTCTAGAATACCTTCCACAATTGAAATAGCAATTTTCTTGTTGCAATGTTTTCTTTTAGCTAAAATATGATAAAGAATTATAAAATTCGGGCGCGGAAGCAAATATTTTTATGATTGTTGACAAAAATAAAGTCAGATTTTACCTATTTTTGAAATGGATATTTTTGTTAAAACATTCATATTCATGCTTTAGGATCTATACTATGGATGGTTGTAAGCATTGGACATGCAAAAGTGACCAAAACGTGGTACCAATCAGATAATAAACATTCAGTTTTCGGGTGTCATTTTAATGAATACGTTGTATATTGTAATCTACATAGGCTGGATTCTAGAATACCTACCACACGTGAAATAGCAATTTTCTTGTTGCAATGTTTTCTTTTAGCTAAAATATTATGAAGAATATTAAAATTCGGGCGCGGAAGCAAATATTCATATGACCTATTCTTGAAATGGATAAATTTGTTAAAACATTCATATTTATGAGAAATAATAACACTTGCAGAATTCAGTCAATATATTTAAAAAAAGCTACGTCTCCTACCGGTTTCAACTCCAGACGTAGCATTTTTTAAATATATAGACTAAATTCCACAAGTTTTATTATTTCTCATCCATACACCAGTCAAGAATTTTTCCTTTCTATTCATATTTATGCTTTAGGATCTATACTATGAATGTTTTTAGCATTACACACGCAAAAGTTACCAAAACGTGGGACTAATCAGATAATAAACATTCAATTTTCGTGTGTCACTTTAATGAATACGTTGTATATTGTTAGCTACATGGGCTTGTATCTAGAATTCCTACCACACTTAAATTGCAATTTTCTTGTTGCAATGTTTTCTTTTAGCTAAAATATGATAAAGAATTATAAAATTTGGGCGCGAAAGCAAATATTTATATGATTTTTTAAAAAATAAAGTCAGATTTCACCTACTCTTGAACTGGATATTTTTGTTAAAACATTCATGTTCATGCTTTAAGATCTATACTATGGATGGTTTTAGCATAAGACACGGAAAAGTGACCAAAACGTGGTACCAATCAGATAATAAACATTCAATTTTCTGGTGTCATTTTAATGAATACGTTATATATTGTAATCTACATGGGCTGGATTCTAAAATACATACCACACTTGAAATAGCAATTTTCTTGTTGCAATGTTTACTTTTAGCTAAAATATAATGAAGAATTATAAAATTCGGGCGTGAAAGAAATATTTATATGATTTTTTACAAAAATAAAGTCAGATTTTACCTATTCTTAAAATGGCTATTTTTGTTAAAACATTCATATTCATGCTTTAGTATCTATACTATGAATGATTTTAAGCATTGGACATGCAAAAGTGACAAATACGTGGTACCAATCAGATAATAAACATTAAATTTTCGGGTGTCATTTTAATGAATTCGTTGTATATTGTAATCTACATGGGCTGGATTCTAAAATACCTACCACACTTGAAATAGCAATTTTCTTGTTGCAATGTTTCCTTTTAGCTAAAATATAATGAAGAGTTATAAAATTCGGGCGCGGAATCAAATAATTTTATGAATTTTTACGAAAATTAAGTCAGATTTTACCTATTCTTGAAATGGATATTTTTGTTAAAACATTCATATTTATGCTTTAAGATCTATACTATGGATGGTTTTAGCATTGGACATGCAATGATGACCAAAACGTGGTACCAATAAGATAATAAACATTCAATTTTTGGGTGTCATTTTAATGAATACGTTGTAAATTGTTAGCTAAATGGGTTGGATTCTAGAATACCTTCCACAATTGAAATAGCAATTTTCTTGTTGCAATGTTTTCTTTTAGCTAATATATGATAAAGAATTATAAAATTCGGGCGCGGAAGCAAATATTTTTATGATTGTTGACAAAAATAAAGTCAGACTTTACCTATTCTTGAAATTGATATTTTTGTTCAAACATTCATATTCATGCTTTAGGATCTATACTATGGATGGTTTTAAGCAACGGACATGCAAAAGTTACCAAAACGTGGTACCAATCAGATAATAAACATTAAATTTTCGGTTGTCATTTTAATGAATATGTTATATATTGTAAGCTACATGGGCTGGATTCTACAATACCTACTACACTTGAAATAGCAATTTTCTTGTTGCAATGTTTTCTTTTAGCTAAAATATTATGAATAATATTAAAAATCGGGCGCGGAAGCAAATTTTCATATGTCCTATTCTTGAAATGGATACATGTGTTAAAACATTTATATTCATGAGAAATAATAAAACTTGCAGAATTCAGTAAATATATTTAAAAAAAGCTACGTCTCCTACCGGTTTCAACTCCAGACGTAGCATTTTTTAAATATATAGACTAAATTCCACAAGTTTTATTATTTCTCATCCATCAACCAGTCTAGAATTTTTCCTTTCTATTCATATTCATGCTTTAGAATCTATACTATGGATGGTTTTAGCATTACACACGCAAAAGTTACCAAAACGTGGGACTAATCAGATAATAAACATTCAATTTTCGAGTGTCATTTTAATGAATACGTTGTATATTGTTAGCTACATGGGCTGGTATCTAGAATACCTACCACACTTAAAATAGCAATTTTCTTGTTGCAATGTTTTCTTTTAGCTAAAATATGATAAAGAATTATAAAATTCGGGCGCGGAAGCAGATATTTATATGATTTTTGACAAAAATAAAGTCAGATTTTACCTACTCTTGAACTGGATACTTTTGTTAAAACATTTATGTTCATGCTTTAGGATCTATACTATGGATGGTTTTAGCATAAGACACGCAAAAGTGACCAAACCGTGGTACCAATCAGATAATAAACATTCAATTTTCGGGTGTCACTTTAATGAATATGTTGTATATTGTGAGCTACATGGGCTGGATTCTAGTATACTTACGACACTTGAAATAGCATTTTTCGTGTTGTAATGTTTCCTTTTAGCTAAAATATGATGAAGAAGTATAAAATTCGGGCGCGAGAGCAAATATTTATATGATTTTTTACAAAAATAATGTCAGATTTTACCTATTCTCGAAATGGATATTTTTGTTAAAACATTCATATTTATGCTTTAGGATCTATATTATGGTTGGTTTTATGCATTGGACATGCAAAAATGACCAAAACGTGTAAAAATCAGATAATAAACGTTTAATTTCGGGTGTCATTTTAATGAATACGTTGTAAATTGTTGGCTAAATGGGTTGGATTCTAAAATACCTTCCACACTTGAAATAGCAATTTTCTTGTTGCAATGTTTTCTTTTAGCTAAAATATGATAAAGAATTATAAAATTCGGGCGCGGAAGCAAATATTTTTATGATTGTTTACAAAAATAAAGTCAGATTTTACCTATTCTTGAAATGGATATTTTTGTTAAAACATTCATATTCATGCTTTAGGATCTATACTATGGATGGTTTTAAGCATTGGACATGCAAAAGTAGTAGAGTATCTATGCAAGTTGTAGCTCAAATTGACCTTTGGACTTCTCATTATATTTTTTTTGTTTTGATATGGCGCTCGCTACTTGCTGCGCCATCTATATGATAACGGTGGTCACATTTGGAACTATGATAAGGACCTTAAGAAATTATAAGACAGTGCTTTGATTTGACGCTCGCTACTTGCTGCGCCATCTATATGATAACGGTGGTCACATTTGGAACTATGATAAGGACTTTAAGAAATTATAAAACAGTGCACGTGTCGAAAGGTTAAAGGTTATTTATTTGCCGACGATTTGATATTATTTTTAGGAATTTGACTTGTTTGCGTAAACAGCACATGTACAAAAGGTTAGGGTGGTTAAGGACATGAATTTGATAGCACATTTTAAGAAATTTTGAAATTATAATAACCTATTTGTATCCGGGTACAAGAGTTTAATGTGTTTTCGTAAGCAGCATATGTATGGGAAGGTTAGGGGTTAAGGATATATATTTGATTACAATTTTGAGAATTTTGAGTATACTGTGTATAAATTAAATTGCGTATGTGAATATTATCGTATGTTACAATGAACTGTGACACCAACACAATAAGTTTTTTAAGTAGCAACGTTATTAAAAAAAATTCAAAAAGTTTTTTAACTGTTAAAAACAATAGAAGAACATGAAAGGTTGCGAAAATATATTAATAAAATTATAATAATACTTAACAAATGAGTAAAAAAACAAAAACATAACTTTAACAAAGCACAAAATCTTTTTAAATTAGAAGGTAATTTAACATTATTAAAAACATATCGAGAAATGCTGAAAAATGAAATACAAAGAAAAATAATAACTGGATCTGGATATAAACAAAAAAGAAAATCTGAAAAGTTAATATGGCAAAATATTCAATCTGTTCTCAACAGCAGAATACAGACAGGTACGATAATTAATAAGACTAATTTTAAAGACCCCAAAATTTTTTTACAAGCAGCGCAGAGAATATTTTCTAATAAAATAAAAAAAAATGTATTACAATATATAATGAAAGTAAATGTAATATTTTGCTGCGAATTTATATTGCCGCATACTGGAAAAATGGAGATAAAACATTTTACAACAGCTAACAATGTTATCGACAAAACTACAAACATAAAAGAATGGTACAATATCAACGTTGAAGATAAATTTTTAAGAAAACTAGAAGAATTTCAAGAGCGAGACTCTGGTTGGGCCTTGTACAAAGTTCTTTATTTAAAAGTAAACATAAATAAGTATGAACCTATTAAAGGTAATAGTTATATAGAATTACCACCTGACATAAAAAGTAAAAGAGCTGTCATAAATGTTAAAAATGCTGATAACTATTGTTTTCTTTGGGCTGTTGTGTCTGCTTTATATCCATCTACAAGAAATTCAGACCGTACTACATCATATCCTCATTTTTCTACCGTTTTACAATATAGTGGATTGAACTTTCCTATGCATATTAAGAATATTGAAAAATTTGAAGACATGAATAAATTATCAATAAATGTGTATACAATTGAAGAAGAGAAAAAAGGGAAAAAAAATAAAAATATTATTGTACCTGTTAAACTTACAAAAAAACAATATAATAGAAAAATACATTTATTAATGATTTCTAATTGTACTGAAAAAAAAATAATAGTAGCAATTCAGATAATGATAATGATGATTATTACACTGATTATAACAATGACGTCATTGATTTAGATGAACTTAGATCACCTGAAAAATATCATTATATGTGGATAAAAAATTTATCAAGATTATTAAGTAGTCAACTATCTAAAACAAAGAAAAAATCATATATTTGTGATACATGTTTAAATCACTTTTATGTACAAAATGCTTATTTAAAACACACGAAATATTGTCAAGTTGTAAATAAGTGTAGGATGGAATTACCTATAGAAAACAAAAATAATATTTTGAAATTTAAAAATTGTCTTCACAAAGAAAAGATGCCGTTTGGTATATATGCAGACATTGAATCGATTTTGGAAAAAAATAACCAAAATCATGGGGAAAATACCACGTTTACCCAAAAACATATACCTTTTAGCATAGGTTATTATATGAAATGTGGCTACAATAATAATTAATCAGAATTTAATTTGTATAATGGAACTAATTGTTTGGAATTATTCTGTGAAAAATTATATTGCTAAAAATGTTGATAACATTATGAATAATATTGTACCAATGAATTTAACTTTATCTGAAGAACAAGATTTTTTGAGTGCTACAATATGTCATATATGTAACAATAATTTCGAGGCAGGTGATATTAAAGTACGAGATCATTGTCACCTTCCAGGAAAATATTGTGGAGCTGCACACCAAGTATGTAATTTGAAATACCGAAAATCACGTGTTATTCCAGTAGTATTTCACAATTTAAGTTCGTATGACGCTCATTTTGTAATAAAAACAATAACTACACAAATACCTGGAAGAACACAAATTCTTCCAATAAATAAAGAAAAATATATATCTTTCACTAAATATGTTGACAATACAAAAATACAATTAGGATTTATTGACTCATTTCGTTTTATGAGTAGCAGTTTAGACAAATTGTCTTCATATTTGTCAAACGAAGAAAAAAATATCACAGGAAGTTTTTATACTGCACACGAAGAGTTGAAATTATTGAGCCGAAAAGGAATTTTTCCTTAAGAGTACATTGATTCCTGGGCAAAATTGGAGGAAACAAAATTACCTAATATAGAAAATTTTTACAGTTCAATCAAAGGTGAAAGTGTATCAGAAGAAGAGTACCAGTTTGCAAAAAAAGTTTGGTCTGTGTTTAAAATAAGAACAATAGGTGAATATGCTAATTTATATTTAAAGACTGATGTATTACTATTAAGCGATGTTTTTGAAAACTTTCGTAATAGTTGTATGAAAACTTATGGTTTAGATGCGTTGCACTATTACACAGCTCCAGGGTTAGCATTTGATGCTATGCTTAAATGTACAAATGTGGAATTAGAGTTGCTAACAGATGTAGATAAAATTCATTTCATTGAGAAAGGTATTCGCGGTGGACTATCCCAATGCTCTAATAGATATGGAAAAGCTAATAATAAATATATGGGAAATATGTACAATGCGAGTGAAAAAGATTCTTATTTAATGTATTATGATATTAATAATTTGTATGGTGCTGCGATGAGAATGTATCTACCTCAAAAAAATTTTGAATGGGTTGAAGAAAAAGATTTTAATAATATAAATGTATTTAATATAAACGATGAAAGCAATACAGGATTTATTTTTGAGATGGATTTGGAATATCCAATAAATTTGCATAAGAAACATAAAGATTTACCTCTTGCAGTGGAACATTTTACTCCACCAGTTTCAAAAAACTCAAAATTAATAGCAAATTTGCATCATAAAAAAAATTATGTAATACATTATATAAATTTAAAACAATATATAAATTTAGGCATGAAAATTACGCATATATATAACATATTAAAATTTCAACAAAGTCCTTGGCTACGAGAATAGATTGATTTAAATACAGAATTACGAAAAAAATCGAAAAACGAGTTTGAGAAATTTTTTTTTAAATTATTAAATAACGCTGTTTTTAGAAAAACTATGGAAAACGTTCGGAAATATAAAATTGTAAAATTAGTTACAACATATGAGGGGCGATATGGTGCAAAGTATTATATATCACAACCAAATTTTCACAGTATTATTTTAAGTGATAATTCTATACTTATTGAAATGAAAAAACAACATGTTTTTTTTAATAAACCAATTTATGTAGGATTTTCTATACTAGATTTAGCTAAAACATACATGTATGATTTTCATTTTAATTATATAAAAGCAAATTTTGGTGAAAATGCAAAATTGTTATATACAGATACTGATAGCTTGATTTATAATTTTTTTAATTTTGATATTTATTAAATAACGAAACGTGATATTCATAAATTCGACACCTCTGATTATAGTGAAAATAATATTTATAATATACCTCAAGTAAACAAAAAAATTATCGGTCTTATGAAAGATGAAAATAATGGCAAAATAATGACAGAATTTATAGGATTACGGTCAAAAATGTATTGTTACAAAACTTTAAATAATGTTGAAAAAAAAGTAAGTAAAAAAGCTAAAGGGGTTACAGGTGCAACGGTAAAAAAATAACATTTAGCAACTATTACGATTGTTCATTTAAAAATAATACTTTGAGTAAAATTCAATTTTCAATATTATCAAAAAAACATAATGTATATACAGTAAAGCAGAAAAAAGTTGTGTTAAGCCCATACGATGACAAACGTATTGTAAACCCTTCATGTACTGATACATTTCCTTGGGGATATTTATTGTAAATAAACATTGTAATGAATATATGTATATATTTTATTGTAAATACATAATTATTTTTATAATAAATTTTATAAAAAATCACTTCATTCTAAACATTCCATTATTGTATCCTCTTCATCGCTTATTTCTATAATAGTGTTATTTTCTTCTTCGTTACTAATTTCTATGATATCTTCTTCGTCGCTAATTTCTATTATATCTTCTTCATCGCTAATTTCTATTATATCTTCTTCTTCATCGCTAATTTCTATTATATCTTCGAGGTTTGCAGTTACCTGTGTAGGTATTGGAAGTAGAATGTCTTCAATTTCTGGTGCTATCGTTAGTTGGTCATCCTCATCCCAATTGTTGAATAATTGGTATACATTGCAAATATTGCTCGAAAATGGAACATTTTCTAACGGAGGCATATTTCAATACTAGAATTATATGTTTTACAAACGTTCTTATATAGTAAAGCATTGTATGATAATAAGGTTATCATAAGATTATAAAGTTCAAATATATTCGACTTAATATTCCTACGGCTGGCAATATTCTCTACGCCAAAGTGTCTCATATATTTTAAACATCGGCATTTATTTTTTTATTTCTTTTTGCTGTGTTTAAAGATATAAAAGAAATTTATTTTATAAATTGTATTTATTGTTAACTAATTATTTGTAAAATGAAGTTATTAAATATATTTATTATACAAATACAAGTGTTTTTATTATGTTATTGTGAAGAAAATAATATGAGTTTAAATTATGATTTTATAGAATCTGTAGAATTATTAGAAAATTATGGGTACTTAAAAACAAATACAAATGAACTATCAACTATTTCCGAAACTGATAATAGGTATGTTGATGCAATAAAAAATTATCAAACATATTATAATTTAAAGGTAACGGGTACATTAAATAATGAATTGATAAATTCAATAAAATCTAAACGATGTGGAGTACCTGATAATAACAGCAAATATGAAAAATATATTTGGAAAAACAATGTTATAACATGGACTTTTGTTTACGGTCAAAATTATCAAATTAAAGTGGCAGATGAAGCTTTTAAAATATGGGAAAAATATATTAATGTTTCGTTTGAATATATTCCATATTTGCATAATAATAATACAATATATCCAAATATTATAATTTCAATGAGTAGAATACGACATTATTCATATTTTAAAAATAATTAATGCCCATATAATTTTGATGGCCCAGGACAAGTTTTAGCACATGCATTTTCGCTTGAACAATACCAAAGTTCTGTTGATATTCATATGGATGCTGTAGAAAAATGGAGTTATAAATTATCACATACCAAAGAAGATAAAGAATATATAAATTTTTTTTAAGTTTTAGTTCATGAAATAGGACATGCATTGGGCTTAGAACATGTACAAAGCAAAAATTCTGTTATGTATAGCCTACACAGAAATGTATTATATCAAAATATTTCTGATTTTAAATTGAACTTAATCGATATTCAGGAAATACAAAGCTTATATGGAAAAAGGTATATAATTCCTTCTCCAACCCCGTTTATAACATTGTCACCCCCCACAAATAACAACAACAAAACAAATACAGAAATAGATAAAAAACAAACAGAATCAGAGCCAGAATTATGTAATTTAAATAATATAACAAATTTTTTAATTGTTAATAATAACTTATTAATATTTTATAATAATTGGGTATGGATTAAAAATATTTTAGAGGATGGTTATACAAAACCTTATTATTTACAAGATTGGGTACCATCATTATATAATAATTTTAAAAATATATCAGCTGTATACCGTAAACCAAACGGTAATATAGTACTAATAAATGATGATACTTTTTATGATATTAAGTGGCCATTGTTAGAAATATTTAAAATTACTAAAGGAAGTTCAGTTTCAAAAGAAATTAAAGACATTATTGCCTCTGTACATACTAATATGGGGCGAACTTATATATTTTTTAATAATATTCATGTAGTACAGCTTGACGAATGTAGTAATTCTGTTATAAATCGTGTAACAATAAATTCATTGTTTCCCGGTATAACTTCTGATATAGACGGAGTTTTTCAGTACATAAATGGATATATATATATTTTTTGAAAAATAATATTATATATGAATATAGTGAATATTTAAAAACAGTTACGAAAGCAATTCCATTTAGTTTATCTTTTTTTAATATACAATGTCCTAATGAGTCTATATTAAAGCAGCTAAAAAATCTTTTATCTAAATTAATAAAATCAAATATTAAAATGAATTAAAAAAAATAGTTTATCAACAATATCCTATAACTTTGAGTGCACAACTATAAATATGTTATTAAAATAACTGTAAATCAATCTGTTATTGTGAACCTATAACCTTTGTGCAAGTGTTGTTTGCTAGTTGCAAAATATTAAAATATTCCACAATTATAAAATATGTTTTATTAAAATAACTGTAAATCAGTCTGTTATTGTGAACCTATAACCTTTGTTCACGTGTTGTTTACTAGTTGCAAAATATTAAAATATTCCACAGTTATAAAATATGTTTTATTAAAATAACTGTAAATCAGTCTGTCATTGTAAACCTATAACCTTTGTGCACTTATTGTTTACTAGTTACAAAATATTAAAATATTCCACGATTATAAATATGTTATCAAATCTATAAGCAAGATAAGACAGTATATATATATAAATCCAATAGCAGAAACTAAATATATGTGTAACAACAGTACACACATTAACAAGTACTTACAAGACTAGAATTAACTAATCTTGCTACCAATAATTCAACAATGGCTTCTTCTTCTTCGTCATCGTCATCATCAGCATATTCTTCGATGACAAGTTTATCCAAAAAACCAGAAGTTAGGGTTATTAATACCTTAACTATAAACAAGCCTTATAAAATCAAATCGTTAAAACGTACTACTACAAAATTTGGTGATTGTATTATGGTGTGTTTAGAAGATTTTCGAATTTATTTGGGACAACGATTTAACGCAATTAGTGATGAACATCTTGAACAAATGAATCAGGATGCTGCGAGTGACACAGATGAAAATGTATACCTTATTCATAGAGGACTAATTAATAATACAGCAAATTTAGAATTTGTAAAAAAATAACCATAAAAATTATATGTAAATTTTGTTTTATATTGTAATTGTATGTATGTTATAAAAAAATAAACATTTTTAAAATGTATATATTTATTTTATTTCTTAATCCTATTACGTAATATATTTTATCATTCTGTAGGATATCAGTTCCAGTTGCTTTATATAAAGCGAAATCGTTTTCATATTCCATTATTTGATGCAGTCGTTAAACCAAGTTCACGACAGTGAAATATAATCATCTATTTTATTTTAATTTACACTGTCCAACATACTGAAATCCAAATACAGCGGTATTTATTTTGGGTTAGAAGTTTGTCGTCACTGGGATTTGAACCCCAGATCTCACACTCCGCTCAGCGAGTCGAAGCGCGCTACAAGTATGTCTTCGTCTACACGTTCAACAGACTCATCTTGGACTATTTGGAAAAGACAATACTTCATTTGGTGTAAATGACGTATATCCTTTTACAGTAGATGTTATGCCTAATGTTTTCGTGCGATCAATTTCGATTCCATTCAATTCGTAACGTATTTTTTCAAACAAGTAGACTATTCCATTGTTGATGAACTTAATTTCTGCCTATGGACCTTGCTGACCAGCTTCAATTTTGCCTTCTATGTAAAGAAAACTGTGTAATGGTAGTGTGTATATATCTTGCTGCTGAATTGGTATACGTATCTCGTCATTATTATTAAAAGTGGTTGTCACATATGGCTGGTGTGTATGCCACTCTATGCGGGTAATAGACTCGTCGAACGTAATATCTTCGTCCTTTGATAACATATCATCAGTGATGTATGTTGTTGCACTGCTCATGTTTTAACTTATAGCCAAGAGCTCTCAGGATGTTTTGATTGTATGTTGTTAACTTCGGAACGGAAGAATCGGTTCTGATACTTTTTTGAGATGAGCATTTGTATTTATGAAAAATAGATTTTCCTCTTCTTCTTCTTTGTGAAATCACTAAAGGATAACCAACACGTAGTGAATTTTTATTTTGTTTCTTCTGTAATAACATGGTATTAAAGCTGTTTGATGTGTACTCTTACTGTGATGGCTTCTCCACGAAAATTGACCAAATTATTATCTTGGTCGAGTATTTTAAGTGTTATATTATCAATTGTATTTACTCGAAGTGGCAGATAGATTATATTGTTAGGATTTTCTATTATTTTATAACCAGGTGGTACCATTGGTGTAAATTCATGAATTGTATGCATTAATTTCTCATTTATATAAGATCCTGTTGTGATGTTACATTCTATGCGTATATTAGACACTTTAATAATTTGTACAGGTATATCCGATTCATGCCATTTATTTGGTTCGAGAATTCGTTCTGTAAATCCCAAAAGAGATCCAAAACTATTTGGTTTATTAAAATAAATCCATTGACTGCACTTTATTTCACTCTTTAATGTATTATTATTGGCTCTCAGTTCAAAATTAATTTCACTAGGTAATTGTGATTTAACATATTCATTTATGTCTTTAATTTCATAAGATCCTTCTGCAAGATATATGTGTGAATCACCAATATATAATCTACTATTTTTTTCTTCTGTATTTGGTATAGAATTGTATGTTTGAAAAAGCACTAAACCCAATTCGTAATTTGTGTCTTTTTTTAATTCAATTGCCGGAAAAAAATTCGCATTTAATATAGAACTATTACTTTGTAACGTTAATGTTAAAGACATTATTATGTTCACGTTCCAAATAGTATCACTTAAATGATTCTCTTGTGTTACTGTCCACTAGTTTTATTTCATAAGAAATTTTAAACAAAGATGACCACATACTACTGTACTAGGCTCGTGTTCTTGATTGTAATTATAGAAAATTTTGCAATTACCGAGATACCTTATTATTTCTTTTGGAGGTGGTAAGTTGCCTATGCTGTCAAAGTAAATTACATTATAGCCACGTTTTTTGTAAGCTATCCAATGTGTTCCTTTTCCATCTAAATCATCCAAATTAACTATAGCATATTCATTCATTCTTGGATTGTTTGGCAAATCATTACGCATATATACTCGTCGAAAGAATGGTATTTCGTAATGACGAGCATAGTTTTCTAAATCCACATTAGTTAGCGGTACTCTCGGTAATTTTAATGGTTTTTTGGAAACGGGGTTAGATATAATCCGAATCCTTTAGATGTAGGAGCTACTTGTATGCCTTTTCCTATAGCTATAGCTTCCATATTACGGTTATGACGCTTATTTTTCTCTAACTCCTTTCTAGCATTCTTAGCAGAAATTATTGTTTTTGCTACCCCTGCTGCCCCACCAGTAAGAGCTCCCAGTGCAGATAATCCAGCAAAAATAGGTATTAATGGAAGAATACCACCAGTCTTCGGTAATGGGATTATTATTTCTTTATTTATAGTAGGAATAGATGGTTTGTGATTACTAACTTCTCGTTTAGCTGCTTTCAATGCTGTTTTTATAATTCCTTTGGTGAAAAATCATCCATAAGTTTGCTTGATTTTCCTTTCGATTTACTGGCTAACTTTGCTATTTTCTTTATTGTATTAAAAGTTGGTTTTTTATTTGCCCGTTTTTTAATTTTATTTTTTACACCCATCTTCATTCCCATTCCTTGTTTCCGTTTAACTTGCATGGTGTTGGCTATACTCCACGTTGTAGCTTTCTCTCCCAATGAAGAATCTGAGGCTAATACTCTTGACCAGGCTTTATCTTCTAATACTTTATCTGCCTCGTGACGAGCAGTCAAATTTTCTTTATTTCGAGAATATGCTATGTCGTGTTCCTTACACGCTTTGTCTAACTCATTTATTCCGGGGTCGCTCCGTTCTAAACGTTTCTGAAGTTTAGTACCGGGACCACAATACTGGTAACCAGGCACGTGCAGTTCGAATGGAAGACGATTGATTAATGAGTTCACTAAACCACTGCCTGTATGTATATAACGAGATCTGAACATGGCAACGACTTTTTATGTACTAATATTTTAAATAATATTATTGCATATTTATATCAACTGTAAATAATATATAAACTTAAATGCATGTGAAATTCGTCAGTATGAAAAATGAAGTTGATTAAGCAGCCCATGTCAATATCGATTCAAAATTTGGATAATATTACATCCGAATTTAATAAAACACAGTCACCTAGACATAGTTCTTTGTTACCAAATACAATCAGATGTATTATAAGTGGTCCCAGCAACTGTGGCAAAACTAACTTAATGTTAAGTTTAATTATGGATCCAAATGGTTTAAAATTTGAAAATATTTACTTGTATACAAAAACTCCGAATCAACCTAAATATCAGTTACTTCAAAATATATTAAAACGCGTTCCAGATGTGCGATATTTTCTGTTCAAGAGTACTGAAAATATTATAGAACCACACAATGCCAAAACGAATTCTCTTTTCATATTCGATGATGTTATATGTGACAAACAAAAAACTATGAGTGAATATTTTAGTATGGGTGGCCACAATCTAGTTGACTGTTTTTATTTGTGTCAGACCTATACTCACATACCGAAACATTTAATTCGAGACAATGCTAACTTTCTAGTACTCTTTAAACAAGATGACATGAATTTAAATCATATTTATAAAGATCACGTTAACACAGATATGAATTTCGCACGATTTAAGGATTTATGTTCACTATGCTGGAATGAAAGCAAGTATGGTTTCTTGGTAATTGATAAAGATAAAGAATTAAATAATGGACGGTATCGTTCAGGTTTTGATTCATACATAAAGGTCGGTAGTACATATTGAACTGTTGAACAAGTATGTCATTGTTATGTTCACAGATAATGAATAAAAAATATAAGCCGAAGAAGAAGGCACAGTCAAGTAATAATATTATTATTGACATTGAAAAAACAGCTGATAATATACGACGTAAATATAGAAGTATTGTAAACCGAGAGAGGAGTAGAAAAGATCTTTATGCAAAACAATATGATCCCATTGTAAAACCACTCACAAACGCACTTGATAAACTATCTATTCCGTTAATAACAGATATACATAAGAAACAAGACGAAAATATCAAACAGGAATCTAAAGAATTAATTGTAGATCAAATAGATTTTGATACATTACTTAAAATGGAAAATGGAAGAAGTGTAATTGAAGAGTATCTTAAAACACATACAGGGCCAATAATACGAAAATATATTAAACAATTATTATTTCGTGTTGGACAAAATAAGATTATAGATAAACAGTATGGTGTAAGACGCATAGGGAATGACTTTAAAATTGGAGATTCACACTTGTTTATGACAAGTGATGACAATATTATTATAAACAATAAACAGTATAAAGTAACACGAGGTCTGGCTCAGTTACTCTTTCTTAACTCTCCTAATAAAACAGAGTATACAGAGGAAGATTTACAAAACTATAAAGCTATTCTTGTCGATACAAACGCCCATAAGATAAATTACTTACCATTGGAACCGACTAAAAAGAATAATTCGTATACATACAAAAATATTATAAAATATATTGAATCTCAGCCAGTGACTGGAAAGGGTGGTACAAATTTAATACAAGTTTCTAAAAAACCAATTGATTTCAAATATTGGAACGATCCTTATGAATTAGTTCAACGACTTTATTTACTACATTCGATCGGCCATAGTGGACTTGATTCGGAAATAGCATCGATAGAAGAAGAGTTAAGAGAAGAGGACATCATTGTATAAAGTCAGTTTCATAATGTCAATCGACAAATTCGGACGATACTTGGATCCATTTTATATTACTTCGGGTGGTAAACATTCCTCTCCTTCGTCATGTAAAACTCAACTTCAATTTTCATTAACAAGCGAGGGTGATATAAATTTCAACAATAAACGATTAACTAATATCGGATTTCCACGCAATCTTTACGACGCTGCATCAAAAAAATATGTAGACGAGAGTGTCACTTCTTTTACAAAGAGTATACAAAACGATTTACAAATTGTACGAGACAGTGTAGCATTGCTTGTTAATAAACTAAATCAAGATACACAAAATATACAACATAATATTAGTCTCATTGAACAGACTCAAAATATTACACTTAAAGAAGAAATATCACGTATTCATGACTCAGTCAATGATTTAAACAAAGATTTACAAAGTGTAAAGAGTGTGGCTACAGACGTAGCAATTCTCAAGCAACAAATAAGTTATTTTATTCAACCCGAGAAAAAATAATAATGAGTAATATTAAACGTTTACTAACATATGAACTGCATAAACCAGCTCGTCGGAATTTTATTAGACGCAAAGTTATATTGCAAGGTTTCGATGACTTATGTGCCAGTGACAATAATAATGTCAAGTTTATACTTACTGTTATTGACACATACTCAAAGTTTGCATGGGCAATTCCAGTCGCCACAAAACCGGCAAAAAATGTAACGGCAGCTATGAAAATAATTCTTTCAAGTGGACGAGTACCAAGAAACCTACAAACAGATGACGGCAAAGAGTTTTTTAACAAAGATTTTAAGAAACTAATGGAAGATTATTACATAAATCACTATTCTACGTTTTCGCATTTAAAAGCTAGCATAGTTGAACGCTGGAACCGGACTCTTAAAACCAAAATGTGGGTAGAACTCAATTATAGGGGCTCCTATAAGTGGATAGATATTCTCAATAATTTGGTTGAAAAATATAATAACTCTAAACATCGTACAATACAAATGAAACCGGCAGAAGTTAAACAAGATACATACATTCAAGCCTATCGTAATAAAAGACATCATTTGTTGAAACCATCGTTATTTCAAGTGGGTGATCATGTCAGAATTAGTAAGCATAAACATGTGTTTGAAAAAGGATATACTCCAAATTGGACGACAGAAGTGTTTAGAATAGCTGAAGTAAAACATACAATACCTGTCACATTTATATTAGAAGACTTGGAAGGGAATCACATTAAAGGTGGATTTTATCAAGAAGAATTACAGAAGACAAAATATCCTGATACTGATTAGTTGAAAAAGTTTTACAAAGAAGAGGAAATAAATATTTTGTTAAGTGGTTAGGATTCGACAGTACATATAATTCATGGATTTAAAAAGATAGTTTAGTGTAATTATTGTATAATATGTAATGTACTGTAATAAAAATTATAAATAAATGTTAAAAAATATATAATTATGGTTGTTTTATTCCTAGCTCCTTAAAGTTGCAATTTGTTTATTTAATAATTCCTACACTCAACCCATGAGTTGATCTCAGCGTTTGTATTTATTTTCTTAAGACATTCATCGGTAGCAAGAGCGTATCTTTATATTTTCTATATGGACAATGAATAAAATTATTATTTCTTTAAACTATAAGATTATGTATTAAGTAATATGCTAGTATGCACGATGCACGTTAACATAATATCAGAATACTCATATTTACGTAAAATACACTCTAAATCACAGCAACAAATTCTCCTACAGGCGCGGCGCCCATGACAAAGAATAAGTATGATTATTTATATTTTATCTAGGAACAATGAATGTGTAGTAGTAATGGCTTACTTGGTTAGCGCGCTCCGACTCGCTAAGCAAAGTCTGAGATCTGGGGTTCAAATCCCAGTGACGACAAACCTATATTTTTTTTTTATTTAATTAAATAACATGATATTTTCTTACAACTATATGTCTTTCTATTACTAATATACTAGTATGCTGCACACCAACATGCACGTTGCACATTACCATAATATCAAAACACACATATTTATACGTAAATACATACTAAACCCACAAGCACATCCACGCTGCGCCACCTATGTCAAGTCGCGCATGCTCAATTAACACTATACTCCAATTCGCTAAATTCAATCAGCTCATGCCAAAATTACAAACGCGATTCGTTCAAACTCTGGCAACCCATCTCTCTCGATTTTCCTTCTACTCTTGCAGCTCTCTCGGACACCTAGAATGTCCATTTAGCCAGGATTACACGTCTTTGTCTTATACATTGAAAAGACTCGCTCTGGAGCCTCCTATACTACTTAGCAATTTTCTTCTTGCAATGTTTTCTTTTAGCTAAAATATGATGAAGAATTATAAAATTCGGGCGCGGAAGCAAATATTTACATGATTTTTTACAAAAATAAAGTCAGATTTTACCTATTCTTGAAATGGATATTTTTGTTAAAGCATTCGTATTCATGCTTTAGTATCTATACTATGGATGGTTTTAAGCAATGGACATCCAAAAGTGACGAATATGTGGTACCAATCAGATAATAAACGTTCAATTTTCGGGTGTCATTTTAATAAATACGTTGTATATTGTAAGCTAAATGCGCTGGATTCTAGAATACCTACCACATTTGAAATAGCAATTTTCTTGTTGCAATGTGTTCTTTTAAATAAAATGTTATAAATATTTATAAAATTCGGGCGCGGAAGCAAATATTTATATGTTTTTTTGCAAAAATAAAGTCAGATTTTTACTTATTCTTGAAATGGGTATTTTTGTTAAAACATTCATATTCATGCTTTAGGATCTATACTATGGATGGTTTTAAGCATTGGACATGTAAAAGTGATCAACACGTGGTACCAATCAGATAATAAACATTCAATTTTCGAGTGTCATTTTAATGAATACGTTGTATATTGTAATCTACATGGGCGGGATTCTAGAATACCTACCATACTTGAAATAGCAATTTTCTTATTGCAATGTTTCCTTTTAGCTAAAGTATGATGAATAATTATAAAATTCGGGCGCAGAAGCAAATATTTATATGATTTTTTACAAAAATATAGTCAGATTTGACCTATACTTGAAATGGATATTTTTGTTAAAACATTCATATTCATGCTTTAAGGTATATACTATGGATGGTTTTAAGCATTGGACATACAAAAGTGGTCGACACGTAGTATCAATCAGATAATAAACATTTAATTTTCGGGTGTCATTTTAATGAATACGTTGTATATTGAAATCTACATAGGCGGGATTCTAGAATACCTACCACACTTGAAATAGCAATTTTCTTATTGCAATGTTCCTTTTAGCTAAAATGTGATGAATAATTATAAAATTCGGGCGCGGAAGCAAATATTTATATGATTTTTTACAAAAATAATGTCAGATTTTACCTTTTCTTGAAGAATACGTTGTACATTGTAAGCTACATGGGCTGGATTCTAGAATACCTACCACACTTGAAATAGCAATTTTCTTTTTGCAATGTTTCCTTTTAGCTAAATTATGATGAAGATTTATAAAATTCGGGCGCGGAAGCAAATATTTGTATGACTTTTTACAAAAATAAATCAGATTTTGCATATTCTTGAATCGGATATTTTTGTTAAAACATTCATATTCTTGCTTTAGGATCTATACTATAGATAATTTTAGCATTGGACATGCAAAAGTGACCATAACGTAGTACCAATCAAATAATAAACATTAAATTTTCGGGTGTCATTTTAATGAATACGTTGTATATTGTAAGCTACATGCGCTGGATTCTAGAATACCTACTACACTTGAAATAGCAATTTTCTAGTTGCAATGTTTTCTTTTAGCTAATATATGATGAAGATTTATATAATTCGAGCGCGAAAGTAAATATTTATATGATTTTTTACAAAAATAAAGTCAGATTTTACCTTTTTTGATGAATACGTTGTATATTGTAAGCTACATGGGCCGGATTTTAGAATACCTACCATTTTTATTTTAGCTAAAATATGAAGAAGATTAAATAAATTCGGGTGCGGAAGCAAATATTTATATTATTTTTTTTACAAAAATTAAGTCAGATTTTACCCATTCTTGATGAATACGTTGTATATTGTAAGCTACATGGGCTGGATTCTAGAATACCTACCACAATAGAAAGAGCAATTTTCTTGTTGTATTGTTTTCTTTTAGCTAAAATATGATGATATGAAGATTAATAAAATTCAGGCGCGGAAGCAAATATTTATATGATTATTTTACAAAAATTAAGTCAGATTTTACCTATTCTTGATGAATACGTTGTATATTGTATGCTACATGTGCTGGATTCTAGAATAACTACCACACTAGAAATAGCAATTTTCTTGTTGCAATGATATATTTTAGCTAAAATATGATTAAGAATTATAAAAAACGTGTGCGCAAGCAAATATTTATATAATTTTTTAGAAAAATAAAGTCAGATTTGACCTATTCTTGAAATGGATATTTTTGCTATAACATTCATATTCATGCTTTAGGATCTATACTATGGATAATTTTAGCATTGGACATGCAAAAGTGACCATAACGTTGTACCAATCAGATATTAATTATTCAATTTTCGGGTATCATTTTAATGAATACGTTGTATATTGTAAGCTACGTGGGCTGGATCCTAGAATACCTACCACACTTGAAATATCAATTTTCTTGTTGCAATGTTATCTTATAGCTAAAATATGATAAAGAATTATAAATTTCGGGGAAGCAAATATTTATATGATTTTTTACAAAAATAAAGTCAGATTTTACCTATTCTTGATGAATACGTTGTATATTGTAAGCTACATGGGCTGGATTCTAGAATACCTACCACACTTGAAATAGCAATTTTCTTGTTGCAATGTTTTCTTTTAGCTAAAATATGATAAAAAAATTTAAAATTCGGGCGCGGAAGCAAATATTTATATGATTTTTTACAAAAATTAAGCCAGGTTTTATCTTTTCTTGATGAATACGTTGTATATTGTAAGCTACATGGGCTGGATTGTAGATTACCTACCACACTTGAAATAGCAATTTTCTTGTTGCAATGTTTTTTTTTAGCTAAAATATGATGAAGAATTAAAAAATTCTAGCGCGGAATCAAATATTTATATGATTTTTAAGAAAAATAAAGTCAGATTTTACCTTTTCTTGATGAATACGTTTTATATTGTAAGCTACCTGGGCTGGATTCTAGAACATGTATCACACTTGAAATAGCAATTTTGTTGTTGCAATGTTTTCTATTAGCTAAAATATGACTCAAGAATTATAAAATTCGGGCGCGGAAGCAAAATATTTATATGATTTTTTACAAAAATAAAGTCACATTTTACCTATTCTTGAAATGGATATTTTTGTTAAAACATTTATATACATACTTTTAGGATCTATACTATGGATAATTTTAGCATTGGACATGCAAAAGTGACCATACCGTGGTACAAATCAGATAATAAACATTAAATTTTCGGGTGTCATTTTAATGAATACGTTGTATATTGTAAGGTACATGGGCTGGATTCTAGATACCTACCATACTTGAAATAGCAATTTTCTTGTTGCAATGTTTTCTTTGAGCTAAAATATGATGAAGAATTACAAAATTCGGGCGCGGAAGCAAATATTTATATGATTTTTTACAAAAATAATGTCGGATTTTACCTATTCTTGATGAATACGTTGTATATTGTAAGCTACATGGGCTGGATTCTATAATAGCTACCACAGTTGAAATAGCAATTTTCTTGTTGCAATGTTTTCTTTTAGCTAAAATATGATGAAGAATTATAAAATTCGGGCGCGGAAGCAAATATTTATATGATTTTTAAAAAAATAAAGTCAGATTTTACCTATTCTTGATTAATACGTTGTATATTGCACGCTACATGGGCTGGGTTCTACGATACCTACCACACTTAAAATAGCAATTTTCTTGTTGCAATGTTTTCTTTTAGCTAAAATATGATGAAGAATTACAAAATTCGGGCGCGGAAGCAAGTATTTATATGATTTTTTACAAAAATAATGTCAGATTTTACCTATTCTTGATGAATACGTTGTATATTGTAAGCTACATGAGCTGGATTCTATAATAGCTACCACAGTTGAAATAGCAATTTTCTTGTTGCAATGTTTTCTTTTAGCTAAAATATGATGAAGAATTATAAAATTCGGGTGCAGAAGCAAATATTTATATTATTTTTTTACAAAAATAAAGTCAGATTTTACCTATTTTTGATGAATACGTTGTATATTGCAAGCTACATGGGCCAGATTCTAGAATACCTAACACACTTGAAATAGCATTTTTCTTGTTGCAATGTTTTCTTTTAACTGAATAATTTTAGCATTGGACATGCAAAAGTGACCATACTGTGGTACCAATCAGATAATAAACATTTAATTTTCGGGTGTCATTTTAATAAATACGTTGTATATTGTAAGCTACATGGGCTGGATTCTAGAATACCTACCACACTTTTTACAAAAAGTTTGTCGTCACTGGGATTTGAACCCCAGATCTCACACTCCGCTCAGCGAGTCGAAGCGCGCTACAAGTATGTCTTCGTCTACACGTTCAACAGACTCATCTTGGACTATTTGGAAAAGACAATACTTCATTTGGTGTAAATGACGTATATCCTTTTACAGTAGATGTTATGCCTAATGTTTTCGTGCGATCAATTTCGATTCCATTCAATTCGTAACGTATTTTTTCAAACAAGTAGACTATTCCATTGTTGATGAACTTAATTTCTGCCTATGGACCTTGCTGACCAGCTTCAATTTTGCCTTCTATGTAAAGAAAACTGTGTAATGGTAGTGTGTATATATCTTGCTGCTGAATTGGTATACGTATCTCGTCATTATTATTAAAAGTGGTTGTCACATATGGCTGGTGTGTATGCCACTCTATGCGGGTAATAGACTCGTCGAACGTAATATCTTCGTCCTTTGATAACATATCATCAGTGATGTATGTTGTTGCACTGCTCATGTTTTAACTTATAGCCAAGAGCTCTCAGGATGTTTTGATTGTATGTTGTTAACTTCGGAACGGAAGAATCGGTTCTGATACTTTTTTGAGATGAGCATTTGTATTTATGAAAAATAGATTTTCCTCTTCTTCTTCTTTGTGAAATCACTAAAGGATAACCAACACGTAGTGAATTTTTATTTTGTTTCTTCTGTAATAACATGGTATTAAAGCTGTTTGATGTGTACTCTTACTGTGATGGCTTCTCCACGAAAATTGACCAAATTATTATCTTGGTCGAGTATTTTAAGTGTTATATTATCAATTGTATTTACTCGAAGTGGCAGATAGATTATATTGTTAGGATTTTCTATTATTTTATAACCAGGTGGTACCATTGGTGTAAATTCATGAATTGTATGCATTAATTTCTCATTTATATAAGATCCTGTTGTGATGTTACATTCTATGCGTATATTAGACACTTTAATAATTTGTACAGGTATATCCGATTCATGCCATTTATTTGGTTCGAGAATTCGTTCTGTAAATCCCAAAAGAGATCCAAAACTATTTGGTTTATTAAAATAAATCCATTGACTGCACTTTATTTCACTCTTTAATGTATTATTATTGGCTCTCAGTTCAAAATTAATTTCACTAGGTAATTGTGATTTAACATATTCATTTATGTCTTTAATTTCATAAGATCCTTCTGCAAGATATATGTGTGAATCACCAATATATAATCTACTATTTTTTTCTTCTGTATTTGGTATAGAATTGTATGTTTGAAAAAGCACTAAACCCAATTCGTAATTTGTGTCTTTTTTTAATTCAGTTGCCGGAAAAAAATTCGCATTTAATATAGAACTATTACTTTGTAACGTTAATGTTAAAGACATTATTATGTTCACGTTCCAAATAGTATCACTTAAATGATTCTCTTGTGTTACTGTCCACTAGTTTTATTTCATAAGAAATTTTAAACAAAGATGACCACATACTACTGTACTAGGCTCGTGTTCTTGATTGTAATTATAGAAAATTTTGCAATTACCGAGATACCTTATTATTTCTTTTGGAGGTGGTAAGTTGCCTATGCTGTCAAAGTAAATTACATTATAGCCACGTTTTTTGTAAGCTATCCAATGTGTTCCTTTTCCATCTAAATCATCCAAATTAACTATAGCATATTCATTCATTCTTGGATTGTTTGGCAAATCATTACGCATATATACTCGTCGAAAGAATGGTATTTCGTAATGACGAGCATAGTTTTCTAAATCCACATTAGTTAGCGGTACTCTCGGTAATTTTAATGGTTTTTTGGAAACGGGGTTAGATATAATCCGAATCCTTTAGATGTAGGAGCTACTTGTATGCCTTTTCCTATAGCTATAGCTTCCATATTACGGTTATGACGCTTATTTTTCTCTAACTCCTTTCTAGCATTCTTAGCAGAAATTATTGTTTTTGCTACCCCTGCTGCCCCACCAGTAAGAGCTCCCAGTGCAGATAATCCAGCAAAAATAGGTATTAATGGAAGAATACCACCAGTCTTCGGTAATGGGATTATTATTTCTTTATTTATAGTAGGAATAGATGGTTTGTGATTACTAACTTCTCGTTTAGCTGCTTTCAATGCTGTTTTTATAATTCCTTTGGTGAAAAATCATCCATAAGTTTGCTTGATTTTCCTTTCGATTTACTGGCTAACTTTGCTATTTTCTTTATTGTATTAAAAGTTGGTTTTTTATTTGCCCGTTTTTTAATTTTATTTTTTACACCCATCTTCATTCCCATTCCTTGTTTCCGTTTAACTTGCATGGTGTTGGCTATACTCCACGTTGTAGCTTTCTCTCCCAATGAAGAATCTGAGGCTAATACTCTTGACCAGGCTTTATCTTCTAATACTTTATCTGCCTCGTGACGAGCAGTCAAATTTTCTTTATTTCGAGAATATGCTATGTCGTGTTCCTTACACGCTTTGTCTAACTCATTTATTCCGGGGTCGCTCCGTTCTAAACGTTTCTGAAGTTTAGTACCGGGACCACAATACTGGTAACCAGGCACGTGCAGTTCGAATGGAAGACGATTGATTAATGAGTTCACTAAACCACTGCCTGTATGTATATAACGAGATCTGAACATGGCAACGACTTTTTATGTACTAATATTACTCTGAGATAGCGCGTATATTTATATCAACTGTAAATAATATATAAACTTAAATGCATGTGAAATTCGTCAGTATGAAAAATGAAGTTGATTAAGCAGCCCATGTCAATATCGATTCAAAATTTGGATAATATTACATCCGAATTTAATAAAACACAGTCACCTAGACATAGTTCTTTGTTACCAAATACAATCAGATGTATTATAAGTGGTCCCAGCAACTGTGGCAAAACTAACTTAATGTTAAGTTTAATTATGGATCCAAATGGTTTAAAATTTGAAAATATTTACTTGTATACAAAAACTCCGAATCAACCTAAATATCAGTTACTTCAAAATATATTAAAACGCGTTCCAGATGTGCGATATTTTCTGTTCAAGAGTACTGAAAATATTATAGAACCACACAATGCCAAAACGAATTCTCTTTTCATATTCGATGACGTTATATGTGACAAACAAAAAACTATGAGTGAATATTTTAGTATGGGTCGCCACAATCTAGTTGACTGTTTTTATTTGTGTCAGACCTATACTCACATACCGAAACATTTAATTCGAGACAATGCTAACTTTCTAGTACTCTTTAAACAAGATGACATGAATTTAAATCATATTTATAAAGATCACGTTAACACAGATATGAATTTCGCACGATTTAAGGATTTATGTTCACTATGCTGGAATGAAAGCAAGTATGGTTTCTTGGTAATTGATAAAGATAAAGAATTAAATAATGGACGGTATCGTTCAGGTTTTGATTCATACATAAAGGTCGGTAGTACATATTGAACTGTTGAACAAGTATGTCATTGTTATGTTCACAGATAATGAATAAAAAATATAAGCCGAAGAAGAAGGCACAGTCAAGTAATAATATTATTATTGACATTGAAAAAACAGCTGATAATATACGACGTAAATATAGAAGTATTGTAAACCGAGAGAGGAGTAGAAAAGATCTTTATGCAAAACAATATGATCCCATTGTAAAACCACTCACAAACGCACTTGATAAACTATCTATTCCGTTAATAACAGATATACATAAGAAACAAGACGAAAATATCAAACAGGAATCTAAAGAATTAATTGTAGATCAAATAGATTTTGATACATTACTTAAAATGGAAAATGGAAGAAGTGTAATTGAAGAGTATCTTAAAACACATACAGGGCCAATAATACGAAAATATATTAAACAATTATTATTTCGTGTTGGACAAAATAAGATTATAGATAAACAGTATGGTGTAAGACGCATAGGGAATGACTTTAAAATTGGAGATTCACACTTGTTTATGACAAGTGATGACAATATTATTATAAACAATAAACAGTATAAAGTAACACGAGGTCTGGCTCAGTTACTCTTTCTTAACTCTCCTAATAAAACAGAGTATACAGAGGAAGATTTACAAAACTATAAAGCTATTCTTGTCGATACAAACGCCCATAAGATAAATTACTTACCATTGGAACCGACTAAAAAGAATAATTCGTATACATACAAAAATATTATAAAATATATTGAATCTCAGCCAGTGACTGGAAAGGGTGGTACAAATTTAATACAAGTTTCTAAAAAACCAATTGATTTCAAATATTGGAACGATCCTTATGAATTAGTTCAACGACTTTATTTACTACATTCGATCGGCCATAGTGGACTTGATTCGGAAATAGCATCGATAGAAGAAGAGTTAAGAGAAGAGGACATCATTGTATAAAGTCAGTTTCATAATGTCAATCGACAAATTCGGACGATACTTGGATCCATTTTATATTACTTCGGGTGGTAAACATTCCTCTCCTTCGTCATGTAAAACTCAACTTCAATTTTCATTAACAAGCGAGGGTGATATAAATTTCAACAATAAACGATTAACTAATATCGGATTTCCACGCAATCTTTACGACGCTGCATCAAAAAAATATGTAGACGAGAGTGTCACTTCTTTTACAAAGAGTATACAAAACGATTTACAAATTGTACGAGACAGTGTAGCATTGCTTGTTAATAAACTAAATCAAGATACACAAAATATACAACATAATATTAGTCTCATTGAACAGACTCAAAATATTACACTTAAAGAAGAAATATCACGTATTCATGACTCAGTCAATGATTTAAACAAAGATTTACAAAGTGTAAAGAGTGTGGCTACAGACGTAGCAATTCTCAAGCAACAAATAAGTTATTTTATTCAACCCGAGGAAAAATAATAATGAGTAATATTAAGCGTTTACTAACATATGAACTGCATAAACCAGCTCGTCGGAATTTTATTAGACGCAAAGTTATATTGCAAGGTTTCGATGACTTATGTGCCAGTGACAATAATAATGTCAAGTTTATACTTACTGTTATTGACACATACTCAAAGTTTGCATGGGCAATTCCAGTCGCCACAAAACCGGCAAAAAATGTAACGGCAGCTATGAAAATAATTCTTTCAAGTGGACGAGTACCAAGAAACCTACAAACAGATGACGGCAAAGAGTTTTTTAACAAAGATTTTAAGAAACTAATGGAAGATTATTACATAAATCACTATTCTACGTTTTCGCATTTAAAAGCTAGCATAGTTGAACGCTGGAACCGGACTCTTAAAACCAAAATGTGGGTAGAACTCAATTATAGGGGCTCCTATAAGTGGATAGATATTCTCAATAATTTGGTTGAAAAATATAATAACTCTAAACATCGTACAATACAAATGAAACCGGCAGAAGTTAAACAAGATACATACATTCAAGCCTATCGTAATAAAAGACATCATTTGTTGAAACCATCGTTATTTCAAGTGGGTGATCATGTCAGAATTAGTAAGCATAAACATGTGTTTGAAAAAGGATATACTCCAAATTGGACGACAGAAGTGTTTAGAATAGCTGAAGTAAAACATACAATACCTGTCACATTTATATTAGAAGACTTGGAAGGGAATCACATTAAAGGTGGATTTTATCAAGAAGAATTACAGAAGACAAAATATCCTGATACTGATTAGTTGAAAAAGTTTTACAAAGAAGAGGAAATAAATATTTTGTTAAGTGGTTAGGATTCGACAGTACATATAATTCATGGATTTAAAAAGATAGTTTAGTGTAATTATTGTATAATATGTAATGTACTGTAATAAAAATTATAAATAAATGTTAAAAAATATATAATTATGGTTGTTTTATTCCTAGCTCCTTAAAGTTGCAATTTGTTTATTTAATAATTCCTACACTCAACCCATGAGTTGATCTCAGCGTTTGTATTTATTTTCTTAAGACATTCATCGGTAGCAAGAGCGTATCTTTATATTTTCTATATGGACAATGAATAAAATTATTATTTCTTTAAACTATAAGATTATGTATTAAGTAATATGCTAGTATGCACGATGCACGTTAACATAATATCAGAATACTCATATTTACGTAAAATACACTCTAAATCACAGCAACAAATTCTCCTACAGGCGCGGCGCCCATGACAAAGAATAAGTATGATTATTTATATTTTATCTAGGAACAATGAATGTGTAGTAGTAATGGCTTACTTGGTTAGCGCGCTCCGACTCGCTAAGCAAAGTCTGAGATCTGGGGTTCAAATCCCAGTGACGACAAACCTATATTTTTTTTTTATTTAATTAAATAACATGATATTTTCTTACAACTATATGTCTTTCTATTACTAATATACTAGTATGCTGCACACCAACATGCACGTTGCACATTACCATAATATCAAAACACACATATTTATACGTAAATACATACTAAACCCACAAGCACATCCACGCTGCGCCACCTATGTCAAGTCGCGCATGCTCAATTAACACTATACTCCAATTCGCTAAATTCAATCAGCTCATGCCAAAATTACAAACGCGATTCGTTCAAACTCTGGCAACCCATCTCTCTCGATTTTCCTTCTACTCTTGCAGCTCTCTCGGACACCTAGAATGTCCATTTAGCCAGGATTACACGTCTTTGTCTTATACATTGAAAAGACTCGCTCTGGAGCCTCCTATACTACTTAGCAATTTTCTTCTTGCAATGTTTTCTTTTAGCTAAAATATGATGAAGAATTATAAAATTCGGGCGCGGAAGCAAATATTTACATGATTTTTTACAAAAATAAAGTCAGATTTTACCTATTCTTGAAATGGATATTTTTGTTAAAGCATTCGTATTCATGCTTTAGTATCTATACTATGGATGGTTTTAAGCAATGGACATCCAAAAGTGACGAATATGTGGTACCAATCAGATAATAAACGTTCAATTTTCGGGTGTCATTTTAATAAATACGTTGTATATTGTAAGCTAAATGCGCTGGATTCTAGAATACCTACCACATTTGAAATAGCAATTTTCTTGTTGCAATGTGTTCTTTTAAATAAAATGTTATAAATATTTATAAAATTCGGGCGCGGAAGCAAATATTTATATGTTTTTTTGCAAAAATAAAGTCAGATTTTTACTTATTCTTGAAATGGGTATTTTTGTTAAAACATTCATATTCATGCTTTAGGATCTATACTATGGATGGTTTTAAGCATTGGACATGTAAAAGTGATCGACACGTGGTACCAATCAGATAATAAACATTCAATTTTCGAGTGTCATTTTAATGAATACGTTGTATATTGTAATCTACATGGGCGGGATTCTAGAATACCTACCATACTTGAAATAGCAATTTTCTTATTGCAATGTTTCCTTTTAGCTAAAGTATGATGAATAATTATAAAATTCGGGCGCAGAAGCAAATATTTATATGATTTTTTACAAAAATATAGTCAGATTTGACCTATACTTGAAATGGATATTTTTGTTAAAACATTCATATTCATGCTTTAAGGTATATACTATGGATGGTTTTAAGCATTGGACATACAAAAGTGGTCGACACGTAGTATAAATCAGATAATAAACATTTAATTTTCGGGTGTCATTTTAATGAATACGTTGTATATTGAAATCTACATAGGCGGGATTCTAGAATACCTACCACACTTGAAATAGCAATTTTCTTATTGCAATGTTCCTTTTAGCTAAAATGTGATGAATAATTATAAAATTCGGGCGCGGAAGCAAATATTTATATGATTTTTTACAAAAATAATGTCAGATTTTACCTTTTCTTGAAGAATACGTTGTACATTGTAAGCTACATGGGCTGGATTCTAGAATACCTACCACACTTGAAATAGCAATTTTCTTTTGCAATGTTTCCTTTTAGCTAAATTATGATGAAGATTTATAAAATTCGGGCACGGAAGCAAATATTTGTATGACTTTTTACAAAAATAAATCAGATTTTGCATATTCTTGAATCGGATATTTTTGTTAAAACATTCATATTCTTGACTCTGAGATAGCGCGTATAGATAATTTTAGCATTGGACATGCAAAAGTGACCATAACGTAGTACCAATCAAATAATAAACATTAAATTTTCGGGTGTCATTTTAATGAATACGTTGTATATTGTAAGCTACATGCGCTGGATTCTAGAATACCTACTACACTTGAAATAGCAATTTTCTAGTTGCAATGTTTTCTTTTAGCTAATATATGATGAAGATTTATATAATTCGAGCGCGAAAGTAAATATTTATATGATTTTTTACAAAAATAAAGTCAGATTTTACCTTTTTTGATGAATACGTTGTATATTGTAAGCTACATGGGCCGGATTTTAGAATACCTACCATTTTTATTTTAGCTAAAATATGAAGAAGATTAAATAAATTCGGGTGCGGAAGCAAATATTTATATTATTTTTTTTACAAAAATTAAGTCAGATTTTACCCATTCTTGATGAATACGTTGTATATTGTAAGCTACATGGGCTGGATTCTAGAATACCTACCACAATAGAAAGAGCAATTTTCTTGTTGTATTGTTTTCTTTTAGCTAAAATATGATGATATGAAGATTAATAAAATTCAGGCGCGGAAGCAAATATTTATATGATTATTTTACAAAAATTAAGTCAGATTTTACCTATTCTTGATGAATACGTTGTATATTGTATGCTACATGTGCTGGATTCTAGAATAACTACCACACTAGAAATAGCAATTTTCTTGTTGCAATGATATATTTTAGCTAAAATATGATTAAGAATTATAAAAAACGTGTGCGCAAGCAAATATTTATATAATTTTTTAGAAAAATAAAGTCAGATTTGACCTATTCTTGAAATGGATATTTTTGCTATAACATTCATATTCATGCTTTAGGATCTATACTATGGATAATTTTAGCATTGGACATGCAAAAGTGACCATAACGTTGTACCAATCAGATATTAATTATTCAATTTTCGGGTATCATTTTAATGAATACGTTGTATATTGTAAGCTACGTGGGCTGGATCCTAGAATACCTACCACACTTGAAATATCAATTTTCTTGTTGCAATGTTATCTTATAGCTAAAATATGATAAAGAATTATAAATTTCGGGGAAGCAAATATTTATATGATTTTTTACAAAAATAAAGTCAGATTTTACCTATTCTTGATGAATACGTTGTATATTGTAAGCTACATGGGCTGGATTCTAGAATACCTACCACACTTGAAATAGCAATTTTCTTGTTGCAATGTTTTCTTTTAGCTAAAATATGATAAAAAAATTTAAAATTCGGGCGCGGAAGCAAATATTTATATGATTTTTTACAAAAATTAAGCCAGGTTTTATCTTTTCTTGATGAATACGTTGTATATTGTAAGCTACATGGGCTGGATTGTAGATTACCTACCACACTTGAAATAGCAATTTTCTTGTTGCAATGTTTTTTTTTAGCTAAAATATGATGAAGAATTAAAAAATTCTAGCGCGGAATCAAATATTTATATGATTTTTAAGAAAAATAAAGTCAGATTTTACCTTTTCTTGATGAATACGTTTTATATTGTAAGCTACCTGGGCTGGATTCTAGAACATGTATCACACTTGAAATAGCAATTTTGTTGTTGCAATGTTTTCTATTAGCTAAAATATGACTCAAGAATTATAAAATTCGGGCGCGGAAGCAAAATATTTATATGATTTTTTACAAAAATAAAGTCACATTTTACCTATTCTTGAAATGGATATTTTTGTTAAAACATTTATATACATACTTTTAGGATCTATACTATGGATAATTTTAGCATTGGACATGCAAAAGTGACCATACCGTGGTACAAATCAGATAATAAACATTAAATTTTCGGGTGTCATTTTAATGAATACGTTGTATATTGTAAGGTACATGGGCTGGATTCTAGATACCTACCATACTTGAAATAGCAATTTTCTTGTTGCAATGTTTTCTTTGAGCTAAAATATGATGAAGAATTACAAAATTCGGGCGCGGAAGCAAATATTTATATGATTTTTTACAAAAATAATGTCAGATTTTACCTATTCTTGATGAATACGTTGTATATTGTAAGCTACATGGGCTGGATTCTATAATAGCTACCACAGTTGAAATAGCAATTTTCTTGTTGCAATGTTGCCTTTTAGCAAAAATATGATAAAAAATTACAAAATTCGACCGCGAAAGCAAATATTTTTAAGATTTTTTACAAAAATAAAGTCAGATTTTACCTATTCTTGTTGAATATGTTGTATACTGTAAGATACATGGGCTGGATTCTAGAATACCTACCACACTTGAAAAAGCAATTTTCTTGTTGCAATGTTTTCTTTTAGCTAATATATGATAAAAATTATAAAATTTGGGGGCGGAAGCAAATATTTATATGATTTTTTACAAAAATAAAGTCAGATTTTATCGTTTCTTGATGAATACGTGGTATATTGTTAGCTACATGGGATGGATTCTAGAATACCTAACACACTTGAAATAGCAATTTTCTTGTTGCAATGTTTTCTTTTAGCTAAAATATGATGAAGAATTATAAAATTCGGGCGCGAAGGCAAATATTTACATGATTTTTTACAAAAATAAATTCAGATTTAACCTATTCTTGATGAATTCGTTGTATATTTTAAGCTAAATGGGCTGGATTCTAGAATATCTACTACACATGAAATAGCAATTTTCTTGTTGCAATGTTTTCTTTTAACTAAAATATGATGAAGAATTATGATATTCGGGCGCGGAAGCAAATATTTATATGATTTGTTACAAAAATAAAGTCAGATTTTACCTATTCTTAAAATGGATATTTTTATTAAAACATTTATAATAATGCTTTAGGATCTATACTATGGATAGTTTTAAGCATTGGACATGCAAAAGTGACCAAAACGTGGTACCAATCAGATAATAAACATTCAATTTTTGGGTGTCTTTTTAATGAATACTTTGTATATTGTAAGCTACATGGGCTGGATTCTAGAATACCTACCACACTTAAAATAGCAATTTTCTTGTTGATGAAGGGCTCCAATTCAGAATGCATTATTATTATTAAAAAAGGAATGTGAAAAAAGCGATCTGATTTTTATATTATTTATTTAAATTCTTATGGTGATCGTTTCGGCTTATAATGCCATCCACAGGCCACAGCTGAAAATACATTATAAATAAAAATATATTGTGTTAATGTTATATTTAGAACTTGAATTTATGAAAATAATAGTGAAACATTTGATAAGAATAAAGAAAATGTTTGAATAATATTATTGTGAATATTTAAACAATATTTGAATTGAAGAAACTTGTGCTG
The DNA here is from genome assembly GCA_035578165.1 of Stenolophus ochropezus. Lineage (NCBI taxonomy): Eukaryota > Metazoa > Arthropoda > Insecta > Coleoptera > Carabidae > Stenolophus > Stenolophus ochropezus. The sequence goes on along the minus strand of JAQOWZ010000074.1, from coordinate 133,913 downwards.
TCTCTTAAGGTTATGAAATCAATAAACTTAATACAAACAAGATATATTGCATAAATGTATAAATAAAGAAAATCATAAATACTAACCGTCTAGAAATATTGAGAATAAAGTTGAAATGAAAATTTTGAAGAAATATAGTTGGAAAATTTTAGAAATTAAATCTGTGATGTTGTGGAACCAGGAAGATAAGATTGACTGAAGAATTTTTTCAGAAGTAGAAATTTTAATATCTTTAGTGAAATTTAGTTTTTTATGAAATTAATATTTAATTTTTAAAAGGCGGTAAATGTTTAAATATATGCTGTTCTGGGAAGTTATTCGTTTCGTTTAGTAATTTGTGATTGTAGTGTAAATGTTTTAGTATTTCGTATTTTTCAAGTATCAGTAGTTTGTGTAAGTTAGTCTCTGTATGTAGAAGTTGAAGGTTATTTATGGATGTGTTGTGATTGTGATTTTTTAAATGTGTACCTAATGCTGAAGGCGGGGTGTTTTTTAAATGTTCTTGGAATCGGGTTTTTATATTTCTTCTGGTTTGACCTATGTAGATACTGTTACAGTTGTTACATTTTATTTTGTATATGCTACTTTTATTCATATTATCTATTGTGGGTGTGTTGTTTTTAATTCTGTTGTAAATGTTTGGTTGTGATTTTGAAGTTAAAATTATATTATATTTTTCGGTTATGCGTTTTAAGTTTTTGTATGTTTCAATATGAAAGGGATTTGAGATAAAAGTTTTCTTTTGTTTAATATGTTTATAAATTTCTTACGTATTAAATTCCGATACAAACTATCAAAGAACGAGGAAGATGAGATTTACCAGAAAATACTTAAACAGGAAATAAGACGACAACAATATAACAGCTCCATCATCGATACAAAACTAAAATTCCTCCACAGAAACCTCTTAACATTCTTACACACAATAGAATATGAAACACTGATTACACAGTTATAAGAAGAAATATTTTTTAAAAACTACGACACAGACCATAAAAGACCTACGAAACTACAACGCCTTATAGACAAAAACACCACAACCACCACACATAACAAAAATTTCAATAGACATAGAAACACAACTCTACAATCACCCCAACAAAAACAACATAACCCCAGAAATCACACAATGCCTACAAGAACTCACCAAACCCACACGAACCACACATAAGGTACGTGAGAACAATAAATTAATACAAACAAGATCAAATTTTAACAATACTTTCAAATCCATTATTAAAAAAATTTCAGACAATAATCTCACTATAACTAAAGCAGATAAGAACGCCGGTCTAGTAATTTTAAATACTCAAGAATATATAGATAAAACTCAAAATTTTTTTACAGAAAACAATATCAAACCTTTGACAAAAAACCCTATTTCAGCATATAACATAAACATCAGACAAACATTTAACAACTGCTCTAACACTTTAGAAAAATTTAACATATACCCATATCAAATTATAGACAAAAACCCACAAACCCCTTGTCTCTATAGCCTCATTAAACTCCATACGAGGGTGGTCCGATAAGTATTTAGCCTACAAAAGAATAACAATTTTTTTTGAATAATGGCGATTTATTTTTCAACATAATCTCCTTTGAGTTCTATACACTCGATCCAGCGATGCTCCAACTTCTGTAACCCGTCAGAAAAAAACATTTTCTGAAGGTGTGCAAAGTAGGCTTTCGTGGCGGTGATAACTGCCCCATTCGACTGAAATTTCTGCCCAGCGAGTGACTTTTTCAAATTTGGAAACAAAAAAAAGTCGCACAGGGTCAAATCCGGAGAATACGGTGGGTGGGGTAGCAGTTCGTAGCCTAATTCTACCAATTTGGCTGTGGCGACGGCGGAGGTGTGAGCCGGTGCATTGTCACGGTGGAAAAGCATTCGTTTATTCGACAAATGGGGCCGTTTTTTCTGCAATTCGGCGTCGAATCGGCCCAATAATTCGGCATAGTAGAGCCCTGTAATCGTTTTACCCTTCTCCAGGTAGTCGATGTAGATCACACCTTTTGAATTCCAGAAAACCGTGGCCATAACCTTTCCGGCCGATAGGACAGTCTTCGCCTTCTTTGGAGCACGTTCGCCGGGTGAAGTCCACTGTTTCGACTGTTCCTTGGTCTCTGGTGTGTACCAGTGTACCCATGTTTCGTCGACGGTCACGAAACGACTCAGAAACTCCTTCGGATTGCGCCTAAACATCGTCAAATCCTGCTCTGAAGTGGTCTCACGGATGCGCATGTTGTCAGGGGTGAACAAACGCGGCACCCATCGCGCCGACTGCTTTCTCATACCCAATAATTCATGCAAGGTATGACCCACGCGGTCTTTTGAGATGCCTACTGTGTCAGCTATCTCACGCACCTTCAATCGGCGGTCTGCCAATACGAAATCGTAAATTTTTGTTACGTTATCCTCCGTGGTAGCCGTTTTCGGGGCACCTGGGCGTGACTCATCAAAAACCGACGTGCGACCATGTTGAAACTCGTTAAATCAATTTTTGACGGTCGCCATCGAAGGAGAAGAGTCACCCTATACAGCATCCAAGCGTTCTTTAATTTCGCTGCGCGATTTCCCTTCCAAAAACAAGAATCAAATCACCGACCGATAGTGTTCTTTTTCCATTTTTCTCAAATCTGCGGACACGCTCGCTTCCACACGCGGTCAAAACAAAACTTCGCGTCCGATTCGGCTGAAAATTTGACAGTAGCTGTCTACGATGATGTTCTAAGCAATAAAAAATTGCTCTTGCGATTGTTGTGCTATAGGGCGGTGAGGCTAAGTACTTATCGGACTGCCCTCGTAAACCAGATAAATCCATACGCCCAATCACATCTTCTATTAACTCACCAGCACAAAAACTAGCCAAATCCTTAAATAACATAATAAATAAAAAATTAAATTACGTTTCAAAATACTCTATTAAAAATTCACAAGAACTCATTCAGACATTAAACACAACAATACAACACAATCAAAAAGATTTCACATTAATTTCATTCGATATAATAAACTTATACACTAATATCCCGATAAATTAATCATTTCATATTCTTATAAATATAATAGATACAGATCAACAATTCATTAACAAATACAATTTAGAACAAACAGACATGGACAACTTATATATATATATATATATATATATATATATATATATATATATATATATATATATTTATATATATATATATATATATATATATATATATATATAGTCAGTCATCCTTCTACCCTCAGGTGTAGGATGTGTACATTTTCACTTAATCTTAATTTAATTTACATAATTTAATGTCCAGTAATTTCACATGTGCACTGATTTTGCCCATTGTTTCTTGTCCTTTGCGATTCTTCTTGCTTCTTGCATCGGGATGTTTCTTTTCGTCAGTATCTTCTTTATTACGTTATCCCATATGTCCTTTGGTCTTCCCCTTCCCCTTTTCGGTGTAACGTTGGTCATCCACACTTGGCGTACCGGTCTACTTTCGTTCATCCGTATCATGTGTCCCCACCAGGCTAGTTGTCTTGTTTCTAAGAAATCTAGTATTGGTTTGCATTGCAGTTCTTCCCTGATGGCTTCATTCCTTACTCTATCTAACATTGTTACTCTTTTAACTCTTCTTAGATATTTCATCTCTATCGCCTGTATTTTACTTTTCGTTCTATTTGACAATATCCATGATTCACACCCGTACGTCAATATCGCTCTATATATTGTGTTAAATACCGTCATTTTTGTTTTATTGCTTATTTCTTTTTTTCCTAAAAAATTGTGTTTCATTGCGTGATATATTTTTGTCGTTCTAATTATTCTTTCGTTTATGTCAGCATCTTGTGTGCCGTTACTATCTATTGTTATGCCTAAATATTGGAATTTATAAACTTGTTCAATTGTTTCAATATTTACTGTTATATTAGCAGTTGTTGTTTCGTTAGAGATTACCATTATTTTGGTTTTAGTCGCATTTATTTTCATATTGTATTTCTTTATAATTTCGTTCCAGGTGTTTACATTTTATTGCATTTTTTCCTCGCTGTTTGCTATAATTACTACGTCATCGGCGTAAGCACATATTGATATTTTTACTGGTAGAAGATTTCTATACCCTACATGTATCTTATTGAATTTTTGATCGCACTCCTTTATTATCTCATCCATAAATATCGTAAATAAGACAGGGCTCATTACTCCTCCTTGTCTCAAACCGTTCTTTGATTCGAAGAGCTCGCTTTTTCTATTTTGACTAATTACGTAGTTCGTGTTTTTGTTATACAGTCCTTTTATAGCATTTAGAAGATTGGTGCTTATACCTTTTCATTTTAGGATTTTCCACATTATCTCTCTTTGTACTCTGTCAAACGCTTTTTCTAAATCTATGAATGTCATGTATGTTTTTGTATTAGTGATCTTAGTCTTATGTATTAAGTCCTTAACTGTGAATATATGATCTTGGCTACTGCATCCTTTCCTAAATCCACTTTGTACTTCAGACATTGTTGTTTCTATTTTGTTTCTTAATCTTTTTTCTAATATTCTTTCAAATACTTTCAGTGTCGTACACAATAACGATATGCCTCTGTAGTTGTTGCATTCTTTAGTGTCTCCTTTCTTGTGTATCGGCACAATTATTGCTAATTTCCAATCGTTTGGTACTTTATCTCCATTCCAAATTTTGTTGAAAATTGTTAACAATATTTCTATGCCCTTTTCCCCCATGTAATTTAACATTTCTGGCGTAATTTTGTCATGTCCTGCTGCTTTACCATTTTTAAGTATTCGTAGTGCTTCTTTTACTTCTTCTATTTGTATTTCCTGCGTTTCGTCTTCATTCACATTTTCTACCTGGTCTGTTAGAATTTGTTCAACAGGTTTTATCTGATTATCTTCATCTGTGAATAATAGCTCTTGGAAATATTGCTTCCATCTGTTCATGATATATTGTTCTTCCGTTAATATTGTACCTTCTTTGGATTTGACTGTATTTGCTACTTTCCTTTTCTCATTTCTTAATGATTTCAGTGTTTTATAAAATAATTTTTGACTTTCTTTACTGTTGTCTTCCATTTGTTTTCCAAATTGTTCCCAGCTTTGTTCCGTCTTTGTTGTTTATATCGATCATAGTTTTCATTTGTTCTATTACTAAGATATTTTACCCACGTTTTCTTTTTCTTTTTTACTTCCTCTTTTATTTCCTCATTCCACCAGGACGTCATTCTTTTATTAGCTTTCTTTTTACTACTTCCACATATATTCTTTGCTGCTTGTGTTATTATATTTTTAAAAATATTCCATGTTTCTTCTATATCCTTGTTCTTATAGTTAATTTTCTCTATGTCAGTTAATCTATTTATTTCTTGTGCATATTTTGTCGCTGTTATTATATCTCTAAGTTTGTATGTTTTTATTGTCTCATATTCTATTATCCTTGTTTCTTCAGTTTTAGTGTTCTCATCTTTACTCATTTTTTTAATTCTTGCTTCTACGAGAAAGTGATCGCTGAAGATTTCTGGACCACGCCTCACTCTGCAATTCTGTACTAAATTTCTCTTTTTGTTTTCCACAAGTATATAGTCTATTATTGATTTATCTTCTTCTCTTGGCCCTTGTCTTGTGTATTTATGTACATTTTTATGTTGAAAAAACATATTAGTAATTAACAAGTCATTTAATATACAGTAGTCTACAGTCTTCTTTCGTTATTATTTCTTCGGTTTTCTCCATATATCCCCACTGTATTTGCAGTGTTTTCATCTCGTATGCCTACTCTTCCATTAAAGTCTCCGATTACATAAATTTCAACTTTACTATTCTCTGTAACTAGATTTAATTCTTCCCAAAATTTGTCTTTTATGTCAACTAACTCATCTTCATCCGGTCCATATATTATTATTATTGTTTTTTCACTTTCTTTTTCAATTTTCAACTCGATTTTTAGGATCCTCTCACTACATTCTTCCCAGGACTGCACGTAGTTTATTAACTTTTTATTTACTAGGCAAGCTACTCCTGCTACTGCTCTGTTTTCTTTCGGCACTCCACTGTAAATCAACATATGCCCATTATCTATAATTATTTCTCCCTTACCTTTCTTTTTTGTTTCTGTTATTCCTAATATATCTATATTTAATTTATTAAATTCATCGTACAGTTCATGTTCTTTCCCATTCATACTTCTAACATTCCACGTTGCTAGTTTCCAAATACTTTTCTTTTTGTGAATATTCATGTTGGTCTTCGCCTGTATATCAGTCCTAGATTTTTTATTCCCATTTATGTTCTTGAGTTTTTTGGATCGTGATTCGGTTCTGTCTCTGTTTTTGTTTTTTTCAATTTATTAGTATTCTCATTCCATACATATTTTTCTCCGTCTATAATTAGATGTTGGTACTTAATTTTTACTTGTTTGTTGGCTTGTTTCTCGTTATATGCTAATTTCCTAATTGTTTTTTGTATGTCTTTTTCCCTTTTTGTCAAATCATTATTTATATAAACTTTACTGTATACGCCTCTCTTTAATTTTGATTTATTTTTAAAGATTTCAATCTTTTTTTCCAAGCTTTCTATTTCTGCCATGACTATGTGATCCTTGATCTTTACTGCTTTCATTACTTTAGCGTTAACTTGCATTTGTAAAAACATAAAGCTTTCAAGTTTTTTTTATGATCTCTGTCCCATTATTTTCGACTATTTTTAATCCGCTAATTATTATGTTATGTCTTCTACTTGCTTTGTCTATCCTTTCCAGTCTGTTGTTCATTTGATCTAGAAGATCCACCCGTTTTTTAAGATGTTCTATTTCCTTCTTCATAACAATATTTTCTTCCATAACCTTACTTATTGCATCTTTGTATTCTTGGTTTTCTCTGCGTACTTCTTTAATTTCCTGTAACAAAGTGTTCATTAGCTCTTTCATGTCTACCATGTCGTTGGACTTATCTGTTTTTGTGGAGGTCCTTATTGTTTTTTTGCTCCTTTTGAAAAATCCGTCCTGTTGCCCTTCACGTTTGCGTTTACTGTCTGATTCGCTGTCTGATTCACGTGTAGACATAATAAGTTGCCTAACTTAAGGCGCAAAGTCGCTACGTTGACGGCGGTAGAAGCCACGCCCAGACCGACTTTTCAGAAGCTAACTTCTCTCCTGTCACGTAGCACTTACTTGCTTTATCTTTATTTTTTCTTATCTCCGGTCAACGTCTCTTAAGATAATAACTGGCGATGCAGTGTTGTTGTTGATACAGACGGAGAATCAGCTGTTCGTACTATATTGCTCGTGGTATACCCTTTTAGAGTTAAAAACCACGGAGCTCACACACGTGCACACTTCCCTGTCAAAACTTCACTTCACACATGGACAACTTAATACATTTATTTAAACAAGTTACAGATCAAAACTTTTTTACTTTTAATAATAAAATTTACAAATTAGAAGATGGCTTACCAATGGGTAGCCCCATTAGTGGCTTATTAGCAACTATATTTATAGATAATTTAGAATAAAAAATAATGAACACACCCCTTAGCAAAAATATCCTGTTTTGGAAACGTTACGTAAGAAGATAAGGAAGGCGATTTTGAAAGGTAGGCTTCCTTTTGCCGAGGGGGGCGGTGTGGGTAGATTTATTAGTGTTGCTACTTGTATGACATTTATTAGTTTTGTTGCCAGGTGTTTCTTTTGTTATGTATGAATCTTTTGATTTGGCTTCAAGTATTTTGGAAGTGGTTAAGGGTTGATTAATTTGAGTTTGCAGGTGTGTGAAATTTATGAGTTTTATGGACGTGAGAAAAAAATTTCTTTGTAAATTTTTAGTTATAGGATGATGTTCAGGTCCCTTACCGCCAGGTAGAGATCTCTGTTGCCTAATCAAAATTTATTACCGGGAATTTTTATATTTGTTCGTACTTTGACGATTCTCTGGGTTATTGTTACTATATGAGTAGATTGTTGTTATTTTTTATTTATTATTATTATAGTTTTTAATTTTTACTGTATAAAAAGAAAGTTGGTATCTAACAGACCTGTTAGACCTTTATGGGAAGATTTTTTAACAAAACTTTGGAAGAGGGAAATTTCCTGTGAATGAGTAGTGGGGAAAACCCTTCTACCTATATAACGAAGAGTTGTAAGCTATGAAAACTGTATATCTGTTTAGACTTAACAGTTTAAATAAGCTATATTCTGATTAAGAAATTGTTATTGTTCGTCATCATGAATACATATGAACAATTGTGTTTTGAACTCTTTGTAGAAGCTAGTGAAATCTGTCGTCAGCCGGAACCGAAGAAAAAGAAGAAGAATATTGAAATTATCAGTAATGTTAAAGTCAAGCCGGCTCGGTCTGCGGTTAAACAGAATAAAACAAAGAAAAGTGAAATTTTGAAAAAGACGAAGTCAGCAAACGAAACACAACAATCAACAACTAAGGAAGATCTGATCTACACGCCCGAGCGTCCTTTGACACCGGACATCATCATCGCTTCTCTGGTTAATGAAAAACCCCAAGAGCTGCAGGTCCAGCAACAATCTGTGCCAGACAAAAGTGTAAAAAATAGTGATTGTGACATAGTGAAACAACCATGGAGTTCTTCATTTCGGACAACTGAACGGGCGCCAACACCGGATATCATATTCATCGACGATGATAAGGATGACGAGTACCAGATACCACAGCAATCATCATCAATAAACGCGGCACCGTTAGAAAAAAATACTACATGGTTGGACCGGTATGCACAAGACTGGTATGACGAAACTGAAGATTTTCGTAATATAAATTTAGAATTCATAACGGGAACGGCCTCAGTCGATATATATTTCGCTTTACCAATAAATCTAAGTAAATACGATCATAACAATAGACTACTGCAGGGAAATTTTATATATATTGATGAGATTGAACGAAAAAAATTTGTTTATATTGGTTTAAATCCTCACAATAAATTTAAAATAACCATAAGACTTGTAGATATTCGAACCAGTCAACAAATTGACATTATTAATATCGGGAAAATTTGTAAATATTGAAATCAAAATGTAAAGAATTCTCTTCTGACAAAGACATCAGGATGTAATAAGGGTAATTATGTAAGCGGCGTTAATATTACGAAGTTACCAATGCAAAAAATTAAATTATTATACAAAAGAAATTTTATTGTTTTGAATAAAGATGAAATTGAAAATTTAATTAATGCTCAAAATTTATAACAGAATATAACATTATCTTTGGAAAAGAGATTTTCTAATATTGACATTTATACAAATTATTTGAATTTTCTACAAAAATCAGCCATCTGTAAACTATTCGATATAAGTTTAGATTTAAGAAAAACAGCATATAAAAGGTTATTACAGAATTGTGACATGGATTATTGTTATATAAGTGTAATATTGTGGGAATTATCTACATACTATAATGTTAAGTTGAACATGGATTTGGAATATGTGTATCATTATATGAATAGGGAAAAAAAATATGTGACAATACTGAAATAAAACACAGTTACTTAAAAATGAATGTGTATGTATTTTCTATCAATAATACTAGTTTTTTACAATGTTTTGAAAATTGTCTTATGTATATTAAAGATGTATGTAACAACAATATGAAATACATAGTTAATTAAAATATATTTTGTAATTTATTTTCTATTACTAATTTAACCTAGTTACATTGTCCTGAAATAATAATGAAACAATCTTTTAATATAAACATCATTCAGCATACGGTCATGTCTGTTAAACAATTTTTGAAAATAGTTTAGAGAATATCCGTTAATTCTAAACAACAGATAAATTAGACAGTAATGACCGCACACTGACGAAAAATAGTCTTGCATGTTAAGTGTATTATAATTCCAAATTACAGTATTACGTTTTAAAAACTAGATATGCTGAGGGATTTATGGTGGTCGTCCATAACTATCGAAATATTCTCCACGCCCGTTACGGTCAATGAAGATGGCGATCCAATGGCTCCCAGGGTCTGACGCGCCATCGAAATTCGCTACAATTGCGCAAGGGTAGTTTACCTGCATAGGTAACTTATCTGCTGCAAAGACGCCATATTGACACGCATTCCTGAAGTAGCGATGGAGAATCGTCTCTATGAACACCGCATTCATCTTTACAATAACTGTTGTACCATTTACACAGATGAAGTATATTCTCGGACGCACATATCATACTGCTGTGTGTATATGGAATACAACATCTAGTAGTAATATCCGATGTTTTATATTGAAGACTGCACAAATTTGTAAGGCTTGGAAAGCCCAGACTCGTTAAATCATACAAATTATCGCGCTCTAGTATATTTTCAATTATTATTTTATTCTCTAATCCCTTAACAAATACAAACTTTTCATCAAAATCAATTATACTTGTTAAGATGGTTTTTAAATTGTCATATTCAATATAACCATCGTCCCAGTCAAACCCGTGATGATATTTTTTCAACCAATTTATTTGAGAAATTTGTTTTACAGAGAGACGATTTTTCGAATACGGTGGTTTGAATAAAAAATGTTGAAAAACTTTTCCGTCGAGGGATGTTACTGCTAGCTCTTTTACAATTAATTCATCTTTTTCACCATTGAAATATTGTATGTCAATAATATAACCCATTGCTGCCAAAGGTTTAAATGAAACTAACTAACATTTACAAGAGATTATATATTTATTAATAATAATAATTGTATACAAAATATTTAACCACCAAAATCTATAATTACATTTCTATTCTTATCTATTTCAATAATATTATCAAACTCTGCATAAATAATACAATTCACGGTTTCTGTTAGAGTTTCTTCGAAACTAACTTCGATACGTACCGAGCCATGACGTGTCAGATTCCAGTGATTCATTGTATTAGCTGACAAGTCCGGCGTCAGATCGAAAGCTACTAAACAGAAACCATCTGGAAAACTATCTCTATCAATACAATCACCTTCATTTGAAAAATGAATTCCTGTTCCGGAATATAATGTATTGTACATTTGAATATAAGATTTAACATTCGAAAAACTTGTATGCAATGGTTTTGACGGTAATTGCTGTCCATTTAGATATAATGATAAGAAATTAATTTTAAAATGATGAAAATTAAACGGGTTTGTGTCGTAACTTCCGTGAAAAGCCTTATTCGCTACAAACCCTAGAATACATCTTTTAGGTATCTGTCCTAAAAATACATTATCTAACGATTTTCCCATGGCACCTCCAGCTAATGTTAGAGTTTTAGATATAGCCCTAGTTACAGGGTACTTAGCGGTTGTTAACTGTAGAGTTTTGTTGTGGGCCAGTAAGACGCTAGGATTTAATTTCACTCTTCTTACAAGTAATGTAGCTTCCGTTATTTGAGTTTTCACATTCACACCCTCTAATCCTGATAAAATGTTGAAACTATCTCGGGAGCAAATAAGTCGCATTCTCAATTCAACGCGGTTGATAAGAAATTTTTCTTGATTAAAAATATCAACATGTAGAAGTCCCATCATATCAACTTCTTTGCTTAACTCTGTATATTTGTTTCGTTTTTCAAAGCCTTTATTGTCATTAATCACGTTATTCATTTTTCCTGCATCGTCCGCGTACCATAATGATGCTGTGAGATGCGATTTTTTAGCATCGCTGCCATAATTCAATAACGTTTCAATGTACGAACGATACGCATATGTATTGTTTGGAGGTGAAACAAGTTTTTGATTGAGATATACGTCTATCTGACTGAACATGGAATGAAGCCAATTGTTTACAGGACCAACTGTAGTGTCGGTGGCGGTTAGGGCTGTTCCGTCTGCTTTGGTTACTTTTGCTTTCAAGTGAATCATAGTTTGTGACAAATCTATATATTCATCACTCTGACCGGGGACTACAAATTCTACCGGCTTATCTTCAGTTATAGATGATAAGGGTTTGTAACTAATCCATTGTCTATTTTCTATGTTTGTTTGCGTAGGTGGTAGCGAAAATAAATCAAGTCGCATGATTGCATATGTAGAAAAGCCATAACTGATTGTTATTATTATTATTATTATTATTTATCGAAGACGTCCAGAACTCTATTTATTTTGTTCTTCACACCTCTAGCCTGCTGTCGCGAGTGATTACGTTTTAGTGACGTTCTCTTCTTTTTATAACCTGAACCACTCATAAGTGTGTCAATTTTGGATTCAGCTTTTCGTTTCAAATTATTTCCCGCTTCAGACAGTCTTTGGTGTAACGCTTCTTTTGCAGGTCGATTTTCACTCAAATCTCCTAAGAAACTCATCCCTGTTCTGAGTGCTTCTTTCCCAACGACGCTTGCTCCTCTTTTTATAATTGGTAAGACCGTTCTAAATAATCCACTAAAAAACTACCAAGCCCGTGACCTCGCTGATAAGCAGAGCCTCGAAAAACAACAGAACCAATCCCGGTTCCTGCTTGATGGTTATAATAAATTTGATAGGGGCAATTTTTCATTGTGAACGTCTAAAGTGTAACTTAACACTTAAAGTTCCAAATTGGAATGGTATTGGTTTCCCTTCAACACATCTTATATCGATTTCAATATTCTGGAAATCTCGTCGGAGCACAGGAATATAATATAGTGGAGAAAATGTAACCATTTTACTAGAACCGTGTATATAATTTGAAATATCAACATGTACTGTTCGTAACAGGGGTGCGAGTACATCTCAACAATATCGCAATATATAAACATTTCAGGATGTATTCCGAGATAAAGATTTGACGAATCATAATATGATAATCTCTCAGCAAATAAATCAGTTCCCGGTTCATATCCTAGCTGTTGTGAAAGTTTCGGAGATAATTTCAAAGAACAAAAGTTTGTATCTTTAATAAAATATACTCTTATGCGACGAATATTTTTTTCAATTTCGATATTAATATGGTCGCGAAGTCTAGCATGCTGATTAATCGCGTTTATTACATCGTCTACACTTCTATAATATCCAGGCTGAATATGTGCTTCTCTTTTGTATATTTTAGGTCTTCCATCCACAAATGTTTTAAATTGATATTTAATATAGTTTTCATGAGCGCAAACTGTGTAGAAAGTACAAGGATACTGTATTTCAGTTAGGGCAACTTCCCAGTTACCGTCAAGTTTTACACTTTGCGTTATTTGCGTAGTGAATAGTGTTGTTTTATTATTCGGAAAATAATTCATCGAACTATTACTAGGCAATGTCATATAAAATTCATTTTTAGACATTATTCTCAAAATATTTTATATTTTTTGCTGGTATGCAAGAGTTGAATTTATCAGTATATCCTTTCCATTTGACAAGCACTTTCTTTCTGTTACCACTACCCTTCGATTCGATTATTTTATCTATTTGAAATTCATCATCGGCGTTTATATACACTTTCTGTAATTCCGGTTCATAAAATACTCCTTTAATGTTTTCTTAATTTAAATCCTCCAATCTATAAACGGGTGGATGTCTTTTAATTACCGTTTTAATTCTAAATACTTCTTGAGACCAATTACTCGTAAAGCCTTTTTCAAAGACATGTTTTTCTCTTGATATACGTACAGTATCTCCAACTTCTAATTTAGGTATTTTATTTTTTATTTTTTTGTTATTCCTATTCTGATTCCGCCAGACTTGTAGAATATTTTTTATCGTGTTCATCTTTCGGGGCTATTTTGATTGACGAATGTACGGTACTATCGTATGCTTTTAAAAGTTTAGAAAGCATATCGATATATCGGTACGTAATGTTGCGCGTAAAATAACGATACATTCTTGTTTTTAATGTTCTATTTAATATTTCCACGAAACAAGCTTTAACATCAGGATTTTGTGTAACGTAATATTTAATATCATATTCACGCCAAAAATCTCCGTACACTACTTGCAATGAATTCTGTGCCTTTGTCTGTTTGTAGGTATATAGGTATGCGCTTACTGTCGTTAAATATTTTTTTAAAATTATTAATGATAGTACCCGGTTTCTTATCAGTAAAAGGTATTGCCCAAGCAAATCTGCTAAATACGTCAATTACAGTTAAAATTTATTTAAAACCGTCATTGAATTTACTAAGACTTCTCATATCATTCAGATCAGCTTGAAATAAATCATTAATATTGTAAACCTTGTATTTATTTCAGAGAAATCTTCTTCGTATCGGTTTATGTAGTGTGTAGGCATCTTGACTACTTAACCATTTTTTGACAGCTTCAGTAGAGTATTTACCTTTAACTATTTTCTTAAGATTCGCTAATCCTGTGAACCCAGCGGCATGGGATGGGTTGAAATAAATATCTGTCAGTGTACGGTTCATTTTTAAAATTTAAACGATTCCCACACGTCGGGTGAAGGAACGCGTGCACTTCTGTGCGTACTCTCTTTATTACTGTGAATAAATGGAGACGACATATCTGTAAATTCTCTTTTTCTTCGCGGGTTTCCAATCAATTCGTTAGGAATGTTATTTTTTATCAGTACTTTTCAAAATTCTTGCCATCCCACTGGGTTACTTTTTTTTCCCTCGGTCTAATGATATCTCCAACTAAATCGGTAATATTTGAATTTGGTATTTCACTATTATTAATACTAACTAAACCGTATTCATACCACGTTATATTCTTATCTGATTTAAGTATATTTAAAAAAATATTCGCTTTTTTGCGGTATGTTTTCGGTAGAGTATTTAAAATTATATCGTCAGCTAATTGCTCTTTAATTTTAATATATGACAACTGTTCTTTTGTTTCAATAGAAGCGGCTGCGGTGCTGGTGGTGTCGTCAATTTAAGGAATTTTGACAGGTTCACGTAGTTGTTTTTGAAAATGGAGATATCGTTGAAGATTTTCTTGATATAAAGCCCATTTTTCATAATCAGAAATTTTTAAATTTAATACTTTTTTCATATCTTTATCAAGTTGCGTGGTTATATTATTATTATCAGTTACGGTATTTTCACGAAGTTGGTGTAACGTTTCCGGCGTAATTAAAGCATATTTTTTAGCATGTTCCATTTTAACTCTTATTAAATATACTACTTAAAATTCCGGAGATAAGCGGTGCTATTAACAATGGGACGAACGCCCTTCCTGACTGAACTAAAATCTTTTTCTTTTGTTTCCAATTATCTCCTCGTTTCACAAGTTTACGTAAAATTTGTTTATGACGCCCAAGATTATGACGTTGTTTTTTATTTAGAGGGACTATACCACGTACAATATTGTGTGCACATTCACAGATACAACGAACGTTATTACTGTCTGCGTTTTTTAACAAAACAGCACGCTGGTTTGGTTTCAATCAATGTAACGCATGCAGGAAGTTTGCGATATTGGTTAACGTTTTAGACATAATTACATAATAACTGGCAACTTCGTATTACCGTATTTATACTTTTTCTTCGGTATATAGACGTATACTTGTTCGTTGCGCACGGTTCTAAATCTACTCCAATCTGGTGTAGATTGTTTTAAATCAAAAATAAGGTAAGTATGGGGTTCTGAAGTAGCATCGTTGTATGCATCTTAAATAAATTTATTATTCTCAGGGCAAACCTGTCGTGATAAATGTAAAATTTGTGCTTTATCTCGTGGATTCTTGAAATAAATTATGTAATGAGCATTCAATGATATATCACGCTGACCCTTGCCCTGATTAAATTTATTCTGAGTAATGAAAAATACAGATAAATTTTTATGATGACTGCCCTTTGTAAAAATATCAACCACACGTGAATCTGTTTCACGCATAAGATCATCTATTATTATTAAGTGCGGGTTATTACCGTCAAAATTGTCCATATCTGGCAAACCTTGTTAAAAATTCACATTAGGTATTGTATTATATAAACTCTGCCATGTGCTGTAAAACCAGGTAACTTTTAAAAAAACTGTATCGCACATGTTGATCATATTTTTTAAGAAGTTAACGACAAAATAATATTTACCACTGCCCGAGGGACCGGCCACAATGGCGTTAAAAGGATGTTTGAATTTGATAGGATCTGACATTTCATCATAAAACAAAAGTCGGAAATGACAAAAAGTTTGCTGGACAATTTATTTATAATCTCCAATGAAAATAAAAACTCCCATAAACATTTTTATTAAACGGTCAAAATAACAGGAAAACAGAAAGAACAACAATAAAGGTTTAATTATAATTTATTCTAGGTTTCTTAAAGCCATAAGGTACAGAAAAATGGTTATTCAAGAAACGGCGTTTCATACATTTAACATTAAATATTTTACTCTCTGTACGCGTAATTACATCATGAACGAGAGTATTTCTTATATTATTAGATACAATAAAAGGAGGATTACAATTTTCGTCGTTTTCTTTTAGTATCATTCTTTTTAAACAATCAAAGTTAATTATTTGTGAATTTTTATAATTTAAAGTGAAACCTTTAACTTTACATATTTGTTTAGTTTCAAGCCTACCTTTCAAAATCGCTTCCCTTATCTTCTTACGTAGACGATATACTAATACTCTGGACTGGCACTCAGACAGAACTAGAAAACTTTCATAAACTTATTAACAACATTTCTAAAATTAAATTCACCGTTGAACTACAAACAGACACTAAAATCAACTTCCTTGACCTTACATTACACAGAGACACAGACACCAGCAATAACATTTTCTACAACATCTACAGAAAACCAACATCTACAGACATCATCATACCTCAACATTCATTTCACGACCCACTCATAAAACAAACAGCTTTCAACTTTTTATTCTCTACACTATTAACAACCCCCCTTTCGGACATAGATTTTGAAATAGAATACAACACCATGTTCACAATAGGCATAAATAATAATTACTCTTTAAAATATATCAACAAACAATTTAATAAAACAAAAAACTTACTTTTAACAAATAACAAAATTTATAAACATATTAAACAAAAGAAAACTTTTATCTCAATTCCCTTTCATATTGAAACATACAAAAACTTAAAACGCATAACCGAAAATATAATATAATTTTAACTTCCAAATCACAACCAAATATTTACAACAGAATTAAAAACAACACACCCACAATAGATAATATGAATAAAAGTGGCATATACAAAATAACATGTAACAACTGTAACAGTATCTACCTAGGTCAAACCAGAAGAAATATAAAAACCCGATTCCAAGAACATTTAAAAAACACCCCGCCTTCAGCATTAGGTACACATTTAAAAAATCACAATTACAACACATCCATAAATAACCTTCAACTTCTACATACAGAGACTAACTTACACAAAATACTGATACTTGCAAAATACGAAATACTAAAACATTTACACAACAATCACAAATTACTAAACGAAACGAATAACTTCCCAGAACAGCATATATTTGAACATTTACCGCCTTTTAAAAATAAATATTAATTTCATAAAAAACTAAATTTCACTAAAGATATTAAAATTTCTACTTCTGAAAAAATTCTTCAGTCAATCTCATCTTCCTGGTTCCACAACATCACAGATTTAATTTCTAAAATTTTCCAACAATATTTCTTTAAAATTTTCATTTCAACTTTATTCTCTATATTTCTAGACGGTTAGTATTTATAATTTTCTTTATTTATATACATTTATGCAATATATCTTAACCTTAAAACCTTATAACCTTAAAAAACAGCACAGGTTTCTTCAATTCAATTATTGTTTAAATATTCACAATAGTATTATTCAAACATTTTCTTTATTCTCATCAAATGTTTTACTATTATTCTCATAAATTCAAGTTCTAAATATAAAATTAACACAATATATTTTTATTTATAATGTATTTTCAGCTGTGGCTTGAGGATGGCATTATAAGCCGAAATCGATCACCATAAGAATTTAAATAAATAATTTAAAAATCAGATTGCTTTTTTTTCACATTCCTTTTTTAATAAGAAATTTTCTTGTTGTAATGTTTTCTTTAAGCTAAAATATAATGAAGAATTATAAAATTCGAGCGCGGAAGCAAATATTTATATGATTTTTTACAAAAATAAAGTCAGATTTGACCTATTCTTGATGAATACGTTGTATATTGTAAGATACATGGGCTGGATTCTAGAATACCTACCACACTTAAAATAGCAATTTTTTTGTTGCAATGTTTTCTTTTAGCTAGAATTTCATGAAGAAGTATAAAATTGGGGCGCGGAATCAAATATTTCTATGATTATTTACAAAAATAATGTCAGATTTTACATATTCTTGATGAATACGTTGTATATTGTAAGCTACATGGGCTAGATTCTAGAATTCCTACCACACTCGAAATAGCAATTTTCTTGTTGCAATGTTTTCTTTTAGGTAAAATATGATGAAGAATTATAAAATTCGGACGCAGAAGCAAATATTTATATGATTTGTTACAAAAATAAAGTCAGATTTTACCTATTCTTGAAATGGATATTTTTGTTAAAACATTCATATTCCTGCTTTAGAATCTATACTATAGATGGTTTTAAGCATTGGACATGCAAAAGTGACCAAATCGTGGTACCAATCAGATAATAAACATTCAATTTTCGGGTGTCATTTTAATGAATACGTTGTATATTGGAAGCTACATGGGCTGGATTCTAGAATATCTACCACACTTGAAATAAAAATTATCTTGTTGCAATGTTTTCTTTTAGCTAAAATATGACGAAGAATTATAAAAGTCGGGCGCGGAAGCAAGTATTTATATGATTTTTCACAAAAATAAAGTTAGATTTTACCTATTCTTGATGAATACGTTGTATATTATAAGCTACATGGGCTGGATTCTAGAATACCTACCACATTTAAAATAACAATTTTCTTGTTGCAATGTTTTCTTTTAGCTAAAATATAATAATAATAATAATAACCTTTATTGACAGGAAAAGTCAAAGTGTGAGGTTCAGCCAAAGGCTGTTCTTCCACCTTACCATACATTGAGTATATATACAAATACAAGAAATAAATAAAGTTATTAGCATGCCAACTGTGGTAAATGGAACATACAAATATAAGAATATATGAAAGTAAAACTAATTATAAAGGTAACATGTAAACATACGGCATAAATACCTTAAGACTAATATAAGAATTTAACAGATTTCTTAAAGTTACTCACAGACAGAGACTTCATCGATAACGGTAAGTCGTTATAAAGAGTGGGAGCCAGGTAATAGAAAGATCCTTTAAATTTTGTTTTGTTGTAGGACGGAACAATGTACAAGTCTCTGATACGTAAAGAGTAATTATAATGTTTTAGGATTAGTTTATCTAATAGATATAAGGGAGTCCCTGATTGTAAAACTTTATGAACAAGATTTAGATAAGATATTTTTGTTCTGCTGTCAACATCTTTCATATTTGCTAGAACTCTGTATTCAGATATATGATCATATTTGCGCACTCCATAAACGAATCTTAGGCATGAATTCTCAATAAGTATAATTTTGTTTTTATCAGTTTGAGTAAGATTTGGAACATAAGAACGTGCACAGTAATCTAATAAAGGTAAAATTAGAGAATGAACTATGCGTAGTTTAACAGTCGAGCTCATGTCATGTCGGAATTGATACAGATGCCTAAGTTTTAATCTTATTGCAATCAATTTTCTATTTAAATGTTCCTTAAATTTTAGGTTTTCGTCAATAAGGAGCCCCAAAATTTTTACGAATGTGCACCGTTGTAATACTACACCATTCAAAATAATATCAGGTATTATGCATTTGCCTATTAAAAGTAGAGAGGATTTAGCAGCATTGATTTTCAAACCATTATTATGAACCCATTTTTGTAGCAAATCAAGTTCCTTATTGACGATTTCACATTGTTCAATGATGGAATCGGAGTCAATTGATGCAATAATTTATGTGTCATCCGCGTACGAATAAACTGAGCAAAATTTAAAAATTGACGGCATATCAGCAACATAGATTAAAAAGAAGAGTGGCCCTAATATTGAACCCTGCGGAACTCTGCGACGCAAAGGGAAAGGAGATGAAGTTATAGTTTCAACATTCGTTGACATGTTAACCATGAAGTATCTACCTTCCAAATAATTTTTACACCACTGAATGGCACTAAAAGAAAAGTTATAGTAATGAAGTTTAGCGAGTAGTAAGCTATGATCAATCATATCAAATGATTTCGAAAAGTCAATCTGAATTAAAAGAGATGTCTTAGATTTATCATAGTTATCTATTAATAAATCAATAATACTTAATAAACACGTATTGGTACTATGACCAGGTCTGAACCCAGACTGACTTACTGGTAATATTTTATTTATGTTTACGTAATCCATGATTTGATCGCTGCATACTCTCTCAAGTATTTTGGACAGCACTGGTAGAATACTGATTGGTCGCAGGTCATCAAATGAAGAGCAGTCCTTTTGCTTTGCTATTGGTTTCAAAATTGCAAATTTCCATACATCAGGTACAATACTTTGTAGTAAGCATGAGTTGATAATGTGGGTGATGTAATCAATAATTATAGGTAGAATTATCAAGATCATTTTCAAATTGATTTCATCAGCACCTACAGCGTTAGATCTCAGATTTCTTAAGATTTTTTCGACCGTGTCGCTATCTGTACATTTAAACTCAAAAGACTCATAGAAACCATTTAGATATTTATTATTAAGAAAAAAATTAGTCGTATCAGAGTTTGTACTACAGTTTCCTATTTCCTCTAATACATGTTTCCCATACTTATCTGGTTCATGTAATATGTCTGGAATATTCTTTGCTGGGTCATTATTCACACCCAGGCGCTTTAAGCTGTTCCATAGTTTACCCGAGTTTTTAATATTATTATTAACTTCATATTCAAAATATGCCTGTTTTTCTCTACGAATCGCTGAGGTTGTGAGATTACGCAGTTGTTTGTAGTAATTGAACTTAGTTACAGTTTTATTTTTTTATAATTTGAGAGTGCTTTATCTTTCTTGCCTTGCATAATTTTAATTACAGGTGTAAACCATGGACAGTACTTTTTCTTGCAATTAAAAGATTTCAAAGGTGCGTGTTTATTAAAAAGCACCGAGATGTTATTATTTAAAAAATTAAATTTATCATTAACTGTATCTAATAGTAGAATATTATTCCAATTAACGTTATTACAATCAGCCAAAAAGAATTCAGAATCGAAGTTTTTAAAATCTCTGTAAGTGATGCGCGTACTAGATTGAACAGATGTAGGTAAATTAATAATACAAAGCGTGCAGCTATGGTCTGACAAATGGGGGCATTCAATAATATCAGCAAGAGTACACAGGGCTGGATCTGAGATTGCAATAATGTCAACTAAAGTTTTAGAGGCAGACCGTGTGTAACCTGTAATTAATTGTTGCATCCCATATGTAGACAAAATATCTTTAAAAAAAGTAGAATATATATCATCACACAGTAAGTTTATATTAACATCCCCACATAAAATTAAATAATCCGCTTCAATCAAATATTTTTCTAAAATAGTATTCAAAACACATAAGTCTTTGTACATATATAAATGTGGATTATAAACAACACCAAATATAAGTCTTTTGTTATCAATCATAATTCGAATCCACAAATGCTCAACATTATTTCTAGCAACAAAAGATGTTTCAATAGTACTATAACTAAGGTTTTGGCGTATATAAAATGCTACTCCTCCACCACGTTTATGCGTTCTAGAAATACTGATCAAATTATAACCATTGATATTAAAAAAATCAGAAGGATAGATATCAGATATCCATGTTTCTGAAACTGCAAATAAGTCAAAATCATGATTATATAAAAATTCTTTGAAGTCAGAGAAACATGAATTAAGAGATCTTACATTCAAATGACCAAATGTAAACATACTAGACAAGATGTCAATGCCCTATAAGTTTTAAACAGCCGTTGGCACTAAAACTTACAATAAACAATATTAAACAAAATTATTCACACTTAATTAGTCGGACATTGACTCGGAGTATACTCTGGCTTGATTGAAAAATGGTATTTTTATTCAGTTTTATGTTAAAAAAAATGTAGTTAAAAAACAAGAATACAGAATACAGAACCATACATACATATGTGCAAAGTGCGAGATTACATTTATAGATCTTCGTGAGAGTTAATAGAGATTTTAATATTTTCCCCGTTTTTTTCTACACTCGCATAGATACGGCCATCGTGAGTCCAAACATTTTTGACACCGTACTTATCTGCAGCTGCTTTGAGGAGAGTCAGCCTGGATTGAGTAAGGTCTTCCCGCACTGTCATTTTTGAATCTTTAAGCTTCTTTTTTTCACTAAACACTTTGAAGCGCGAGCGATAAAATTATAAAATTCGGGCGCGGAAGCAAATATTTATATGATTTTTCACTAAAATAAAGTCAGATTTTACCTATTCTTGATGAATACGTTGTATATTGCAAGCTACATGGGCTGGATTCTAGAATACCTACCACACTTGAAATGACAATTTTCTTGTT
This sequence comes from Stenolophus ochropezus, assembly GCA_035578165.1. Taxonomy (NCBI): domain Eukaryota; kingdom Metazoa; phylum Arthropoda; class Insecta; order Coleoptera; family Carabidae; genus Stenolophus; species Stenolophus ochropezus. The sequence continues at coordinate 111,463 of JAQOWZ010000074.1, read as the reverse complement.
GCAATGTTTTCTTTTAGCTAAAATATGATGAAGAATTATAAAATTTGGGCGCGGAAGCAAATATTTATATGATTTTTTACAAAAATAATGTCAGATTGTACCTATTCTTGTAATGGATATTTTTGTTAAAACATTCATATTCATGCTTTAGGATCTATACTATGGATGGTTTTAAGTATTAGACATGCAAAAGTGACCAAAACAGATAATAAACATTTAATATGCGGGTGTCATTTTAATGAATACGTTGTATATTGTAAGCTACATGGACTGGATTCTAAAATACATACCACACTTGAAACAGCAATTATCTTTTTGCAATGTTTTCTTTTAGCTAAAATATGATGAAGAATTATAAAATTCGGGCGCGAAAATAAATATTTATATTGATATTTACAAAAATAAAGTCAGATTTTACCTATTCTTGATGATTACGTTGTATATTGTAAGCTACATTGGCTGGATTCTAGAACACCTACCACACTTGAAATAGTAAATTTTCTTGTTGCAATGTTTCCTTTTAGTTAAAATATGATAAAGAATTATAAAATTCGGGCGAGGAAGCAAATATTTATATTGATATTTACAAAAATAAAGTCAGATTTTGCCTATTCTTTATGATTACGTTGTATATTTTAAGCTACATGGGCTGGATTCTAAAATACGTACCACACTTGAAATAGCAATTTTCTTGTTGCAATGTTTTCTTTTAGCTAAAATATGATAAAGAATTATAAAATTCGGGCGCGAAAACAAATATTTATATGATTTTTTACAAAAATAAAGCAGATTTTACCTATTCTTGATGATTACGTTGTATATTGTAAGCTACATGGGCTGGATTCTAGAATACCTACCACACTTGAAATAGCAATTTCCTTGTTGCAATGTTTTCTTTTAGCTAAAATATGATGAAGTAGTATAAAATTCGGGCGCGGAATCAAATATTTATATGATTTTTTTACAAGAATAAAGTCAGATTTTACCTATTCTTAATGAATACGTTGTATAATGTAAGCTACATGGGCTGGATTCTAGAATACCTACCACACTTGAAATAGCAATTTTCTTGTTGCAATGTTTTCTTTTAGCTAAAATATGATAAAGAAGTATAAAATTCAGGCGCGGAATCAAATATTTTTATGATTTTTTACAAAAATAAAGTCAGATTTAACCTATTCTTGATGAATACGTTGTATATTGTAAGCTACATGGACTGCATTCTAGAATACCTACCACACTTGAAATAGCAATTTCCTTGTTGCAATGTTTTCTTTTAGCTAAAATATGATGAAGTAGTATAAAATTCGGGCGCGGAATCAAATATTTATATGATTTTTTTACAAGAATAAAGTCAGATTTTATCTATTCTTAATGAATACGTTGTATAATGTAAGCTACATGGGCTGGATTCTAGAATACCTACCACACTTGAAATAGCAATTTTCTTGTTGCAATGTTTTCTTTTAGCTAAAATATGATAAAGAAGTATAAAATTCTGGCGCGGAATCAAATATTTTTATGATTTTTTACAAAAATAAAGTCAGATTTAACCTATTCTTGATGAATACGTTGTATATTGTAAGCTACATGGACTGCATTCTAGAATACCTACCAGACTTGAAATAGCAATTTTCTTGTTGCAATGTTTTCTTTTAGCTAAAATATGATGAAGAATTATAAAATCGGGCGCGGAAGCAAATATTTATATTATTTTTTACAAAAATAAAGTCAGATTTTACCTATTCTTGAAATGAATATTTTTGTTAAAACACTCATATTCATGCTTAAGGATCTATACTATGGATGGTTTTAAGCATTGGACATGCAAAAGTGACCAAAACGTGGTACCAATTTAGATAATAAACATTCAATTATCTTGTGTCATTTTAATGAATACGTTGTATATTGTAAACTACATGGGCTGGATTCTAGAATATCTACCACACTTAAAATAGAAATTTTCTTGTTGCAATGTTTTCTTTTAGCTAAAATATGACGAAGAATTATAAAAATCGGGCGCGGAAGCAAGCATTTATATGATTTTTTACAAATATAAAGTCAGATTTTACCTATTCTTGATGAATACGTTGTATATTGTAAGCTATATGGGCTGGATTCCAGAATACCTACCACATTTGAAATGGCAATTTTCTTGTTGCAATTTTTTTCTTTTAGCTAAAGTATGATAAAAAATTATAAAATTTGGGTGCGGAAGCAAATATTTATATGATTTTTTACTAAAATAAAGTCAGATTTTACCTATTCTTGATCAATACGTTGTATATTTTAAGCTACATGGGCTGGATTCTAGAATACCTACCACACTTAAAATGACAATTTTCTTGTTGCAATGTTTTCTTTTAGCTAAAATATAATGAAGAATTATAAAATTCGGGCGCGGAAGCAAATATTTATATTATTTTTTACAAAAATAATGTCAGATTTTACGTATTCTTGAAATGGATATTTTTTTTAAAACATTCATATTCATGCTTTAAGATCTTTACTATGGATGGTTTTAAGCATTGGACATGCAAAAGTGACGATAACGTGGTACCAATCAGATAATAAACATACAATTTTCTTTTGTCATTTTAATGAATACGTTGTATATTGTAAGCTACATGGGCTGGATTCTAGAATACCTACCACACTTGAAATTGCAATTTACTTGTTGCAATGTTTTCTTTTAGCAAAAATATGATAAAGGAGCATAAAATTCGGGCGCGGCAGCAAATAATTATATAAATTTTTACAAAAATAAAGTCAGATTTTACCTATTCTTAATGAATACGTTGTATATTGTAAGCTACATGGGCTGGATTCTAGAACACCTACCACACTTGAAAAAGCAATTTTCTTGTTGCAATGTTTTCTTCTAGCTAAAATAAGATGACGAATTATAAAATTCGGGCGCGGAAGCAAATATTTATATTATTTTTTAAAAAAATAATGTCTGATTTTACCTATTCTTGAAATGGATATTTTTGTTAAAACATTCATATTCATGCTTTAGGATCTATACTATGGATGGTTTTAAGCATTGGACATGCAAACAAGACGAAAACGTGGTATCAATTAAATAATAAACATTTAATTTGCGGGTGTCATTTTAATGAATACGTTGTATATTATAAGCTACATGGACTGGATTCTAGAATACATACCACACTTGAAATAGCAATTATCTAGTTGCAATGTTTTCTTTTAGCTAAAATATGATGAAGAATTATAAATTTCGGGCGCGGAAGCAAATATTCAAATGATTTTTTACAAAAATTATGTCAGATATTACCTATTCTTGATGAATACGTTGTATATTGTAAGCTACATGGGCCGGATTCTAGAAAACCTAACACACTTGAAAAAGCAATTTTCTTGTTGCAATGTTTCTTTTAGCTAAAATATGGTAAAGAATTATAAAATTCGGGCGCGATAATAAATATTTATATTGATATTTACAAAAATAAAGTCAGATTTTACCTATTCTTGATGATTACGTTGTATATTGTAAGCTACATTGGCTGGATTCTAGAACACCTACCACACTTGAAATAGCAATTTTCTTGTTGCAATGTTTTCTTTTAGTTAAAATATGATAAAGAATTATAAAATTCGGGCGAGGAAGCAAATATTTATATTGATATTTACAAAAATAAAGTCAGATTTTGCCTATTCTTTATGATTACGTTGTATATTTTAAGCTACATGGGCTGGATTCTAGAATACGTACCACACTTGAAATAGCAATTTTCTTGTTGCAATGTTTTCTTTTAGCTAAAATATGATAAAGAATTATAAAATTCGGGCGCGAAAGCAAATATTTATATGATTTTTTACAAAAATAAAGTCAGATTTTACCTATTCTTTACGATTACGTTGTATATTGTAAGCTACATGGGCTGGATTCTAGAATACCTACCACACTTGAAATAGCAATTTCCTTGTTGCAATGTTTTCTTTTAGCTAAAATATGATCAAGTAGTATAAAATTCGGGCGCGGAATCAAATATTTATATGATTTTTTTACAAGAATAAAGTCAGATTTTACCTATTCTTAATGAATACGTTGTATAATGTAAGCTACATGGGCTGGATTCTAGAATACCTACCACACTTGAAATAGCAATTTTCTTGTTGCAATGTTTTCTTTTAGCTAAAATATGATAAAGAAGTATAAAATTCTGGCGCGGAATCAAATATTTTTATGATTTTTTACAAAAATAAAGTCAGATTTAACCTATTCTTGATGAATACGTTGTATATTGTAAGCTACATGGACTGCATTCTAGAATACCTACCAGACTTGAAATAGCAATTTTCTTGTTGCAATGTTTTCTTTTAGCTAAAATATGATGAAGAATTATAAAATCGGGCGCGGAAGCAAATATTTATATTATTTTTTACAAAAATAAAGTCAGATTTTACCTATTCTTGAAATGAATATTTTTGTTAAAACACTCATATTCATGCTTAAGGATCTATACTATGGATGGTTTTAAGCATTGGACATGCAAAAGTGACCAAAACGTGGTACCAATTTAGATAATAAACATTCAATTTTCTTGTGTCATTTTAATGAATACGTTGTATATTGTAAACTACATGGGCTGGATTCTAGAATATCTACCACACTTAAAATAGAAATTTTCTTGTTGTAATGTTTTCTTTTAGCTAAAATATGACGAAGAATTATAAAAATCGGGCGCGGAAGCAAGCATTTATATGATTTTTTACAAATATAAAGTCAGATTTTACCTATTCTTGATGAATACGTTGTATATTGTAAGCTATATGGGCTGGATTCTAGAATACCTACCACATTTGAAATGGCAATTTTCTTGTTGCAATGTTTTCTTTTAGCTAAAGTATGATAAAGAAATATAAAATTTGGGCGCCGAAGCAAATATTTATATGATTTTTTACTAAAATAAAGTCAGATGTTTCCTATTCTTGATTAATACGTTGTATATTTTAAGCTACATGGGCTGGATTCTAGAATACTTACCACACTTGAAATAACAATTTTCTTGTTGCAATGTTTTCTTTTAGCTAAAATATAATGAAGAATAATTATAAAATTCGGGCGCGGAAGCAAATATTTATATTATTTTTTACAAAAATAATGTCAGATTTTACGTATTCTTGAAATGGATATTTTTTTTAAAACATTCATATTCATGCTTTAAGATCTATACTATGGATGGTTTTGAGCATTGGACATGCAAAAGTGACGAAAACTTGGTACCAATCAGATAATAAACATACAATTTTCTTTCGTCATTTTAATGAATACACTGTATATTGTAAGCTACATGGGCTGGATTCTAGAATACCTACCACACTTGAAATAGCAATTTTCTTGTTGCAATGTTTTCTTTTAGCAAAACTATGATAAAGGAGCATAAAATTCCGTCGCGGAAGCAAATAATTATATAAATTTTTACAAAAATAAAGTCTGATTTTACCTATTCTTGATGAATACGTTGTATATTTTAAGCTACATGGGCTTGATTCTAGAATACCTACCACACTTGAAAAAGCAATTTTCTTGTTGCAATGTTTTCTTTTAGCTAAAATATGATGACTAATTATAAAATTTGGGCGCGGAAGCAAATATTTATATTATTTTTTATAAAAATAATGTGTGATTTTACCTATTCTTGAAATGGATATTTTTGTTAAAACATTCATATTCATGCTTTAGGATCTATACTATGGATGGTTTTAAGCATTGGACATGCAAACATGACCAAAACGTGGTATCAATTAAATAATAAACATTTAATTTGCGGGTGTTATTTTAATGAATACGTTGTATATTGTAAGCTACATGTGCTATATTCTAGAATACATACCACACTTGAAATAGCAATTATCTTGTTGCAATGTTTTCTTTTAGCTAAAATATGATGAAGAATTATAAAATTGGAGTGCGGAAGCAAATATTTATATGATTTTTTACAAAAATAGTGTCAGATATTACCTATTCTTGAAATAGGTATTTTTTTTAAAACATTCATACTTATGCTTTAGGATCTATACTATGGATAGTTTTAAACAGTGGACATGCAAAAGTGACCAAAACGTGGTATCAATTAGGAAATGAACATTCAATTTTCGGGTGTTATCTTAATGAATACGATGTATATTGTAAGCTACATGGGATGGATTCTAGAATACCAACCATACTTAAAATAGCAATTTTCTTGTTGCTATGTTTTCTTTTAGCTAAAATATGATAAAAAATTATAAATTTCGGGCGCGGAAGCAAATATTTATATGTTTCTTTACAAAAATAAAGTCAGATTTTACCTATTCTTGAAATGAATATTTTTGTTAAAACACTCATATTCATGCTTTAGGATCTATACTATAGATGGTTTTAAGCATGGGCTGGATTCTAGAATACCTACCATACTTGAAATAGCAATTTTCTTGTTGCAATGTTTTCTTTTAGCAAAAATATGATGAAGAAGCATAAAATTAGGGCGCGGAAGTAAATATTTATATGAATTTTCACAAAAATAAAGTCAGATTATACCTATTCTTGATAAATACGTTGTATATTGGAAGCTGCATGGGCTGGTTTCAAGAATACTTATCACACTTGAAATAGCAATTTTCTTGTTGCATTGTTTTCTTTTAGCTAAAATATGATCAAGAATTATAAATTTCGGGCGCGGAAGCAAATATTTATATTATTTTTTACAAAAATATAGTCTGATTTTACCTATTCTTGAAATGGAAATTTTTGTTAAAACATTAATATTCATGCTTTAAGATCTAAACTATGGATGGTTTTAAGCATTAAACATGCAAAATTGACCAAAACGTGGTATCAATCAGAATATAAACATTCAATTTTCGTGTGTCATTTTAATGAATACGTTGTATATTCTAAGCTACATGGGCTGGATTCTAGAATACCTACCACACTTGAAATAACAATTTTCTTGTTGCAATGTTTTCTTTTAGCAAAAATATGATGAAGAAGCATAAAATTCGGGCGCGGAAGCAATCATTTATTTGAATTTTCACAAAAATAAAGTCAGATTTTACCTATTCTTGATAAATACGTTGTATATTTTAAGCCACAAGGGCTGGATTTTGGAATACCTACCACACTTAAAATAGCAATTTTCTTGTTGCAATGTTTTCTTTTAGCTAAAATATGATGAAGAATTAAAAAATTCGGGCGCGGAAGCAAATATTCATATGATTTTTTACAAAAATAAAGTCAGATTTTACCTATTCTTGATGAATACGTTGTATATTGTAAGCTACATGGGCTGGATTCTAGTATACCAACCACACTTAAAATAGCAATTTTTTGGTTGCAATGTTTTCTTTTAGCTAAAATATGATGTAGGAGTATAAAATTCTGGCGCGGAATCAAATGTTTATATGAATTTTCACAAAAATAAAGTCAGATTTTACCTATTCTTGATGAATACGTTGTATATTTTAAGCCACAAGGGCTGGATTTTAGAATACCTACCACACTTAAAATAGCAATTTTCTTGTTGCAATGTTTTCTTTTAGCTAAAATATGATGAAGAATTAAAAAATTCGGGCGCGGAAGCAAATATTCATATGATTTTTTACAAAAATAAAGTCAGATTTTACCTATTCTTGATGAATACGTTGTATATTGTAAGCTACATGGGCTGGATTCTAGTATACCAACCACACTTAAAATAGCAATTTTTTGGTTGCAATGTTTTCTTTTAGCTAAAATATGATGAAGGAGTATAAAATTCTGGCGCGGAATCAAATGTTTATATGAATTTTCACAAAAATAAAGTCAGATTTTATCTATTCTTGATGAATACGTTGTATATTTTAAGCCACAAGGGCTGGATTTTAGAATACCTACCACACTTAAAATAGTAATTTTCTTGTTGCAATGTTTTCTTTTAGCTAAAATATGATGAAGAATTAAAAAATTCGGGCGCGGAAGCAAATATTCATATGATTTTTTACAAAAATAAAATCAGATTTTACCTATTCTTGATGAATACGTTGTATATTGTAAGCTACATGGGCCGCATTCTAGAATACCTACCACACTTGAAATAGCAATTTTCTTGTTGCAATGTTTTCTTTTAGCTAAAATATGATGAAGAATTATAAAATCGGGCGCGGAAGCAAATATTTATATTATTTATTATAAAAATAAAGTCAGATTTTACCTATTCTTGAAATGTATATTTTAGTTAAACCATTCATATTCATGCTTTAAAATCTATACTATGGATGGTTTTAATCATTGGACATGCAAAAGTGACCAAGACGAGGTACCAATCAGATAATAAACATACAACATTCTTGTGTCATTTTAATGAATACGTTGTATATTGTAAGCTACATGGGCTGGATTCCTGAATATCTACCGCACTTGAAATAGCAATTTTCTTGTTGCAATGTTTTCTTTTAGCTAAAATATGATAAAGAATTATAAAGGTTAGGCGCGGAAGCAAATATTTATATGATTTCTTACAAAAATAAAGTCAGATTTTACCTATTCTTGAAATGGATATTTTTGTAAAACCATTCATATTCATGCTTACCATGAAAAATTATAAAATTCGGGCGCGGAAGCAAATATTTATATTTTTTTTTTACAAAAATAAAGTCAGATATTACCTATTTTTGAAATGGATAATTTTATTAAAACATTCATATTCATGCATTAAGATCTATACTATGGATAGTTTTAGCATTGGACATGCTAAAGTGACCTAAACGTGGTACTAATCAGATAATAAACATTTAATTTTCGGGTGTCATTTTAATGAATACGTTGTATATTGTAAGCTACATGGGCTGGATTCCTGAATACCTACCGCACTTGAAATAGCAACTCTCTTGTTGCAATGTTTTCTTTTAGCTAAAATATGATAAAGAATTATAAAGGTCAGGCGCGGAAGCAAATATTAATATGATTTTTTACAAAAATAAAGTCAAATTTTACCTATTCTTGTAATGGATATTTTTGTAAAACCATTCATATTCATGCTTTAGGATCTATACTATGGATGGTTTTAGCATTGTACATGCAAAAGTGACCAAAACGTGGTACCAATCAGATAATAAACATTTAATTTTCGGGTGTCATTTTAATGAATACGTTGTATATTGTAAGCTACATGGGCTGGATTCTGGAATACCTACCACATTTGAAATAGTAATTTTCTTGTTGCAATGTTTTCTTATAGCTAAAATATGATTAAAAATTAGAAAATTCGGGCATGGAAGCAAATATTTATATGATTTCTTACAAAAATAAACTCAGATTTTAACTATTTTTGAAATCGATAATTTTGTTAAAACATTCATATTCATGCTTTAGTATCTCTACTATGGATGGTTTTAACATTTGACATGCAAAAGTGACCATATATATATTTTATTTATTATTTATAATTTTGCTATTTTTTTCGGGGTCGGTTTAACTAACGAAGGTAAATTAACGATGATTATGTCCAATTACCCTTACAGTTCACGGTGATTTGGACTGTTAACCAATGTCTGCCTCGGACGGGTTTAGATAATTTTGTTTGTTCTCCGGGAAAGTGAGTTTTTAAAAAGAATTAAAATTACAACGGGTCTAATCTACGTTCTTTATTCGTGTTAGAAATACAAAAGACAAGATACATAACATGTACAGGCTGTTTTATAATGTACGTTATCTCTACAAGTAGGTTTCATGTTCATGTTGATAGTCGGCAGATTGTGTTTCTTAACTCCTCCGGCCTTAGATGAGAACTATGGGGTTTTAGCCACAAAGTTCGATGAAAATGACATATTTGGGGGTGCGGACGTTGAAGCCTCGATGTTCCTTGGCTGTAGTATTCTGGACTTCCTTCTTTTATTAACAAAATATAGTATTATACATACAAAACAAATAATTATGAAACAATACAAAACAATGGTAAAAATACTTATTCTATTATAATAAATGTGTTCATTATTTATTTCTTTTAGATTGTTCTTATGTTTACTAATAAGGGACAATATGTGATCTGTGTCATCTAGGTTTACAGAATCTAACTTAAATGTTTTAAAATTAAAAATGTCTTTATCACTAAAATTGTTCGAAAGGGGTATATTGGGTAAATTAATGTTTTTGAAATTTGTTTTTTGGGACTGATATGTTTTGAGCACGGAATCTTTCACTTTCACTTCACATTCACTATTTAGTTCAAGGAGGTAGCTGCCAAATAGAGGGATGTTGTCGACGTTTTTGCCGCATCTTTGGGTGGCTACGATGCTGTTCGGGGCGATGATGATCCATTGATGTCCTTCGATTTTTCGGATGGTGGTGTTTGGAATATTGACGGCTATTTGTTTGCAATTAGTGGAATTTTTTATGTAATTCAATAGTTGAACTTCGCATGGGGTGTCGGCATTTATTGTTGCTGTATGCGCCTCATAACACAGGAACTCTTCTGGGATAATTTCCTGGCATTTGGTCTCGAAGAATGCGTAAGCATGCTCATTGGAAGCAAGGAATTTATTTCGGGGTATGATGGTTTTAACTATATTCTGATGTGGGGTTGGTAAAGGATATAGATGATAGTAGGTGAAGCTTTCAGTTTTTTACTATTGGAATTTCGATTAAAAATATGATTTGATTATTTTTACTAAAACTTTTGATTTCAATAATTTTTTCGAATAAAAGAAGGTTTTCTAAAGATGGTTCAAATGGGAATTTATTGTCGTTTAAAAGTTTATTTATTTGGATAATTTCTGATAGTAAATCCTTTGGTTCAATGATTGAATTATGAAAGGTGTTAAGTTTCGAAAAGGAAATAGCCACTTCAATTTTTTCTAATAAATCGTAAATAATTTGTAGGCTTGTTATGTATTGAGTAAGGACGGTTTGGAGGAAAAAGCAATTAGCTGTTTCAACTCTTTTTATGTATGTACTATTTATGAATTTTTTCTAATTCGTTCATTTTGGAATTAAGATATTGTTGATTTTTTGAAAGAATTTTTACATTGTTGTCAAATTTTGATATTGAGGTTTGTATGATAGTTATTTGATCATCCATTATAGTTTTAAATTTATTTTGATTGTTTGTCAGCCTTGATATAGCTTTATCGTATTTTTCAGCATCGTTTTGATCAAGATTGCCAGTTATGGCTTTTATTACGGTTCCGAGACCATCGATTATACCTCTCTTTTTTCTGTGCGATAATGGGTTTAGTTGTTGAATTTTTAGTGACACTTTATCTTCCAAAATTGTTGTAATTTGATAATTTTCTTTATTTTGTTTTGAGGTTTGAATTTCACGTTTTATTTTTGAGAAGGAATTACGTAAGTTATTATACTCACTTATGATATCTGTAATATCGTAAATTTGTACGAAAGTCCATTGATCTGTTTTAATCTGAGCATGTCCAAGTTTTAATGGTAACAGTCCGGGGTTGGTGTTCAGGTTGTGGAATTTTGGGATTTCGAGAGTTGCGGTGGTGATGATGAGGATAAGGGATCTGAAACAGGTGGTTGTCTCAGTTCTTTTATATGTATAATTTCTACCTTATTCTTTTTCTTTTCATTGCAAATTTCAACTTTATTTTTGTCCAAAAGTTTAGTTATTTTAAATGGTCCTAAAAATTTCAATGACTTTTTACTTCTATTTAAAGGATTTTGTTTATAAACAGTTTGTCCTATTTTAAAAGCGTAATTTGTATCACCATGGGTGTTATGTTTCGTTACTATCTTCTTTTTATCGGAATGTAGTTTATCAGAGACTTCTTGATAAACATGTTTTAATTTGTCTTTATGATTCTGAATGTAATCGTTGTAAAAGGAATTGGGAAGGAATATTTCGTTTGGATTTCTGGAATTTGTGTGTCCGAATGCTAATTCAAAGGGGGTGTAATTTGTAGCTCTGTGAATAGAGTTATTGTAAACAATTATTGCATATTGCATTTGATCAGTGTTATCGTCCGGATACATTTCTTTTAGAATTCTTAGATGTTCAATTATTGTTGAATGAAATCGTTCTACAATGGAATTTGATTCGTGATGTAAAGGGGTGTTAAAATGGACATTAATTTTATGGAATTTTAAAATTTGGTTGTGTTGTTATTGAACTCTTTACCGTTATCCAAAATTAAATTTTCGGGTATGCCAAATGAAGCAAAATATTTTATTAAAGCATTACTAGTATGAATAGCAGTTTTTCCTTCTATGAAAATAGCTTGTGCGAATTTTGTAAAGGCATCTACAAGAGTGAGATAATTTTTATTATCAAACATAAAGATATCTACGTGTATTATCTGAAAAGGTCGTGAGGCTGTTTCAGTAAGCATGAGCGGGACATATGGTTTTTTCCTAGCATATTTCGCTCTTTGACAAATTTCACATGCGTTTATAAAATTTGTTATTGTTGTTTTCATATGTTTCCAATAATAATTTCTTTTAAGATATTCCAAAGTTTCATTAATGCCTCTATGGTTACTACTACCTTCGTGATGATTTTTTATAAGCAAAATTTGTTCTTCTTTGTCAGTTACGGTGTTAATAATTTTAGTGCATTTAATTAATTTCGGACCTTTCATTGAAAATTTATCTAAATAGACTTTTGAAAAATCGCGGAAAAGTTTGTCAGTGTGAAAATAAAGATGATAAATATTTTTTGAGTCAGTATAGTCTCTTAAGAATTCAAATATAAATTGGTGATTATTTTGTTCCGGTAATTTGATTTTAATAATTTTTTGATGTTCATAATTGTTATGTGTAATTGAAGGTTTGTTATATATATGAGGAAAAACGTGAATCTGATTTGTTTTATTGTTTATAATTTCATCTAATATTGTTATGCCGGTGTTTGTATTGTCATTCTCAGTGGAGTGTTGTGTAATAGATTCAGAGTCTGTGTCTACGCCTATGTCTTCGTTATCAATGTTTTGTTGGGAATTAGTATATGTAGTGTTTGGGGGTTTAATTTGGATGTTAGATAAGATTTTGATTTTTGGTTTAGTCGGCTTACTAGTGGAAGGTTGGGGATGCAATTCATTTTTGTCAGGTGTAAAATTTTCAGCAAGATTTCTAAAATATTCGATAATGTCGTTATTAATTTCGCCGGGATTATTAATTGTGGATTCTGTTTCAATGGCATTTAGTTTTATTCTAGAAAGACAGTCTGCGTTGGTGTTAAATTTTCCTTTTTTGTATTGTATCTCATAGTCGTATTCTTCTAATTTTAATCGCCATCTGACAAGTTTAGAATTTGGTTCTTTAATATTAAATAACCAAGTAAGAGGACGGTGGTCAGTCATTATTGTGAACTTTCTACCATAAAGATACGGACGGAAATGCTTACAAGCCCAAACTATCGCTAATAGTTCTTTTTCGATAGCGGAGTAGCGTGTCTCAGTATCATTCAAAGTTCTAGATGCGTAAGCTATAGGTTTGTCACGTGAAATTTCGCCTTGCGAAAGAACGGCACCTATCGCGAAATCGCTGGCGTCTGTCGTTAGTACAAAAGGTTTGTCAAAATCAGGGTATTGTAATATGGGGTCGTTTGTAAGTAGTTCTTTACATGTATTAAAACTGTCTATGAATTCTTTGTCGTGAATAATTTTGGCGTCTTTTTTCAAACATTTGGTCATGGGTTTCGTTATTTTTGCAAAGTCTTTGATGAAACGTCTATAGTAACCTAGTAATCCTAAAAAGCTTTTAATTTCTTTTGGTGTTCGAGGTATGGGGAAATTTTTGATTGCCGAAATTTTATCTGGGTTAGGTTTTACATCATCTGAGGTAATTACATGTCCTAAATATTGAACGGTTTTTTGAAGAAATTCGCTTTTGTCAAGTTGAATTTTGAAGTTACTGATTCGTAAACGATTAAATACTGATTTTAGTCTTTCAATATGCTCCTGAAGGGATGAACTAAAAATAATGATATCATCGAGATATACTAAACATGTCTCGTGCTGAAGGCCGCGAAGAACATTGTCCATAACTCGTTGAAAGGTTGATGGGGCGTTTTTTAAACCGAATGGCATGCGTTTAAATTCATAATGCCCGCCTTCTACAGAAAATGCAGTTTTTTGAATATCATTAGGATCTACTTCTATCTGATGGAAGCCGCTAGCTAGGTCTAAAGTCGAAAAGTAAGTTGCTTTGCCAAGTTTGTCTAGTATGTCAGAAATGTTTGGTAATGGGTACTTGTCAATGGTTTGTTCGTTCAATTTTCGGTAGCCTATAACTACGCGCCACTTCTTCTTACCAGAAGCGTCGAGTTTTTTCGGCACTATCCAGATAGGACTGGACCAAGGGGATACGCTGTCTTGTATTATACCTTGTTCAAGCATTTTATTAATTTGAGACTTGACTTCGTTTTTATGAATTTCGGGGAATCGATATGATTTTACATGAATTGGTGTATCGTCTTTCAATTTAATTTTGTGTGTTATTTCGTTCGAAAAACTCAAAGGTGTTTTCTCGCAATAAAATATATCTCTATATTCGAAACATAATTTTCTAATTGATTCTTTTTCTTCTTTATTACAATGATCTATTCTAATATTTTTTAAATTTTGTTTTAAAAGATTATCGTATTGTATATCGGGTTCTTCATCAATTTCCATTTTTTCAACAAAATTAATTTCGATAGGGTCTAAAGGTTCAATTTCTAATGGTTCTAATATGTTTATCTGAACAGGGTTCTCGTTAATATTTGTGAATGTAGTTATAGCGAAATTGTGTGAAACGTTTACAACTGCTTTTGGCATTTGTACGCCATTTTCAAAATTTGTATGATTTAAAATTCCTATACCGTTTCTCATTTTAACAGGTAATTTTACTACAAATGACGTTCGAGGTGGTACAATAATGGAATGTAAAAGGGATGAATTATTATGGACTTTTGTTTCGTTGTCGGGATTGAAAATTATGGGTATAACGGCGTATGGTGTTGTTAGTTGTTTGTTTGTGACATTTATATTTGCGTTTAATTGTCTTAAAAGATCAACACCGATGAGGCCATCGTATTTGTTACTGAATTTAAACAAATAAAATTTATGAGTTTCGGGAATATTAAAAATTTCGAAAATAGGTATTTCTGCAACTTCATTGTGGTATGATACATTATGTGCTGTTTGAATATTAAAATTTTGATTATAAATGTAATTTGGATAAAATGTGTATGCTAATTCCGGATTTATTAAACTTTTAGTGCTACCAGTATCTATCAAAAAATTGGCATTTAATTCGGGTATATATATGTGGGGCAAATTTGCTTTTATTGTGTTTAATTGTACTACGTCTGATTGTTGGCATTGTTGGTCATAGGAAAATTTACATTTGATTCAGCATTGTTGATAACGGGTTCTTCATACGTGATGTTATCATCATTGTTGTAATAGGAATCGTCGTAAGTTAAAGTGTGTGAATAGTCATAATACGTGTCATATTCATAATCTACGGGATTGTTCTCATAGGTTTCATATTCGGTGTTATAGGATATGTCTTGGGAAGTTTGGGGTGATTGTTCGGTATCAGACTGGATATTCTGATTAAATAATTGGGTTGATGTGAATGTTTTTTGAGGGTTACTTCTTCTGGAATGGATTGATGAGGTTTCCATCGGTTCGGGTTTAAATGGTTGGGGTTGATTTGGACGTGTAAAATTTTGTTGGAAATTAGGACGGAAGGTATTTTGTTGTATATTTGGACGTGAGAAATTCTGTGGGAAATTTACTGGTCTCTGGATATGTTGAAATGTAGGTGGACGCATTTGGATTTGTGGTTGTCTTTGTGCATAATGCACGGGTCTGTAATTGAGTTGAGTAGTATTTTGGAAAGGATTCATTTTTGGAGGTAAATGCAATGTAGGACGTTGTTGAGAGTTTTGGTAATTTGGTGTAGGAATTGGATTTGGGCGATATTGGTAATTTTGGCTATAATTGGACGTTATTTGTTGTCTGGCTGGTAAAATTCTATGATCAGGTTTAAAATTTGATTGTGAATTTATTGAACTTTGCCTCTGTGTAGAATAGAGGAAATTTTCTTCTTCAATAACTAAACTCATCGCTTTCTCTAAACTGTCAGGGTTCCGTAATCTGATGTTTGTTTGTATGTTTGGTGGTAAGCCACGAATAAATGTTTTTAATGCTAAATCATTATAATTTTCTTGTTTTATCTTTCTTTCTTCGGCAGTAATTTCGAAACTATTTAATTTAGACATAATTAAGCTACGTGAATCTTGACATCTCATACCAAAATTATAGGGTGATTCATTTTTATTTGGACGAAGCGATATCAAATCCTGAACTAGACAATCAATGTTTCTTTGATCTCCAAAACTTAATCTTAGAGCATTTTTTACTTCCTCCCAAGTACTGAGTTCTGTACGGGATCCAATTAAAATAAGAGCTCTGCCTGTTAATTTTCCTAATATAGCTCTTACAAGGAAATTGTTTAATGTTATATTTGTATGAGTTCCAAAAGTATTAATTAAATTTTGACAAGAATCAAGAAATATATTTAATGTGTGGGGATTGCCTTCATAGTGTGGAATCGAATCTACATACAATCTTAAGAGTTGGTAATTGACTGGGGCTGTTATTTGGGGTTGAACTTGGGTAGGTGGTGGTGACATTTCTGTATCTGTGTCTCCCAAATTAAATTGAGTTAGTATTTCAGATAAATTAAGGATGTCGTTATTAGACATAAATATTTCGATTGTGGCTTATTTTAAATTATTTTTATTCTAGTTGAAACTGTTGCTAAGGTATGTGGGAATAGTTTTGTATAGGATATGAGCTTTGTTTGTACTTACATAAATATTTCTATTTTCATTCTTCTTAACCTAATGCCTATAGGTTTGGACGATTTTTGTTCCTCTCCCAGGTCTTCCTAGTCTAAGGTCTGGCTACGGCGATGCTGTCCTTCACCAGGTCTGGCTTTGGCGATGCTGTCCTCCACCAGGGCGTTGTATTTTCTTCTCTCTCAAGACTCGTCTCCCGATTTCGGCTGCTGGGCTCGTGGTAAACCGATATGCGCTCGATTTTCACTCCCGTACCGAAATGTGATACTCGATTAACTGTTGAGACAGAAATTACCCGTTCGATACGAATAATTTCGAGTATCCTACCGACTGCGCCAATTTTGTTTGTTCTCCGGGAAAGTGAGTTTTTAAAAAGAATTAAAATTACAACGGGTCTAATCTACGTTCTTTATTCGTGTTAGAAGTACAAAAGACAAGATACATAACATGTACAGGCTGTTTTATAATGTACGTTATCTCTACAAGTAGGTTTCATGTTCATGTTGATAGTCGGCAGATTGTGTTTCTTAACTAGATAAATTTTACCATATCATTCAACTTTCGGGTGTCATTTTAATGAATACGTTGTATATTGTAAGCTTCATGGGCTGGATTCTAGAATACCTACCACACTTGAAATAGCAATTTTCTCGTTGCAATGATTTTGTTTAGCTAAAATATGATGAAGAATTATAAAATTCGGGCGCGGAAGTAAGCATTTATATGATTTTTTACAAATATAAAGTCAGATTTTACCTATTCTTGATGAATACGTTGTATATTGTAAGCTATATGGGCTGGATTCTAGAATACCTACCACATTTGAAATGGCAATTTTCTTGTTGCAATGTTTTCTTTTAGCTAAAGTATGATAAAGAAATATAAAATTTGGGCGCGGAAGCAAATATTTATATGATTTTTTACTAAAATAAAGTCAGATGTTACCTATTCTTAATTAATACGTTGTATATTTTAAGCTACATGGGCTGGATTCTAGAATACTTACCACACTTGAAATGACAATTTTCTTGTTGCAATGTTTTCTTTTAGCTAAAATATAATGAAGAATAATTATAAAATTCGGGCGCGGAAGCAAATATTTATATTATTTTTTACAAAAATAATGTCAGATTTTACGTATTTTTGAAATGGATATTTTTTTTAAAACATTCATATTCATGCTTTAAGATCTATACTATGGATGGTTTTGAGCATTGGACATGCAAAAGTGACGAAAACTTGGTACCAATCAGATAATAAACATACAATTTTCTTTTGTCATTTTAATGAATACGTTGTATATTGTAAGCTACATGGGCTGGATTCTAGAATACCTACCACACTTGAAATAGCAATTTTCTTGTTGCAATGTTTTCTTTTAGCAAAACTATGATAAAGGAGCATAAAATTCCGTCGCGGAAGCAAATAATTATATAAATTTTTACAAAAATAAAGTCTGATTTTACCTATTCTTGATGAATACGTTGTATATTTTAAGCTACATGGGCTGGATTCTAGAATACCTACCACACTTGAAAAAGCAATTTTCTTGTTGCAATGTTTTCTTTTAGCTAAAATATGATGACTAATTATAAAATTCGGGCGCGGAAGCAAATATTTATATTATTTTTTAAAAAAATAATGTGTGATTTTACCTATTCTTGAAATGGATATTTTTGTTAAAACATTCATATTCATGCTTTAGGATCTATACTATGGATGGTTTTAAGCATTGGACATGCAAACATGACCAAAACGTGGTATCAATTAAATAATAAACATTTAACACAAAAATAAAGTCAGATTTTACCTATTCTTGATGAATACGTTGTATATTTTAAGCCACAAGGGCTGGATTTCAGAATACCTACAACACTTAAAATAGCAATTTTCTTGTTGCAATGTTTTCTTTTAGATAAAATATGATGAAGAATTAAAAAATTCGGGCGCGGAAGCAAATATTCATATGATTTTTTACAAAAATAAAGTCAGATTTTACCTATTCTTGATGAATACGTTGTATAATGTAAGCTACATGGGCTGGATTCTAGTATACCTACCACACTTAAAATAGCAATTTTTTGGATGCAATGTTTTCTTTTAGCTAAAATATGATGAAGAAGTATAAAATCCTGGCGCGGAATCAAATATTTATATGAATTTTCACAAAAATAAAGTCAGATTTTACCTATTCTTGATGAATACGTTGTATATTGTAAGCTACATGGGTTGCATTCTAGAATACCTACCACACTTGAAATAGCGATTTTCTTGTTGCAATGTTTTCTTTTAGCTAAAATATGATGAAGAATTATAAAATCGGGCGCGGAAGCAAATATTTATATTATTTTTTACAAAAATAAAGTCAGATTTTACCTATTCTTGAAATGTATATTTTAGTTAAACCATTCATATTCATGCTTTAAGATCTATACTATGGATGGTTTTAATCATTGGACATGCAAAAGTGACCAAGACGAGGTACCAATCAGATAATAAACATACAATATTCTTGTGTCATTTTAATGAATACGTTGTATATTGTAAGCTACATGGGCTGGATTCCTGAATACCTACCGCACTTGAAATAGCAATTTTCTTGTTGCAATGTTTTCTTTTAGCTAAAATATGATAAAGAATTATAAAGGTTAGGCGCGGAAGCAAATATTTATATGATTTTTTACAAAAATAAAGTCAGATTTTACCTATTCTTGAAATGGATATTTTTGTAAAACCATTCATATTCATGCTTTAGGATCTATACTATGGATGGATTTAGCATTGTACATGCAAAAGTGACCAAAACGTGGTACCACTCAGATAATAAACATTTAATTTTCGGGTGTTATTTAAATGAATATTTTCTATATGGTAAGCTACATGGGCTGGATTCTGGAATACCTACCACATTTGAAATAGTAATTTTCTTGTTGCAATGTTTTCTTGTAGCTAAAATATGATTAAAAATTAAAAAATTCGGGCATGGAAGCAAATATTCATATGATTTCTTACAAAAATAAAGTCAGATTTTAACTATTTTTGAAATCGATAATTTTGTTAAAACATTCATATTCATGCTTTAGTATCTCTACTATGGATGGTTTTAACATTTGACATGCAAAAGTGACCATATATATATTTTATTTATTATTTATAATTTTGCTATTTTTTTGGGGGTCGGTTTAACTAACGAAGGTAAATTAATGATGATTATGTCCAATTACCCTTACAGTTCACGGTGATTTGGACTGTTAACCAATGTCTGCCTCGGACGGGTTTAGATAAATTTTACCATATCATTCAACTTTCGGGTGTCATTTTAATGAATACGTTGTATATTGTAAGCTTCATGGGCTGGATTTTAGAATACCTACCACACTTGAAATAGCAATTTTCTTGTTGCAATGATTTCGTTTAGCTAAAATATGATGAAGAATTATAAAATTCGGGCGCGGAAGCAAATATTTATATGATTTTTTTCAAAAATAAAGTCAGATTTTACTTATTCTTGAAATGGATATTTTTTTTAAAACATTCATATTCATGCTTTAGGATCTATACTATGGATTGTTTTAGCATTGGACATGCAAAAATGACCAAAACGTGGTACAAATCAGATAATAAATATTCAATTTTCGGGTGTCATTTTAATGAATACCATGTATATTGTAAGCTTTATAGGCTGTCTTCTAGAATACCTACCACACTTGAAATAGCATTTTTCTTGTTGCAATGTTTTTTTTTAGCTAAAATATGATGAAGAATTATAAAATTCGGGTGTTGAAGCAAATATTTATATGATTTTTTACAAAAATAAAGTCAGATTTTACCTATTCTTGAAATGGATATGTTTGTTAAATCATTCATATTCATGCTTTAAGATCTATACTATGGATGGTTTTAAGCATTGGACATGCAAAAGTGACCAAAACGTGGTACCAATCAGATAACAAACGTTCAATTTTCGGGTGTCATTTTAATGAATACGTTGTATATTGTAAGATACATGGGCTGGATTCTAGAATACCTACCACACTTGATATAACAATTTTCTTGTTGCAATGTTTTCTTTTAGCTAAAATATGATAAAGAATTATAAAATTCGGGTGCGGAAGCAAATATTTATATGATTTTTTCCAAAAATAAAGTCATATATTACCTATTCTCTAAATGGATAATTTTGTTAAAACATTCATATTCATGCTTTAGGTTCTATACTATGGATGATTTTAGCATTGGACATGCAAAAGTGACCAAAACATGGTACCAATCAGATAATAAACATTCAATTGTCGGGTGTCATTTTAATGAATACGTTGTATATTGTAAGCTACATGGGCTGGATTCTAGAATACCTACCACACTTGAAATAGCAATTTTCTTGTTGCAATGTTTCCTTTTAGCTAAAATATGATAAATAATTACAAAATTCGGGCGCGGAAGCAAATATTTATATGATTTTGTACAAAAATAAAGTCAGATTTTACCTATTCTTGAAATGGATATTTTTGTTAAAACATTCATATACATGCTTTAGAATCTATACTATGGATGGTTTTAAACATTGGACATGCAAAAGTGACCAAAACGTGGAACCAACTAGATAATAAACATTCAATTTTCGGGTGTCATTTTAATGAATACGTTGTATATTGTAATCTACATAGGCTGGATTCTAGAACACCTACCACACTTGAAATAGCAATTTTCTTGTTGCAATGTTTTCTTTTAGCTAAAATATGATGAAGAAGTATAAAATTCGGGCGCGAGTGCAAATATTTATATGATTATTTACAAAAATAAAGTCAGATTTTACCTATTCTCGAAATGGATAATTTTGTTAAAACAATCTTATTCATGCTTTAGTATCTATACTATGGATGGTTTTAAGCATTGTACATGCAAAAGAGACCAAAACGTGGTACCATTCAGATAATAAACATTCAATTTTCGGGTGTCATTTTAATGAATATGTTGTATATTTTATGCTACATGGGCTGGATTCTAGTATACTTACTACACGTGAAATAGCATTTTTCGTGTTGCAATGCTTTTTTTAGCTAAAATATGATGAAGAAGTATAAAATTCGGGCGCGAGAGCAAATATTTATATGATTTCACCTGTACTTGAAATGGATATTTTTGTTAAAACATTCATATACAGGGTGGTGACCGCGACCCCGGAACATAGGACTTTCACATGTAAAATCATAATTTCTTAATTTCCTGCTTCCCTAATTATTTTAGGTAATAAAAATTCAAATAAAAGTTGTAGAGCATAGAATTCTACATCAGAATCAATAAACGGAATTAAATTTACATGTCCTATAACGGCAGAAATTAAATATGAAAATACTGAAAATTAGCTCAAAAATAGGGATAGCCGTGGAAATGAAACAAAATTGTAAAGAAAAGATTGACTTTTTATCATCACTAACATTCGATTTTAAATTTAAAACTGAATAAATCAGAATAATCTTAAATTAATTGCTCAACTAAATATCCATTGTTTGTCCTTAATCTGTCACTAACATTCGATTTTAAATTATATTCTTCTGACAGATAAAACGTCAATCTTTTCTTTACAATTTTGTTTCATTTCCACGGCTATCCCTATTTGTGAACTAATTTTCAGTATTTTCATATTTAATTTCTACCGTTATAGGACATGTAAAATTAATTCTGTTTATTTAATCTGATGTAGAATTTTATGCTCTACAACTTTTATTAGAAGCTTTTTTACCTAAAATAATTAGGGAAGCAGGAAATTAAGAAAGTATGATTTTACATGTGAAAGTCCTATGTTCCGGGGGTCGCGGTCACCACCCTGTATATGCTTTAGTATCTATACTATGGTTGGTTTTAAGCATTGGACATGCAAAAATGACCAAAACGTGGTACCAATCAGATAATAAACATTAAATTTTCGGGTGTAATTTTAATGAATACGTTATATATTGTAAGCTACATGAACTGGATCCCAGAATACCTATCACACTTGAAATAGCAATTTTCTTGTTGCAGTGTTTACTTTTATCTAAATTTGATTAAGAATTATAAAATTCGAGGGCGGAAGTAAATATTTATATGATTTTTTACAAAAAAAAGTCAGATTTTACCTATTCTTGAAATGGATATTTTTGTTAAAACATTCATATTAATGCTTTAAAATCTATACTATGGATGGTTTTAGCATTGGACATGCAAAAGTGACCAAAACGTGGGACCAATCAGATAATAAACATTCAGTTTTCGGGTGTCATTTTAATGAATACGTTGTATATTGTAAGCTATATGGGCTGTCTTCTAGAATACCTACCACACTTGAAATAGCATTTTTCTTGTTGCAATTTTTTTTTTTAGCTAAAATATGATGAAGAATTATGAAATTCGGGTGCTGAAGCAAATATTTATATGATTTTTTACAAAAATAAAGTCAGATTTTACCTATTCTTGAAATGGATATGTTTGTTAAATCATTCATATTCATGCTTTAGGATCTATACTATGGATGGTTTTAAGCATTG
Organism: Stenolophus ochropezus; assembly: GCA_035578165.1. Classification (NCBI taxonomy): domain Eukaryota; kingdom Metazoa; phylum Arthropoda; class Insecta; order Coleoptera; family Carabidae; genus Stenolophus; species Stenolophus ochropezus. Next base: position 88,143 of record JAQOWZ010000074.1, on the reverse strand, counting down.
GACATGCAAAAGTGACCAAAACGTGGTACCAATCAGATAACAAACGTTCAATTATCGGGTGTCATTTTAATGAATACGTTGTATATTGTAAGATACATGGGCTGGATTCTAGAATACCTACCACACTTGATATAGCAATTTTCATGTTGCAATGTTTTCTTTTAGCTAAAATATGATACAGAATTATAAAATTCGGGTGCGGAAGCAAATATTTATATGATTTTTTACAAAAATAAAGTCATATTTTACCTATTCTCTAAATGGATATTTTTGTTAAAACATTCATATTCAAGCTTTAGGTTCTATACTATGGATGATTTTAGCATTGGACATGCAAAAGTGACCAAAACATGGTACCAATCAGATAATAAACATTCAATTGTCGGGTCTCATTTTAATGAATACGTTGTATATTGTAAGCTACATGGGCTGGATTCTAGAATACCTACCACACTTGAAATAGCAATTTTCTTGTTGCAATGTTTCCTTTTAGCTAAAATATGATAAATAATTACAAAATTCGGGCGCGGAAGCAAATATTTATATGATTTTGTACAAAAATAAAGTCAGATTTTACCTATTCTTGAAATGGATATTTTTGTTAAAACATTCATATACATGCTTTAGAATCTATACAATGGATGGTTTTAAACATTGGACATGCAAAAGTGACCAAAACGTGGAACCAACTAGATAATAAACATTCAATTTTCGGGTGTCATTTTAATGAATACGTTGTATATTGTAATCTACATAGGCTGGATTCTAGAACACCTACCACACTTGAAATAGCAATTTTCTTGTTGCAATGTTTTCTTTTAGCTAAAATATAATATGGAAGTATAAAATTCGGGCGCGGAAGCAAATATTTATATGATTTTTTACAAAATTAAAGTCAGATTTTACCTACTCTTGCAATGGATATTTTATTTAAAACAGTCATTTTCATGTTTTAGGATCTATACTATGGATGGTTTTAAGCATTAGACATGTAAAAGTAACCAAAACGTGGAACCAACTAGATAATAAACATACAATTTTCGGGTGTCATTTTAATGAATACGTTGTATATTTTAAGCTATATGGGCTGGATTCTAGAATACCTACCACACTTGAAAAAGCAATTTTCTTGTTGCAATGTTTCCTTTTAGCTAAAATATGACGAAGAATTACAAAATTTGGGCGCGGAAGCAAATATTTATATGATTTTTTACAAAAATTAAGTTAGATTTTACCAATTCTTGAAATGTATATTTTTGTTAAAACATTCATGTTCATGCTTTAGGATCTATACTACGGATGGTCTTAGCATTGGACATGCAAAAGTGACCCAAACGTGGTACCAATCAGATAATAAACATTCAATTCCCGGGTGTCATTTTAATGAATACGTTGTATATTGTAAGCTACATGGGCTGGATTCTAGAATACCTACCACAGTTGAAATAGCAATTTTCTTGTTGCTATGTTTCCTGTTAGCTAAAATATGACGAAGAATTATAAAAATCGGGCCCGAAAGTAAATATTTATATAGTTTTTTACAAAAATAAAGTCAGATTTTACCTATTCTTGAAATGGATAATTTTGTTAAAACATTCATATTCATGCTTGAGGATCTATATTATGGATGGTTTTAGCATTGGACATGCAAAAGTGACCAAAACGTGGTACCAATCACATAATAAACATTCAATTTTTGGGTGTCATTTTAATGAATACGTTGTATATTGTAAGCTACATAGGCTGGATTCTAGAATACCTACCACACTTGAGATAGCAATTTTCTTGTTAAAATGTTTTCTTTTAGCTAAAATATGATAAAGGATTATAAAATTCGGGCGCGGAAGCAAATATTTATATGATTTTTTACAAAAAAAAGTCAGATTTTACCTATTCTTGCAATGGATATTTTTGTTAAAACATACATATTCATGGTTTAGGATCTATATTATGGATGGTTTTAAGCTTTAGACATACAAAAGTGACCAAAACGTGGCACCAATCAGATAATAAACATTCAATTTTTGGGTGTCATTTTAATGAATACGTTGTACATTGTAAGCTACATGGGCTGGTTTCTAGAATAACTACCACACTTGAAATAGCAATTTTCTTGTTGCAATGTTTTCTTTTAGCTAAAACATGATAAAGAATTATAATATTCGGACGCGGAAGCACATATTTATATGATTTTTTACAAAAATAAAGTCAGATTTTACCTATTCTTGAAATGGATATATTAGTTATAACATTCATATTCATGCTTTAGGATCTATACTATAGATGGTTTTAGCATTTGACACGCAAAAGTGACAAAAACGTAGTACCAATCATATAATAAACATTCAATTTTCGGGTGTCATTTTAATGAATACGTTGTATATTGTAATCTACATGTGCTGGATTCTAGAATACCTAGCACACTTAAAATAGCAATTTTCTTGTTGCAATGTTTTCTTTCAGCTAAAATATGATGAAGAATTATAATATTCGGGCGCGGAAGCACATATTTATATGATTTTTTACAAAAATAAAGTCAGACATTACCTATTCTAGAAATGGATATTTTTGTTAAAATATTCATATTCATGCTTTAGGATCTATACTATGGATAGTTTTAAGCATTGGACATGCAACAGTGACCAAAACGTGGTACAAATAAGATAATAAACATTCAATTGTCGGGTGTCATTTTAATGAATACGTTGTATATTGTAAGCTACATGGGCTGGAATCTAGAATAACTACCACATTTGATATAGCAATTTTCTTGTTGCAATGTCTCCTTTTAGCTAAAATATGATGTAGAATTATAAAATTTTGTCGCGAAAGCAAATATCTATATGATTTTTTACAAAAATAAAGTCAGATCTGACGTATTCTTGAAATGGATATCTTTGTTAAAACATTCATATCCATGCTTTAGGATCTATACTATGAATGGTTTTAGCATTGGACATGCAAATGTGACCAAAACGTGGTACCAATCAGATAATAAATATTTAATTTTCGGAAGTCATTTTAAAAAATACGTTGTATTTTGTAAGCTACATGGGCTGGATTCCAGAGTACCTACCACACTTGTAGTAGCAACTTTCTCGTTGCAATGTTTTCTTGTAGCTAAAATATGATGTAGAATTATAAAATTCATGTGCGGAAGCAAATATTTATATGATTTTTTATTAAAATAAACTCAGGTTTTACCTATTCTTGAAATGAATATTTATGTTAAAACATTCATGTTCATGCTTTAGGATCTATACTATGGATGGTTTCAGCATTGGACATGCAAAATTGACCAAAACGTGATACCAATCAGATAATAAACAATAAATTTTCGGGTGTCATTTTAATGAATACGTTGTATATTGTAATCTACATGGGCTGGATTCTAGAATACCTACCACCCTTGAAATAACAATTTTCTTGTTGCAATGTTTTCTTTTAGCTAAAATAAGATGAAGAAGTATAAAATTCGGGCGCGAGTGCAAATATTTATATGATTATTTACAAAAATAAAGTCAGATTTTACCTATTCTCGAAATGGATAATTTTGTTAAAACAATCTTATTCATGCTTTAGTATCTATACTATGGATGGTTTTAAGCATTGGACATGCAAAAGAGACCAAAACGTGGTACCATTCAGATAATAAACATTAAATTTTCGGGTGTCATTTTAATGAATATGTTGTATATTTTAAGCTACATGGGCTGGATTTTAGTATACTTACTACACTTGAAATATCATTTTTCGTGTTACAATGCTTTTTTTAGCTAAAATATGATGAAAAAGTATAAAATTCGGGCGCGAGAGCAAATATTTATATGATTTTACCTATACTTGAAATGGATATTTTTGTTAACACATTCATATATATGCTTTAGTATCTATACTATGGTTGGTTTTAAGCATTGGACATGCAAAAATGACCAAAACGTGGTACTAATCAGATAATAAACATTAAATTTTCGGGTGTAATTTTAATGAATACGTTGTATATTGTAAGCTACATGGGTTAAATTCTAGAATACCTACCACACTTGAAATAGCAACTTTCTTGTTGCAATGTTTTCTTTTTGCTTAAATAAGATAAAGAATTATAAAATTCGGGCAAGGAAGCAAATATTTATATGATTTTGTACAACAATAAAGTCAGATTTTACCTATTCTTGAAATGGATATTTTTGTTAAAACATTCATATACATGCTTTAGGTTCTATACTATGAATGGTTTTAACATTGGACATGCAAAAGTAACCAAAACGGGGTACCAATCAGATTATAAACATTCAATTTTCAAGTGTCATTTTAATGAATACGTTGTATATAGTGAGCTACATGAGCTGGATTCTAGAATACCTACCACACTTGAAAAAGCAATTTTCTTGTTGCAATGTTTTCGTTTTCTTTTAGCTAAAATATGATGAATAATTATAAAATTCGGGCGTGGAAGCAAATATTTATATGATTTTTTACAAAAATAAAGTCAGATTTTACCTATTCTTGAAATGGATATTTGTGTTAAAACATTCATATTCATGCTTTAGTATCTGAACTATGGATGGTTTTAAGCATTGGACATGCAAAAGTGATCAAAACGTGGTACCAATCAGATAATAAACATTAAATTTTCGGGTGTCATTTTAATGAATAGGTCTATATTATAAGCTACATGGGCTGGATTCTAGAATACGTACGACACTTGAAATATTAATTTTCTTGTTGCAATGTCTCCTTTTAGCTAAAATATGATTAAGGATTATAAAATTCGGGCGCGGAAGTAAATATTTATATGATCTTTTACAAAAATAATGTCAGATTTTACCTATTCTTGAAATGGATATTTTTGTTAAAACATTCATATTAATGCTTTAGGATCTATACTATGGATGGTTTTAGCATTGGACATGCAAAAATGACCAAAACGAGGTACCAATCAGATAATAAACATTCAATTTTCGGGTGTCATTTTAATGAATACGTTGTATATTGTAAGCTACATGGGCTGGATTCTAGATTACCTACCATAATTTAAAAAGCAATTTTCTTGTTTTAATGTTTTCTTTTAGCTCAAATATGATAAAGATTTATAAAATTGAGCGCGGAACCAAATTTTTCAATGATTTTTTACAAAAATAAAGTCAGATTTTACTTATTCTTGAAATGGATTCTTTTGTTAAAACATTCATATTCATGCTTTAGGATCTATACTATGGATGGTTTTAAGCATTGGACATGCAAAAGTGATCAACACGTGGTACCAATCAGATAATAAAAATTCAATTTTCGGGTGTCATTTTATTGAATACAATGTAAATTGTAAGCTACATGGGCTGGATTCTAGAATACCTGCCACACTTGAAATAGCAATTTTCTTGTTGCAATGTTTTTATTTAGCTGAAATATGATGAAGAATTATAGAATTCGGGCGCGGAAGCAAATATTTATATAATTTTTTACAAAAAAAGTCAGATTTTACCTATTCTTGAAATGGATATTTTTGTTAAAACATTCATATTCATGCTTTAGCATCTATACTATGGATGGTTTTAGCATTGGACATGCTAAAATGACCAAAACGAGGTACCAATCAGATAATAAACATTCAATTTTCGGGTGTCATTTTAATGAATACGTTGTATATTGTAAGCTACATGGGCTGGATTCTAGATTACCTACCATAATTAAAAAAGCAATTTTCTTGTTTTAATGTTTTCTTTTAGCTCAAATATGATGAAGATTTATAAAATTGGGCGCGGAAGCAAATTTTTCAATGATTTTTTACAAAAATATAGTCAGATTTTACTTATTCTTGAAATGGACTCTTTTGTTAAAACATTCATATTCATGCTTTAGGATCTATACTATGGATGGTTTTAAGCATTGGATATGCAAAAGTGATCAACACGTGGTACCAATCAGATAATAAAAATTCAATTTTCGTGTGTCATTTTATTGAATACAATGTAAATTGTAAGCTACATGGGCTGGATTCTAGAATACCTACCACACTTGAAATAGCAATTTTCTTGTTGCACTGTTTTCATTTAGCTGAAATATGATGAAGAATTATAAAATTCGGGCGCGGAAGCAAATATTTATATAATTTTTTTAAAAAAAAGTCAGATTTTACCTATTCTTGAAATGGATATTTTTGTTAAAACATTCATATTCATGCTTTAGGATCTATACTATGGATGGTTTTAGCATTGGACATGCAAAAATGACTAAAACATTTAATTCTCGGGTGTCATTTTAGTGAATACGTTGTATATTGTTAGCTACATGGGCTGGATTCTAGAATACCTACCACACTTGACATAGCAATTTTCTTGTTGCAATGTTTTCTTTTTGCTAAAATAAGATGAAGAATTATAAAATTCGGGCGAGGACGCAAATATTTATATGATTTTTTACAAAAATAAAGTCAGATTTTACCTATTCTTGAAATGGATAATTTTGTTAAAATATTCATATTCATGCTTTAGGATCTATACTATGGTTGGTTTTAAGCATTGGACATGCAAAAATGACCAAAACGTGGTACCAATCAGATAATAAACATTCAATTTTCGGGTGTCATTTTAATGAATACGTTGTATATTGTAAGCTATATGGGCTGGATTCTAGATTACCTACCATAATTGAAAAAGCAATTTTCTTGTTTGAATGTTTTCTTTAACCTCATATATGATGAAGAATTATAAAATTGGGAGCGGAAGCAAATTTTTTAATGATTTTTTATAAAAATAAAATCAGATTTTACCTATTCTTGAAATGGATATTTTTGTTAAAACATTAATATTTATGCTTTAGGATCTATACTATGGATGGGTTTAGCATTGGACATGCAAAAGTTACCAAAACGTGGTACCAATCAGATAATTAACATTCAATTTTCGGGTATTATTTTAATGAAAACGTTGTATATTGTAAGGTACATGGGCTAGATTCTAGAATACCTACCACACTTGAAATAGCAATTTTCTTGTTGCAATGATTTTATTTAGCTAAAATATGATGAACAATTATAAAATTCGAACACGGAAGCAAATACATATATATATATATATATATATATATATATATATATATATATAAATATATATATATGATTTTTTACAAAAATAAAATCAGATTTTACATATTCTTGAAATGGATATTTTTGTTAAAACATTTATATTCATGCTATAGGATCTATACTCAGGATGGCTTTAAGCATTGGACATGCAAAAGTAACCAAAACGTGGTACCAATCAGATAATAAACACAAGAGCTACGTATATTTAAATGGGAAATTTTGTGTCTTAGGTGCTTGAGGAATTTTCCGATGGGTTCGGCTAGCCGCGCTACCAAGAATTTCGTTGGAATATTTTCATCCAATTATAATTTGCGGCTAGATGGTGCTTATCTCGTCCTTTAAGGTCTCGATCCACCAGACAAATAAGGATAAAGCTTTGAATCCTTCCTTTTGGCCGACAGGAACATGTGTAAAACCGTTTTTTTACAGAGTACAATCTCTAGTGAAAGGGACATAAAATTTAATTTGACGGCAATCATCTTGATAACAAATATTTTAATATATTTCATGTCAACATTCAATGTCTCAATAATAAAATTGATCAGTTGACATTATATTTGAATGATTATCCATTCGATGTTATTTGTATTTCAGAACACTGGCTTGATCCAATTACACTTCAAAGTATCAACTTACCTACTTATCATTTAACTTATTATTGTAGGGATGTAAATAGGCATGGAGGTGTGGCAATTTTTACAAAATCTTACGTATCGTATAAATTATTAAATCTTTTAGAATGTAATGAAACATATCACGCTGAATTTGCTGGAATTGAATTAAGTAAACAAAAAATTCTACTGATAAAGGTCAAATTATAGCTATAGAAACAACTCAGGATAAAAAAGTCCAAGGTAGAATTGACAAAAGAACTTTTACTCGAAAAAATATCGAAAATTTTAAAATGGCTTTGTGTCTTATTAACTTTTGTACTATTTTTAGCGAATGTTTGTCAAATGCTGCAGTTCACGCTTTTTCTTTATTAAGCTGTTTGAACGCTTTAATTGATGTTTATTTTCCTTATAAAAAAATATCTATCATAGCTCACAATTCTCCTATTCATTGGTTTGATTCTTCTCTTAAAAGAATGAGACTAGAATTAAACACTATTAAATCATTTTCAATAGCACACAATCTAAAGATTTATATAATCTATATAAAACTAGGCTTAAAAGGTATAAAAACGAAATTAAACGTAAAAAATCTACAGCTTATAATACTTTATTGCAATCTTCTGCCAATAAGTGTAAAGATAGTTGGCGAATAATCAAGTATGAACGTAACAAGTTCCACAATAATAATACTTTACCCTCAAATTTAACACCAGATAACTTAAATGAATATTTTTCCAATGTAGCTTCAAACATCATTAAAGATATTTCGAATAAGACTTACAAGGCTGAGGATATTTTAAAAAGTAAAATTAAACCTCCAACTTGTAAATTTGTTTTAGATGAAATAGATGTTGTCGAGACTATTAATGCAATAAAGTCACTTAAAGATTCAAAATGCCTGGATATTTACAACATAAGTAATAATTTATTAAAAAACATAATAGAATAAATACGTCACTGAACCTCTGACTTCATTATTTAATAAATGTATTGCAGAAGGGATCTATCCTGATTGTTTTAAAGTTTCGAAAATTCTTCCGCTGTACAAAAAGGGTGACCCATGAATGTAATTATAGACCTATTTCTCTAATTCCAACAATTCCTAAAGTGTTTGAAATTATTTTAAAAAATAGATTATTGGACTACTTTGAAAGCAATAATTTACTCTGTGATAGCCAGTTTGGTTTCCGACGAGATCATTCTACTATCAAAGCGATTTTAAGCGATATTGATAATGTAACAATTGCTCTTGAAGAGGGTCAGCATGTAGCAATGACGCTTTGCGATCTTTCCAAAGCGTTTGATTGTGTATCGCATGAAATTCTTTTAAAGAAATTGGAGTTCTATGAAATTCAGCAGGAGCCATTATTATTTTTTAAATCTTACTTAGCAAATCGTTATCAGAGTGTCTTAATCGATGGAAATCAATCAGGTTTCATTGAGGTTAAACATGGTGTCCCACAAGGGTCTATTTTAGGCCCTTTATTTTTCATCATTTACCTAAATGATTTCAGTTCTTTTATAGAGCTCAGTAGTAGTATTCTTTATGCCGACGACACAACCTTAATAAGCAAACATAAATATTTTAATAATCTTCTAAAGATTAATGAATCTAATTTATTGATTACAGAAGCATGGTTCGCTGCAAATAATTTACTTTTAAATAAAGAAAAAAACGCAACTGTTAATCATTTCTAGTAACAAACTGTTTAATGAAAATAAATCAGTATCACTTCTAGGTTTACAAATAAACGACAGTTTGAATGGGGAGTCTCACGTAGATATATTGTGCAAAACATTATCAAGTCGTATTTTCCTTTTACATAGGTTACAACCCTTGCTACATAAGTCTACACTTAAAACGGTATATTTCGCACTTTTTCATTCTCTAATTTCGTATGGCACAATTTGGTGGGGTAATTTCACTGCAGCATATCAGGTTTTTAAACTTCAAAAAACTGCTATAAAAATTATTTCCAATGTAGGTTTTAGAGATCATTGTAAACCACACTTTTGTGAATTGGGTATTATGACTCCGTGTCTATTTATTTTCCATACAGTAATAGAGATTCATAAAAATAAATGTACATTACCTACAAATGGCGATTATCATGCATACAATACACGTTCTGCAAAACTTTTCAGAAAACCTCGAATGAAGCTTCAGATGTGCATTAAAAACAAAATAAATCTTGATTTGATATTCTACCCGAAAATATAAAACTTCTGGACAACAAAAAGTTCAAAATGAAAATCAAATTATCTCTTTTAAAAAACGGGTTGAATGAATGAATACTTAAATTTAAATTTCGCGAATTTCTGACATGAAATATATTATTTAAAAATTGTAAGTACCATTATGTATCATGTATATGTATTTGTACTTTGTAATTTTTGACGTTCTATAAACACTCTTGTGTAAAATAGACAACAATAAATAAATAAATAAATATAATCCATAAAATTAATACTACAAAAGTTGTTTATAATTCAATTTTACATATGATTCGTACATTTTTATTTATAATTTTGCTATTTTATTCAGGTCGGTCTCACTAACGAAGGTACATCGATGATGATTATGTCCAATTACCCTTACAGTGCACGGTGATTTGGACTGTTAATCAATGTCTGCTTCGGACAGGTTTAGTTAAATTTTATCATATTATTCAATTTTCGGGTGTCATTTTAATGAATACGTTATATATTGTAAGCTACATGGGCTGGATTCTAGAATACCTACCACACTTGAAATAGCAATTTTCTTGTTGCAATGTTTTCATTTAGCTAAAAAATAATAAAGAATTATAAAATTCGGGCGCGGAAGCAAATATTTATATGATTTTTTACAAAAATAAAGTCAGATTTGACCTATCCTAGAAATGGATATTTTTGTTAAAACATTCATATTCATGCTTTAGGATCTATACTATGGATGGTTTTAGCATTCGACATGCAAAAGTGATCAAAACGTAGTACCAATCAAATAATAAACATTCAATTTTCGGGTGTCATTTTACTGAATACGTTGTACATTGTAAGCTACATGGGCTGGATTCTAGAATATCTACCACACTTGAAATAGCAATATTCTTATTACAATAATTTCTTTTAGCTAAAATATCATAAAAAATTATAAAATTCGGGCGCGGAAGCAAATATTTATATGATTTTTTTAAAAATTAAAGTCAGATTTTACCTATTCTTGAAATGGATATTTTTGTTAAAACATTCATATTCATGCTTTAGGATATATACTATGGATGGTTTTAGCATTGAACATGCAAAAGAGACCAAAACGTGGTACCAATCAGATAATAAACATTCAATTTTCAGGTGTGATTTTAGTGAATACGTTGTATATTGTAAGCTAAATGGGCTGGATTCTAGAATACCTACCACACTTGAAATAGCAATTTTCTTGTTGCAATGTTTTCTTTTACCTAAATTATGATGAAGAATTATAATATTCGGGCGCGGAAGCAAATATTTATATGATTTTTTACAAAAATAAAGTCAGATTTTACTTATTCTTGATATGGATATTTTTGTTAAAACATTCATATCCATGCGTTGGGATCTATACTATGGATGGTTTTAAGCATTGGACATGCAAAAGTGACCAAAACGTGGTACTATTCAGATAATAAACATTCAATTGTCCGGTGTCATTTTATTGAATACTTTGTATATTGTAAGCTACATGGGCTGGATTCTAGAATACCTACCACACTTGAATTAGCAATTTACTTGTTGTAATGTTTTCTTTTAGCTAAAATATGATGAAGAAAATATATGGGCTGAATTCTAGAATGCCTACCACACTTGAAATAGCAATTTTCTTATTGCAATAATTTCTTTTAGCTAAAATTTGATAAAGAATTATAAAATTCGGGCGCGGAAGCAAATATTTATATGATTTTTTATAAAAATAAAGTCAGATTTTACCTATTCTTGAAATGGATATTTTTGTTAAAACATTAATATTTATCCAAAATTATTAATATTTTGGAAAATAAAAACACTTGATGTAAGTTTCACAAATCGGTTTATTTAATCCCTAATTGATTTCGGCTGTTACGCCTTCTTCAGAAGTGATACAAGACTAAATTAAATACACGAATACATGTGCTTAAATACTACTTGTGAGGAAAGAGGATTAGTGAGAGAAACCTTCAATTACGGTTTCTAAGATGTTTGAATAAAACAGTTCCACCTGGTCATTTAGGGTATATAAACCACTTAAAGCATTCTGGATTTCATACGCTTCTAGGAAGTCCATTTTCGGACCTTTGTCTAATAAATGTAAAATTTCCATATTATCCTTTTCACAGTTATGATTTATTTCATTCAAATGTCTTGCTAAGTTTGAATCTGATTTATTATTTCTATAAGATCCCATGTGATCATTAAACCTAATATTAAAGGTTCTGCCTGTTTGACCTATATATGAAGTACTACAATTTTTACATTTTATTTTATAGATTCCACTCTGTTCAAGTGGATCTTTACAATTTAATTTATTATTTACTAATAAGTTTTTAATTGTGTAATTATTATAAAAAGCTGCTGTTATGTTACATTTTTTTATTCATGACCTATTTTTAAACTACTATTTCCAATATAACTTAATCTACGGTATTGTTTTATTTCTTGGTTTTCTGGATTGCTATTATAAATCTTATTTAGGATTGATTTTTTATTTTTCTTTAAAATTAATTTATCTCTGATGACTGGATCGTAGCTATTATTAAAAGCTATTTGTTAAATGGTTTTTAATTCTAAGTTATAATGTTCTTTATTTAATGGAATGTTTAATAATCTATGTACATAACTATTGAAGGATGCCATTTTTATATTGTTAGGATGATTGGAATGAGCTGGAATGACCGAATCAGAATAGGTAGGTTTACGGAATATTTTGTATGTGAAAGAAGAGCTAAATTTATTTTTAATAATGGTGAGGTCAAGAATATTTAATTGTTGTTCTTCTTCTCTTTCTATTGTAAATCGAATATGATGTTTTATATTATTAAGTAAATTAAGTAACTGGTCGAGTTGTCTATCTGACCCAGTGAATAAACAAATTATATCGTCTACATATCTAAACCAAAAAATTATGTGTTTAATTAGACGATTATCAGATTAAAAAAAAATTTGTTCGAAATAGTCCACGAAGATTTCTGCTAATAAAGGGCTTAAAGGAGACCCCATGGGTAGCCCTTCGTTTTGTTTGTAATACCGGTTATTAAATTTGAAATAATTTTGTTTAAGCCAAATATCTAATAGAACTAGAATTTCTGATTGCAATATTATATTCACATTGTTGGCCATTAATTTATCTTTTATGATATCTTTCAGTTCTAATATTGGAATTGATGTAAATAAGCTAGAGACATCAAATGATACTAATTTGGCATTATTAGGTAAGGCTATATTTTTAATTTTATTTATAAGATCTAGAGTATTTTTAATGCTTTTGGTTGACCTAAAATCTAAAACTTCAGGTAAAATATTGGTTCATAGTTTACAAATCTTGTATGACGGGGCTTTGACATAGGATACAACTTTTCTGATGGGAATATTTTGTTTATTTAATTTAGGAAGTTCGTAGAAGTTAGGTGCATTAGGATTTATAGATACATATTTAAATTTACATTTTTTATATTTTTTAGTACATTTCTAACGGTTTGTTGATATTTTTGAGTTGGATCTTTTAGTAATTCGACTATGTTACTATTGGAGATGAATTTTTCAACTTTATTAATATAATCGGATTTGTTTAAAATGGTGATCGAGTTACCTTTGTCACATATAGTTAATATTAAATCTTAATTTTTTTGTATGGTTTTAATTGATTTAATTATGAATTTTGAGTTATTAAGTACGTTCGGTTTAGACTTGTCTAAAACGGATTTTACAGTGTTAACTAATCCTAGTGGTTTATTTTGTAAAGATTTAATTGCTATTTCTAAGTCTGCAATCATATTAACAAAGTCTTTTTCTTTTGGTATAAAGCTAAGAGCGAAAGACAGACCTTGTTTGAGAAATTTGTTTTCTTCTTCCGTAAATGTAGAATTGGACAGGTTGATGACTCTGGGATGAAACTGATGAACTTGATGGCTTGTTGATTGTAGATTCTTCTCTGTTGTTTCCGGATGAGTGAGGTTTTGGATAAGTTGTCCAAGTTTTTTCTTCTGTCTCTGGTATTGTATTATTATTATCATATTTATGCTTGAGGATCTATACTATGGATGGTTTTAGCATTGGACTTGCAAAAGTGACCAAAACGTGGTACCAATCAGATAATAAACATTAAGTTTTCGGGTGTCATTTTAATGAATATGAATGTTTTAATAAAAATATCCATTTCAAGAATAGGTAAAATCTGACTTTATTTTTATTTATTTATTTATTTATTTATTTATTTATTTATTTATTTTTTTATTTATTTATTTATTTATTTATTTATTTATTTATTTATTTATTTATTTATTTATTTATTTATTTATTTATTTATTTATTTATTTATTTATTTATTTATAACTGTCCAACAGACAAAAGCCCAATTACAGAACAGTATAAAAATTTGTGTTTACAAAGAGAAATAACCACTGTAATATACAAAGAACAATAAATTAAATAAGAAGTAACTAGAAATAATCTTAATTCAGAAAGATGACCAATACATACAATGGCAAGTGTACTAAAATAGAAACAAGCACCTATGTATATATAATTCAAAGAAAAGAGAACTAATCGTAGAAAAATAAATTATATTTTTATTTTATTATGAGTTATAGATTTGACAAACTTGTTAAAAGGAATGCCGAACATTTCAATAGAAAGGAACTTTGGTTGGTATACGGTACACATTCTATTTGTAGGGGAAATGTAAAAAATGTTGGTTCTTGCAGTAGACAGGTAAAATATTGTGATAGATCGAGTTGAGAGGGGGAGGACGTGGAAATTGAAAAGTGACAAACACGTTGGGTCATCAATTAATGAATTCACTAATTTATGTAAGTGACTGACGGAATATATTATGCGTCTATCGTGAAGAGATTTCATGTTGAAAATATGGAGTAGAATTTCATATGAGACCTGAAAATCTGGGTAATAACCCATAATTTTAAAATAAAAATATTTCAAAAAAAATTTTGAATTTCTTCCAGAGAAAGTGAATGATTATTATAAATCAGATTCCATATTAACGAACAATATTCCAGTTTAGAGCGAATAATATATATATATATATATATATATATATATATATATATATATATATATATATATATATATATAGTCAGTCATCCTTCTACCTTTAGGTGTAGGATGTATACATTTTCACTTAATCTTAATTTAATTTACATAATTTAATGTCCAGTAATTTCACATGTGCACTAATTTTGCCCATTGTTTCTTGTCCTTTGCGATTCTTCTTGCTTCTTGCATCGGGATGTTTCTTTTTGTTAGTATCTTCTTTATTACGTTATCCCATGTGTCCTTTGGTCTTACCCTTCCCCTTTTCGGTGTAACGTTGGTCATCCACACTTGGCGTACCGGTCAACTTTCGTTCATTCGTCTCATGTGTCCCCACTAGGCTAGTTGTCTTGTTTCTATGAAATCTAGTATTGGTTTGCATTGCAGTTCTTCCCTGATGGCTTCATTCCTTACTCTATCTAACATTGTTACTCCTTTAACTCTTCTTAGATATTTCATCTCTATCGCCTGTATTTTACTTTTCGTTCCATTTGACAATATCCATGATTCACACCCGTACGTCAATATCGCTCTATATATTGTGTTAAATACCGTCATTTTTGTTTTATTGCTTATTTCTTTTTTTCCTATAAAATTGTGTTTCATTGCGTGATATATTTTTGTCGTTTTAATTATTCTTTCGTTTATGTCATCATCTTGCGTGTCGTTACTATCTATTGTTATGTCTAAATATTGGAATATATTAACTTGTTCTATTGTTTCACTATTTACTGTTATATTAGAAGTTGTTGGTTCGTAAGAGATTACCATTATTTTTGTTTTAGTCGCATTTATTTTCATATTGTATTGCTTTATAATTTCGTTCCAGGTGTTAACATTTTGCTGCATTTTTTCCTCACTGTTTGCCATAATTACTACGTCATCGGCGTAAGCACATATTGATATTTTTACTGGTAGTAAATTTCTATACCCTACATGTATCTTATTGAATTTTTGATCGCACTCCTTTATTATCTCATCCATAAATATCGTAAATAAGACTGGGCTCATTACTCCTCCTTGTCTCAAACCGTTCTTTGATTCGAAGAGCTCGCTTTTCCTGTTTTGGCTAATTACGTAGTTCGTGTTTTTGTTATACAGTCCTTTTATAGCATTTAAAAGATTGGTGCTTATACCTTTTCTTTTTAGGATTTTCCACATTATCTCCCTTTGTACTCTGTCAAACGCTTTTTCTAAATCTATGAATGTCATGTATGTTTTTGTGTTAGTGATCTTAGTCTTATGTATTAAGTCCTTAACTGTGAATATATGGTCTTGGCTACTGCGTCCTTTCCTAAATCCACTTTGTACTTCGGACATTGTTGATTCTATTTTGTTTCTTAATCTTTTTTCTAATATTCTTTCCAATACTTTCAGTGTCGTACACAATAACGATATGCATCTGTAGTTGTTGCATTCTTTAGTGTCTCCTTTCTTGTGTATCGGCACAATTATTGCTAGTTCCCAATCGTTTGGTATTTTATCTCCATTCCAAATTTTGTTGAAAATTGTTAACAATATTTCTATGCCCTTTTCCCCCATGTACTTTAACATTTCTGGCGTAATTTTGTCATGCCCTGCTGCTTTACCATTTTTAAGTATACGTAGTGCTTCTTTTACTTCCTCTATTTGTATTTCCTGCGTTTCGTCTTCATTCACATTTTCTACCTGGTCTGTTAGAATTTGTTCAACAGGTTCTATCTGATTATCTTCATCTGTGAATAATAGCTCTTGAAAATAAGATTTTTTACAAAACTAAAGTTAGATTTTACTTATCCTTGTAATGGATATTTTTGTTAAAACATTCATATTCATGCTTTAGGATATATACTATGGATGGTTTTAGCATTGGACATGCAAAAGTGACCAAAACGTGGTACCAATCAGATAATAAACATTAAATTTTTGGGTGTCATTTTAATAAATACTTTGTATAATGTAAGCTACATGGGCTGGATTCTAAAATACCTACCACACTTGAAATATCAATTTTCTTGTTGCAATGTTTTCGTTTAGCTAAAATGTATTAAAGAATTATATAATTCGGGCGCGGAATCAAATATTTCTATGATATTTTACAAGAATAAAGTCAGATTTTACCTATTCTTGAAATGGATATTTCTGTTAAATCATTCATATTTACGCTTTAGGATCTATAATATGGATGGTTTTAGCATTAGACATGCAAAAGTGACCAAAACTTGTTACCAATTAGATAATAAACATTCAATTTTCGGGTGTCATTTTAATGAATACGTTGTATATTGTCAGCTACATGGGCTGGATTCTAGAATACCTACCACACTTGAAATAGCAATTTTTTTTGTTGCATTGTTTTCTTTTAGCTAAAATATGATCAAGAATTATAGAATTCGGGCGCGGAAGCAAATATTTATATGATTTTTTACAAAAATAAACTCACATTTTACCTATTTTTGAAATGAATATTTTTGTTAAAACATTCATATTCATACTTTAGGATCTATACTATGGATGGTTTTAGCATTGGACATGCAAAAGTGACCAAAACGTGGTACTAATTAGATAATAAACATTTAATTTTTGGGTATCATTTTAATGAATACGTTGTATAATGTAAGCAATATGGGCTGGATTCTAGAATACCTACCACACTTGAAATAACCATTGTCTTGTTGCAATGTTTTCTTTTAGCTAAAATATGATTAAGAATTATTAAATTCGGGCGCGGAAGCAAGTATTTATATGATTTTTTACAAATTAAAGTCAGATTTTAACTATTCTTGAAATGGATATTTCTGTAAGCTACATGGGCTGGATTCTAGAATACTTACCACACTTGAAATAGCAATTTTCTCGTTGCAATGTTTTTTTTAGCTAAAATATAATAAAGAATTATAAAATTTGGTCGCGGAGTTAAATATTTATATGATTTTTTACATAAATTAAGTCAGATTTTGCTTATTCTTCAAATGGATGTTTTTGTTAAAACATTCATATTCATTCTATGGATGTTTTTAAGCATTGAACATGCAGTAGACAGGTAAAATATTGTGGTAGATCGAGTTGAGAGGGGGAGGACGTGGAAATTGACAAACACGTTGGGTCATCAATTAATGAATTTTACTAATTTATGTAAGTGACTGACTGAATATATTATGCGTCTATCGTGAAGTGATTTCATGTTGAAAATATGGAGTAGAATTTCATATGAGACCTGAAAATCTGGGTAATAACCCATAATTTTAAAATAAAAATATTTCAAAAAAAATTTTTAATTTCTTCCAGAGAAAAAACCGTTCTTTGATTCGAAGAGCTCGCTTTTCCTATTTTGGCTAATTACGTAGTTCGTGTTTTTGTTATACAGTCCTTTTATAGCATTTAAAAGATTGGTGCTTATATCTTTTCTTTTTAGGATTTTCCACATTATCTGTCTTTGTACTCTGTCACACGCTTTTTCTAAATCTATGAATGTCATGTATGTTTTTGTGTTAGTTATCTGAGTCTTATGTATTAAGTCCTTAACAGTGAATATATGGTCTTCGCTACTGCGTCCTTTCCTAAATCCACTTTGTACTTCGGACATTGTTGATTCTATTTTGTTTCTTAATCTTTTTTCTAATATTCTTTCAAATACTTTCAGTGTCGTACACAATAACGATATGCCTCTGTAGTTGTTGCATTCTTTAGTGTCTCCTTTCTTGTGTATCGGCACAATTATTGCTAGTTCCCAATCGTTTGATATTTTATCTCCATTCCAAATTTTGTTGAAAATTGTTAACAATATTTCTATGCCCTTTTCCCCCATGTACTTTAACATTTCTGGCGTAATTTTGTCATGCCCTGCTGCTTTACCATTTTTAAGTATACGTAGTGCTTCTTTTACTTCCTCTATTTGTATTTCCTGCGTTTCGTCTTCATTCACATTTTCTACCTGGTCTGTTAGAATTTGTTCAACAGGTTCTATCTGATTATCTTCATCTGTGAATAATAGCTCTTGAAAATATTGCTTCCATCTGTTCATGATATTATGTTCTTCCGTTAATATTGTACCTTCTTTGGATTTGACTGTATTTGCTACTTTCCTCTTCTCATTTCTTAATGATTTCAGTGTTTTATAAAATAATTTTTGACTTTCTTTACTGTTGTCTTCCATTTGTTTTCCAAATTGTTCCCAGCTTTTTTCTTTCGCTTGTGCTACTAATTTTTTAACCTTCCGTCTTTGTTGTTTGTATTGATCATAGTTTTCATTTGTTCTATTACTAAGATATTTTACCCATGTTTTCTTTTTCTTTTTGACTTCTTCTTTTATTTCCTCATTCCACCAGGACGTCATTCTTTTATTAGCTTTCTTTTTACTGCTTCCACATATATTCTTTGCTGCTTGTGTTATTATTTTATTTAAAAATATTCCATGTTTCTTCTATATCCTTGTCCTTATAGTTAATTTTCTCTGTCAGTTAATCTATTTATTTCTTGTGCATATTTTGTCGCTGTTATTATATCTCTAAGTTTGTATGTTTTTATTGTCTCATATTCTATTATCGTTGTTTCTTCAGTTTTAGTGTTCTCATCTTTACTCATTTTTTTAATTCTTGCTTCTACGAGAAAGTGATCGCTGAAGATTTCTGGACCACGCCTCACTCTACAATCCTGTACTAAATTTATCTTTTTGTTTTCCACAAGTATATAGTCTATTATTGATTTATCTTCTTCTCTTGGCCCTTGTCTTGTGTATTTATGTACATTTTTATGTTGAAAAAACGTGTTAGTAATTAACAAGTCATTTAATATATAGTAGTCTATCAGTCTTCTTCCGTTATTATTTCTTCTGTTTTCTCCATATATCCTCACAGTATTTGCAGTGTTTTCATCTCGTATGCCTACTCTTCCATTAAAGTCTCCGATTACATAAATTTCCCCTTTACTATTCTCTGTAACTATATTTAATTCTTCCCAAAATTTGTCTTTTATGTCAACTAACTCATCTTCATCCGGTCTATATATTATTATTATTGTTTTTTCACTTTCTTTTTCAATTTTCAACTCGATTTTTAGGATCCTCTCACTTCATCCTTCCCAGGACTGCACGTAGTTTATTAACTTTTTATTTACTAGGCAAGCTACTCCTGCTACTGCTCTGTTTTCTTTCGGCACTCCACTGTAAATCAACATATGCCCATTATCTATAATTATTTCTCCCTTACCTTTCTTTTTTGTTTCTGTTATTCCTAATATATCTATATTTAATTTATTAAATTCATCGTACAGTTCATGTTCTTTCCCATTCATACTTCTAACATTCCACGTTGCTAGTTTCCAAATACTTTTTTTTTTGAGTATTCATGTCGGTCGTCGCCTGTATATCAGTCCTAGATTTTGTATTCTCATTTATGTTCTTGAGTTTTTTGGATCGTGATTCGGTTCTGTCTCTGTTTTTGTTTTTTTCAATTTATTAGTATTCTCATTCCATACATATTTTTCTCCGTCTATAATTAGATGTTGGTACTTAATTTTTACTTGTTTGTTGGCTTGTTTCTCGTTATATGCTACTTTCCTAATTGTTTTTTGTATGTCTTGTTCCCTTTTTGTCATATCATTATTTATATAAACTTTACTGTATACGCCTCTCTTTAATTTTGATTTATTTTTAAAGATTTCAATCTTTTTTTCCAAGCTTTCTATTGCTGCCATGACTATGTGATCCTTGATCTTTACTGCTTTCATTACTTTAGCGTTAACTTACATTTGTGAAAACATAAAGCTTTCTAATTTTTTATGATCTCTGTCTCATTATTTTCGACTATTTTTAATCTGCTAATTATTATGTTATGTCTTCTACTTGCTTTGTCTATCCTTTCCAGTCTGTTGTTCATTTGATCTAGAAGTTCCACCCGTTTTTTAGATGTTCTATTTTCTTTTTCATAACAATATTTTCTTTTATAACCTTACTTACTGCATCTTTGTATTCTTGGTTTTTTCTGCGTACTTCTTTAATTTCCTGTAACAAAGTGTTCATTAGCTCTTTCATGTCTACCATGTCGTTGGACTTATCTGTTTTTGTGGGGGTCCTTAATGTTTTTTGCTCCTTTTAAAAAATCCGTCCTGTTGCCCTTCACGTTTGCGTTTACTGTCTGATTCGCTGTCTGATTCACGTGTAGACATAATACGTTGCCTAACTTAAGGCGCAAAGTCGCTACGTTGACGGCGATAGAAGCCAGCTCAGATCGACTCTTCAGAAGCTAACTTCTCTCCTGTCACGTAGCACTTACTTGCTTTATCTTTATTTTTTCTTATCTCCGGTCAATGTCTCTTAAGATAATAACTGGCGATGCAGTGTTGTTGTTGATACACACGGAGTATCAGCTGTTCGTAATAAATTGCTCGTGGTATACCCTTTTAGAGTTAAAAACCACGGAGCTCACACACGTGCACACTTCCCTGTCAACACTTCACACTGTATAAGCGAATAAGCGAATAATAAATCCAAGTAATTTATATGACGATTTACATAAATCAGAAATATGAAGGATGAATGAAAGTGAGGGATCAAATAGAACTCCTAAGTCACGAACAATAGATAGTGTTTGATAGTGAGTAATTAAAAGTGATACAATTTTTCTTCCTTGTGAAGGTCATGATTTTGCATTTATTAATATTGAGGGAGAGTTTATGAGCGACACACCAGAATCAAGAATGCTTTTAATTGGTCTAAAGATTTTAAGGTCATCAGCAAATAACAGTTTTTTGGAATCATTGATAACAGTGATGTCATTGATGAAAATTAAAAAGAGTAACGGGCCTAAATTTGATCCTTGAGGGACGCCTGAAGATGGTGAAAAGAAAGATGAGATATGACCAAGAAATTTGACAAATAGTGACCTATTGCTTAGATAAGACGCGATAAAAGAAATGAGTTCAGGAGAAATAGAGAAGAAAGAAAGTTTGTGAAATAAAATAGAGTGGTCAACTGTGTCAAAGGCCTTCGAAAAATCTGTATATATAATGTCAACTTGGCCATTATCATCAAGTGTTTCAGCAACGAAGTGAGAGAAATAGGAGAGATTGGTCGCGGTAGACCTCATCCCCATGAAACCATGCTGTGAGAACAAAAGTCGGTTGTTAATTTTGCAGTAAATTTAATGGTAAATAATCTTTTCTAAGATTTTACTAAAATGAGATAACACAGCAATAGGTCTATAGTTTTGTATATCAGATCGGTCGCCGGATTTGAATATAGGAGTAACTCTTGTTTGTTTCCATGTATCAGGAAAAGTATGTGAAGACAACGAAAGATTAAATAGATGTTGAAGAGCTATTGAAAAAGGGTAAGCACAATCTTTGATTACAAGACTTGGTATAAGATCGGGACCGCAGGACAGATCAGACTTCATTTTTTTGATTATATTCCTAATTTTATCACGAGAAATTGACGTAATTGAAATAGGATCATATGAAGGATGTGGTAAATTAGAAGAGGAACAGGAGGAAGGAGGAGTATAGACAGAGCTGAAATGCTTTGCAAAACCTTCAGCAATACTTTGAGGGTCAGTTAAAATCTTGTTGTTATAGTGCATTGATGCGGGAAAAGACGAATCACGTTTTTTGAATTAATATACTGCCAGAAATGTTTTACATTATTGTTAATAGATTTTTCACAAGAATTAAGATAAATTTCATATGAAGCCTTAATATCATTTTTTATAATAGTTCTAAAATATTTAAACTTATCATAATAATAATTAATATTAGGAAATTTTTTGCACATTATAAAATAGTGATTATTTTTCTTAATATTTCTTCTAATATGCGAAATAATCCATGGAGGTGAAATAATATTTTTTGATCGTTTAACGGGAACACATAAATCAAAAAAATAATAAAAAACTGAATAAAAGTAATCAAAAGCTAAATTAATAACTTTAAATTCAAGTAATGTGTTCCAGTTAAACTGATATATAAGTTCGTACAATTTAGGAAAATTTGCACGTTTGAAATGATAAGAAGTAAAATTAACTTTTTGAAAACAATTTTCTTTATATTGAAAGTTATCAACTGTTACACTAAGTGCAGGATGGTGTAAATACTCAACATTATGTAAAAGGTCGCTATCTCGTTTGACATTACATGAAACATTTGATAAAACCAAGTCAAGAATTTTATTATTATTATTTAGTATTGTATTGAATTGAAAGTGACAGTAGAACTTGAAGTATCTGATACAAATTGAGGAATAATAAAATCACCAACAATCAAAAAATTATGTCCATACAAAAATGGGAGGCTTTAAAAAAATTCAAAAATTTTTGTGTAACTATCGTTAGATGTAGCGGGAGGAATATAAACATTAAATATAAACAGATTTTTATCTGTTGTAGAAATTTTAACACAGACGATATCAATAGTGTCTGGTAGAAAATGTTGATAATTACTTATATTCACACTAGTGAAAGTAATACTATTGGTAACAAGAAGGAGAGCACCACCACCGCGTGATTTGTTGCACAGGGCGAATTTACGATCAGAGCGGTAAACACTGAAGGAGCCATCACCAAGTTCACTATTAAAAACACTTTGATTGAGCCTGGTTTCGGTGAACGCTTTTATATCATAATGAGTGTTCGATAAGTTCTGGATTAGTAGATCAAGCTTACTATTTAAGCCCTGAATATTTTGGTAGTAGATATGAAGTTTATTCATGGTGTTGCTGTTGGACAGTGATTATATTAGTTTTTTTTTGTGATATTTGGGATATTACTTTTATAAGTAATGAATAAATTTTCCTCCCCATTACGTTTTCGTTCTAGTAATTCAGTTTTAAGTCGTTTGTAATGGTTTAGTTGCATCGGTGTTTTATCACTCTTAATATAGGTGTTATTCAAATCGGAGAAGTTACGTGCATTTTTCATATTACGTATTAATTGAATAGCATCTTCAGAGTTAGGAAAGCAAACTTTAGTTAAACGTGGAATATTTTTATTTTGGTCAGTTGATCCGTTTTAATATTATTAATATTAACATTTGGTGCGACTTTGTTGATTATATTAGATATTTTGTTTGATAAGTTTTCATTAGTATTTTCAGGAACACCTGAAATTATGACATTACATTTACGACGATCACGTTGATTAATCTCTTCAATAACTGTTTCTATATCAGTAGAGTTGATGGAGGAAGAAGACTTAAAAGAGGTTTTAACGTTTTGTAATTCTGTTTTAACGTTAAGTAGCTTAGTTTTTATTTCCTTAATTTGTGTTTGAAGATTAAGATTTAATTCTTTCAGAGAAAAAATGGAATCAGTGGTATTGATACAGTTATTGCAGTAAATTTTGATGGATCTAGTGCTAGTATAAGTGAAGCGTTGAACGTCGTCAGGAGTTAAGCGTACAAACGCAAGATGAGTTGGTTTTTGACAACAATCACAGTTGATGCACTTGTCGAGATCTTTATCTTTATTTATATTTTTATTGCAATTTTGACACATTCAAATGATTGGCGATGATCGGTAATCTTCGTATTGAGGAAGGCAGCGGCATAAACAAATCACATTCCGCACTCAGGCCAATCAACACGTCAAAGAATGAATAATTAAGACTCACTAAAAATTTTCAATATTCGACCAAAAGAACATGCACCTCATGTATATTAAAAATCACTTATAACTGAATATAGAGCACTAATTAACACTTGAGATTTATGAGACACAATTTAAGGCAGATTACGAACAATTTGTATTAAGTTGAATAAATATAGATCACTTTAAACATTAGATATTTAATACTTAGCGCAAGGTCAAAAATTTTTATGTTCAGTGTTCAGTGAATTTACAGTATAGGATTTTTGTAAAAAATCATATAAATATTTGCTTCCGCGCCCGAATTTTATAATTCTTCATCATATTTTAGCTAAAAGAAAACATTGCAACAAGAAAATTGCTATTTCAAGTGTGGTAGGTATTCTAGAATCCAACCCATGTAGCTTACAATATACAACGTATTCATTAAAATGACAACCAAAAATTAAATGTCATTTTAATGAATACGTTGTATATTGTAAGCTACATGGGCTGGATTCTAGAATACCTAATACACTTGAAATAGCAATTTTCTTGTTGCAATGTTTTCTTTTAGCTATAATATGATGGAAAATTATCAAACTCGGGCGCTGAGGCTAATATTTATATGATTTTTTACAAAAATAATGTCAGATTTTACCTATTCTTGAAATGGCTATTTTTGTTAAAACATTCGTATGGTTTTAAATATTGGACATGCAAAAGTGACCAAAACGTGGCACCAATCAGATAATAAACATTCTATTTTCAGGTGTCATTTTAATGAATACGTTGTATATTGTAAGCTACATGGGCTGGATTCTAGAATACCTACCACACTTTAAATAGCCATTTTCTTGTTGCAATGTTTTCTTTTAGCTAAAATATGATGATGATTTATAAAATTCGGGCGCGGAATCAAATATTTATATGATATTTTACAAGAATAAAGTCAGATTTTACCTATTCTTGAAATGGATATTTTTGTTAAAACATTCATATTCATGCTTTAGGATATATACTATGGATGGTTTTAGCATTAGGCATGCAAAAGTGACTAAAACGTGGTACCAATCAGATAACAAACACAAGAGCTACGTATTTTTTTATACGAAATTTTGTGGCTTAGGTGCTTAAGGAATTTTTAGATGGGTTCGACCAGCCACGCTACCGAGAATTTCGTTGGAAAATTTTTATCCAATTATAATTTGCGGCTAAATGGTGCTTATAAACCGTAAAACTTATACTACAAAAGTTGTTTATAATTCAATTTTACATATGATTCGTACATTTTTATTTATAATTTTGCTATGTTTTTGGGGTCGGTTTAACTAACGAAGGTAAATCGACGATGATTATGTCCAATTACTATTACAGTGCGCGGTGTTTTGAAATCTTAACCAATGTCTGAATCGAACGCGTTTAGTTAAATTTTATCATATCATTCAATTTTCGAGTGTCATTTTAATGAATACGTTGTATATTGCAAGCTATCTACCTGGGCTGGATTCTAGAATATCTACCACACTTGAAATAGCAATTTTCTTGTTGCAATGTTTTCTATTCGCTAAAATATGATAAAGAATTATAAAATTCGGGCGCGAAAGCAAATATATATATATATATATGATTTTTTACAAAAATAAAGTCAGACTTTACCTATTCTTGAAATAGATATTTTTGTTTAAACATTCATATTCATGCTTTAGGATCTATAATATGGATGGTTTTAGCAATAGATATGCAAAAGTGGCCAAAACGTGGTACCATTGAGATAATAAACATTCAATTTTCGGGTGTCATTTTAATGAATACGTTGTATATTGTAAGCTACATGGGCTGGATTCTAGAATACTTACCACACTTAAAATAGCAATTTTCTTGTTGCAATGTTTTCTTTTAGCTAAAATATGATAAAGAATTATAAAATTCGAGCGCGGAAGCAAATATTTACATGATTTTTTACAAAAATAAGTCAGATTTTACCTATTCTTGAAATGGTAATTTTTGTTAAATCATTCATATTCATGCTATAGGATCTATACAATGGATGGTTTTAACATTGGACATGCAAAAGTGACCAAAACGTGGTACCAATCAGATGATAAACATTCAATTTTTGGGTGTCATTTTAATGAATACGTTGTATATTGTAAGCTACAAGTCAGATTTTACCTATTCGTGAAATGGAAATTTTTGTTAAAACATTTATATTCATGCTTTAGGATCTACACTATTAATGGTTTTAGCATGGGACATGCAAAGTGACCAAAACGTGGTACCAATCAGATAATAAACATTCAATTTTCGGGTGTCATTTTAATGAATACGTTGTATATTGTAAGCTACATGGGCTGGATTTTAGAATACATACCACACTTGAAATAGCCATTGTCTTGTTGCAATGTTTTCTTTTAGCTAAAATATGATCAAGAATTATAAAATTCGGGCGCGGAAGCAAATATTTTTATGATTTTTTACATAAATAAAGTCAGATTTTACCTATTCTTGAAATGGATATTTTTGGTAAAACATTCATATTCATGCTTTAGGATCTATACTATGGATGGTTTTAAGCATTGGACATGCAAAAGTGACAAAAACGTGGTACCAATCAGATAATAAACATTAAATTTTCGGGTGTTATTTTAATGAATACGTTGTATATTGTAAGCTACATAGGCTGGATTCTAGAATATCTACCACGCTTGAAATAGCAATTTTCTTGTTGCAATGTTTTTTTTTTAGCTAAAATATGATGAAAAATTATAAAATTCGGGCGCGTAAGCTAATATTTATATAAAATTTATACAAAAATGAAGTCAGATTAAACCTATTCTTGAAATGGATATTTTTGTTGAAACATTCATATTTATGCTTTAGTATCTATACTATAGATGTTTTTAGCATTGGACATGTCAAAGTGACCAAAACGTGGTACCAATCAGATAATAAACATTCAATTTTCGGAATTTTATAATTCTTTATCATATTTGAGCTAAAAGAAAACATTGCAACAAGAAAATTGCTATTTCACGTGTGGTAGGTATTCTAGAATCCAGCCCATGTAGCTTACAATATACAACGTAATCATTAAAATGACACCCGAACATTGAATGTTTATTATCAAATTGGTACCACGTTTTGGTCACTTTTGCATGTACAATGCTAAAACCATCCATAGTATAGATCCTAAAGCATGAATATAAATGTTTTAACAAAAATATCCATTTTAAGAATAGGTAAAATCTGACTTTATTTTTGTAAAAAAATCATATAAATTTTATAATTCTTCATCATATTTTAGCTCTTGCCTGTCCAATGTTTAAAACAATCCATAGTATATGTCCTTAAGCATGAAAATGAATGTTTTCACAAAAATATCCATTTCAAGAATTGGTAAAATCTAACTCTATTTTTGTAAAAAAGCATATAAATATTTGCTTCGGCGCCCGAATTTTAGAATTCTTTGTCATATTTAAGCTAAAAAAAAACATTGCAACAAGAAAATTTCTATTTCAAGTAAGGTAGGTATTCTACACTCCAGCACAGGTAGCTTACAGTATACAACGTATTCATTAAAGTGACACCCGAAAATTAAATGTTTATTGTCTGATTGGTACCACGTTTTGGTCACTTTTGCATGTACAATGCTAAAACCATCCATAGTATAGATCCTGAAGCATGAATATGAATGTTTTACCAAAAATATCCATTTCAAGAGTAGGTAAAATCTGACTTTATTTTTGTAAAAAATCATATAAATATTTGCTGCCGCGCCCGAATTTTATTATTCTTTATCATATTTTAGATTGCAACAAGAAAATTACTATTTTAAGTGTGGTAGGTATTCTACAATCCAGCCCATGTAGCTTACAATGTACAACGTATTCATTAAAATTACACTTGAAAAAAGAATGTTTATTACCTGATTGGTACCACGTTTTGGTCACTTTTGCATGTCCAATGCTAAAACCATCCATAGTATAGATCCTATTGTATTGTATGTATTGTATGTATACGAGGGTTTAAGCGTTTTGTCGCTGTTTGTCAACGCGACCTAAAAGATCTATTGTGACACAGCCCTTGCTTAGTTTTTCGGAAGTAGATCCAGATTTTTGATGAAGCCGATTATGGCTCCAGGAGTCAAGTTGATCTCATCTGCCGTAAGATAGCTCTTACCTAGTTGATTGATACTTTGCGCAGTTACGGCTGGGCATTCACACAGTACGTGTTCTGACGATTCTTCGTCCTCTTCACAGAGTCGACAGGTTTCATTTTCATCTATACCAATTTTGTGCAAATGGTACTTTAAAGGACAGTGGCCAGTGATAATTCCTGTCATTATATTAAGATCCTTTTTGCTGAGACCTAGTAACTCTTTGGCGTTTGTCGAAGCTAGGGAAATGTATTTCCGAGCTTGATTGAGGCCTGGAATATATTTCCAATATGAGGATATACCAGATTTTCCCAGTTTTTGACCACCTTCTTATAGTGGCTTTGTGGAAGACCACATGAAGGTTCTGGCCCGTGGTATGAAAGTTTAGCCTTTTTTTTGAAAGTCCATCAGCTTTCTCGTTTTCTAGGATTCCCTCGTGCCCTGATACCCACCATAGGGTGACTTGGTTTGCTTCGGATAGCAATTGGAGGGTCTTCCTGCAGTTCCAGACTAGCTTTGATGTACATGTGAAGGCATTCAATGCCTTTAAAACTGCTTGGCTGTCTGACATTATATTTATTTATTCTTCTTTTAGACCTTTATCTAGGTTTATGTGAGCACAGAGATTTATTGCATAAATCTCAGCCTAAAAAGTTGTGGCGCAGGTGCCTATGGATTTCTTAATTCGGCAATCTGGGCCAAGCACAGCTACTCCAGTTCCTCCTGTATCCAATTTTAAATCATCAGTGAACCAGGACAAAGAATCCCTTACAACAGGTCTTTCCGTTGCCCATTCAAGGCGATTACCAATAACAACCTTATACTTCTGGTCAAAATTGTATTTTGTTGTCATCTTATTACAGACAGACAAGGCCAGTTTATCTGGTTGTACTTCCCTTAGAATTTCCAAGTGGCCTACGAAATCTCTGGGCATAAAGTATTTCGTTCTGCAGAGAGTCAGTGCCTGTTGCATCGCCTCTTTTTTCACCTGAATGTGTAGAGGTGTTAGCCCCAGAATCACTTCCATTGCTGCAGTCGGACAGGTACTCATAGCACCTGTAATACTGAGGCAGGCCATGCGTTGTAATTTCCGCAGTGATGCCTGTGCTGTAATTTATTTCACTTTTGGCCACCATACAAGTAACGCGTAGGTGATCATGTTTCTTACAACACTAGTATAAGCCCAATGGGTCATTTTTAGCTGTAGTCCCCAGTTTTTACCCAGAAGCCGACGGCATGTGTTTAACGCCACTGCTGATTTCTTTGAATTCTTGTTGATGTGTGAGTTCCACGTGAGTTTTTGGCCTAGAATGATTCCTAGATACTTAACCTCTGTAGAAAACTCAATTCTAGTACCCTTCAAGTAGGGAGCTTGAAAATTTAGCTTCCTTCTCTTTGTGAAGGGGACGATTGTAGATTTGGTAGGGTTTACACTAAGTTCATG
Organism: Stenolophus ochropezus; assembly: GCA_035578165.1. NCBI lineage: Eukaryota > Metazoa > Arthropoda > Insecta > Coleoptera > Carabidae > Stenolophus > Stenolophus ochropezus. The sequence continues at coordinate 58,047 of JAQOWZ010000074.1, read as the reverse complement.
TTCCAGGCACCAATCATGCACTAGATTTAGAGCTTTTTGTGTAAGGTACGAGATAGTGGTGTCATTAGATCCTCTGACCATAATTGCAACGTCGTCTGCATGTCCGTTTGCAAAATAGCCAGCTTTATTGAGCCTATTTAGGAGGTCATCAATAACAATACACCAGAGTAGAGGTGATAGAACCGCACCTTGTGGGCATCCTCTATTGGTTTTTATCATTACTGATTTTCCTCCTATCGAGGCTGTAATCGTTCGACTTTGCAGCATGGCTTCTATTCACTCCACTACAGCTGGGTCGAAACCTTTTGACCTAGTAGCTCTTTCAATGGACTTATAGGAGGTGTTATCAAAGGCAATCTCAATATGTATAAATATTCCCAGAGCTATTTCTTTTGCCATAAAGGTTTTCTTTATTTTATTGACAAGGCTATGGAGAGCCGTAGTTGTCGATTTTGATTCCTGGTAAGCAAATTGATTTACATTTAGTGGTGAAGCAGTTATCACTTCATTCCTAAGATATTGATCTAAGATCTTTTCCATACCTTTCAGTATAAATTATAATAAACTAATGGGTCTGTATGACTAAGGCTGGACGCTTGGACGCCCTCCACCTTTAGGTATAAAGACTACATTAGTTTTTCTCCACAATTTGGGAATGTATCCTAACTTTAAGCTTCCCTTTTATAGTTCGCAGAGTATTGGCAGTATATCCTTTATACATTTCTGCAAAAATGCCATCTCCACCAGGTGTCTTGTAGGGTTTGAAAGTATTTATCGCCCATTCAACTCTGTTTTCTGTAAAAATATTATTAGCAGTGTTAAGACTGTTAATTAAGCGTAGCTTAGTTGTAGCTCCGGAGGAATTGTCCTCCTCCTCAACTGGCCACAACGATCCTGGTAAGTGTGTGCTTAAAAGAAGCTCCAATGTTTCCCTTGAATCTGTTGTAAAGTCCCCGTCTGGTTTCTTTAGTAGGCCTATTTCATTCGTATGATCTTTTGATAGGACTTTCTAAAGGCGAGCTACCGTAGGCGTTTCTGATAAGCCCTCACAAAAACCACGCCATGCATTCCTTTTAGATCTGCGAATTTCTTTATTATATGAGGTTAGGGCACTTCTATATTGCTCCCAGCTCTCATGGCTGCCACTGGTTTTGGTTTTATTGTATAACCTTCTAACTGTGACTCTTTGTTTACATAGCTCCTTGGTCCACCAAAGTACTTTCCTAGTACTTTGTCGAAGCTATACTGTACAGCTGATTTCATATGCTGTGTGTAGCGCATTATGAAAGTCAATAGAGGTTGTTTCCAGTTCCTCAATTGTGTTTATATTAATTTTCGTAAGTTCTTCCACTTCACACTTTAGATGGCCTTCGTACAAGACCCAGTCTGTTAGTTTCGGAATACGAATCGAAGTTTTAAGTTCTTTATTAGCCTTTATCTCGAACCTTAAATTTCTATGATCCGATATTGAGGCTTCATTTGAGACATGTCAATTATATATTTCAGAGGTAATTTGAAGAGTGGCTAACGTAATGTCCAATACCTCACGCCTGTTTTTAGTTATAAAAGTTGGTTCTTTACCCCTATTTATTATATCTATGTTAGTACTAGAAATAAATTCGAAAAGGTACTCACCCCTTCTATTTATGTCCGTACTACCCCAAACTGTATGGTGTGCGTTTGCATTACATCCCAGGATGAGGTTTCTGTTTCTATGTTTGCAGTAGGAGATCAGGTCCCTTACCAGCGGAGGTTGGGCTTCCATCGTTTCTCCCGGGAAATATGCCGATGCAATGATTACCTCTTGCATACCTCCTGATATAGGCAGTGTAGCTCCCACAGCTACCAAATCCCTTGATATAAATTTATTTAATGTAACAAATTTAATCGATGCCTTAATGAGCAATGCTGGTCTTGGAGTGACATCTTGTTCATTACAGTAGGTTAACTTACCTACTGGTGTAGTAAGTTTCCTTACTACGCCTCCATACACATAAGGCTCGTGAACTAGCACTATATCGGTGTTAGTGGTGGTGAATGTTTTGTTCAACACATCAGAGGCAGTTTTGCAGTGTTGAAGATTCACTTGCAGCATCTTTATATCACTGCTGGACATCACGTTTTGTTCAGAGCCACGTCGCAGCTAGGAACTTGTTTCCCTTTGTGCGTGATTCCGACGGCCGGTGGTGTCTTGGAGTGTGTAGGTGTGGGATTGGGTAGAGGCTTTGAGGTAGCCTCTTTACCTTTACCTACTTTTAATCTGGAATTTCCAGTGTTAATATTGGTGGCATTTTTGCCTGCCTCCCTGCTGGTAGTGTCTTTTTTAGCAGTGACGTCGGTAGGCTTTTTGTTAGGTTTTTTACCGTTTAGCCTAATCTTTGTCTGGCCAAATTTGTAGCTGATTTTGAAATCAGCTTTTTTAAGGGTGCTTAAGGACGTCGAGTCTATGGACAGTGTAAAAAGCACTGCCGAGCCTTCATCTGTCCTCTTTAAAACCCACCACTGCTGTGTATCCAGGCCCTTGTTTTGGCCCTCTATCAGATTTAATATCTGAACTGTAGGATGGTTTTTGCTGTTAATGAAATATGCATTTACAATGCTGGACTTCGGCAAATCCTTTTCCTCTACAGCTTTTAGATGGGCTCCTTCCCAAGGCTTTAAGCTGTCGACTTTGCCTATTAGCCACTCGGCGGTGGCTTTGTCGGCGCAGTTGACGCTCAGCCATCCGGACTTAAAGGTTGTCCCAAGAAACTTAGCCTTCACAGAGCCTTAAGCCTCTTTTATAATAAAATCCTGGATTGCATCCTGAATTTTCGTCAGCTGTCCTGTTTCTAAAATATCCTCCGGATAATTATAGTGCAGGATGCCAACGCGTGTGCCCAGGATTGCCTGCTTAAAGCTCACAGACGGCGTGGCCTTGTCAGGTGGTGACGGAGCAACACTGCTGGGTTGGCCTTTACCATCTGTTTTTTGCCTTTTCACAGATATTTCGGGCGTTGATTCCTCGGACCGGGTCCGTTTTGGACCCTTATCCTTCATGGGTTGAAAGCCTTTGACACGTGCTTCGTCAGCATTAAGCCATCTTTTAATGAGCCACTTAAAGCGTTTTCTGGTAGCACCGCTCAGTTTGCTTTTCTGCTCACTTAGTTGGAGCTTTCTGATAGTCTCCTTAAGTTTGCAAGTGGATGGAGACGGGCTACGTAGGAGCTCCTCTTCCATAGTCAGATCGTCCTTGGGACTGGAATCCCTTTGGACCTCTAGAGAAACATCTCTCTGACTTCCACTCAGCCTAAAAACAACAAGAGTTAACTAAAAGTTGTGTCATATTGACACAGCGACATGTGATTTCACAAAGTGAGGTTATGTGTGTAGTGCACGTGTAGTGAGAATTTTAAATATTGAAAATATTGATGAATAAATTTAAATCAAAGTAGTGTATATTCACTATAAATACCTGAATTATAAATGTTTGTAATAAATTACTAAAAAAAATTGCACAAAGAAACGAATTAAATATCAGCTGCGAAAATCAGTGATGCACACTACTACCAGCCTCAGAAATAAAGATCTTAAAGCATGAATATGAATGTTTTAACAGAAATATCCATTTCAAGAATAGGTAAAATCTGACTTTATTTTTGTAAAAAATTATATAAATATTTGCTTCCTCGCCCGAATTTTATAATTCTTCATCATATTTTAGCTAAAAGAAAAGATTGCAACAAGAAAATTGCTATTTCAAGTGTGGTAGGTATTTTAGAATCCAGCCCATGTAGCTTGTAGCTGATTGGTACCACGTTTTGGTCACTTTTGCATGTCCAATGCTAAAACCATTCATAGTACAGATCCTAAAGCATAAATATGAATGTTTTAACAAAGATATCCATTTCAAGAATAGGTAAAATCTGACTTTATTTTTGTATAAAATCTTATAAATATTTGCTTCCGCGCCCGAATTTTATAATTCTTTATCTTATTTTAGCTAAAAGGAAACATTGCAACAAGAAAATTGCTATTTCAAGTGTGGTAGGTATTCTAGAGACTAGCCCATGTACCTTACAATATACAACGTATTCATTAAAATGACACTCGAAAATTGAATGTTTATTATCTGATTGGTACCACGTATTGATCACTTTTGCATGTCCATTGATAAAACAATCCATTGTATAGATCCTAAAGCATAAAAAGAATGTTATAACAAAAATATCCATTTCAAGAATAAGTAAAATCTGACTTTATTTTTGTAAAAAATCTTATAAATATTTCCTTACGCGCCCGAATTTTATAATTCTTTATCATATTTTAGCTAAAAGGAAACATTGCAACGAGAAAATTGCTACTTCAAGTGTGGTAGGTATTCTAGAATCCAACCCATGTAGATTACAAAATACAACGTATTCATTAAAATGACACCCGAAAATGGAATGTTTATTATCTGATTCGTACCACGTTTTGGTCAATTTTGCATGTCCAATGCTTAAAACCATCCATAGTATAGATCCTAAAGAATGACTATGAATGTTTTAACAAAAATATCCATTTCAAGAATAGGTAAAATCTGACTTTATTTTTGTAAGAATCTAATAAATATTTGCTTCCGCGCCCGAATTTTATATTTCTTCATTATACGTTAGCTAAAAGAAAACATTGCAACAAATAAATTTTTATTTCAAGTGTGGTAGGTATTCTACAATCCAGCCCATGTAGCTTACATTATACAACGTATTCATTGAAACGACACCCGAAAATTGAATCTTTATTATTTTATTTGTTCCACGTTTTGGTCACTTTTGCATGTCCAATGCTAAAACCATCCCTAGTATAGATCCTAAAGCATGAATATGAATGTTTTAACAAAAATATCCAATTTAAGAATAGGTAAAATTTTACTTTATTTTTGTAAAAAATCATATAAATACTTTCTTCCGCGCCCGAATATTATAATTCTACATCATATTTTAGATAAAAGAAAACATTGCAACAAGAAAATTGCTATTTCAAGTATGATAGGTATTCTAGAATCCAGCCCATGTAGTTTACAATATACAACGTATTCATTAAAATGACACCCGAAAATTTTTTAGATCCTAAAGCATAAATTTGATTGTTTTAACAAAAATATCCATATCAAGAATAGGTAAAATCTGACTTTATTTTTATAAAAAATCATATAAATATTTGCTTCCGCGACCGAATTTTATAATTCTTTAACATATTTTATCTAAAAGAAAACACTGCAACAAGAAAATTGCTATTTCAAGTGTGGTAGGTATTCTAGAATTCAGCCCATGTAGCTTACAATATACAACGTATTAATTAAAATGACACCCGCAAATTTAATGTTTATTATCTAATTGGTACCACGTTTTGGTTACTTTTCATGTCCAATGCTAAAACCATCCATAGTATAGATCCTAAAGCATGAAAATGAATGTTTTAACAAAAATACCCATTTGAAGAATAGGTCAAATCTGACTTTATTTTTGTAAAGAATCATATAAATAATTGCTTCCGCGCCCGAATTTTATAATTCGTCACGATAATTTAGCTAAAAGAAAACATTGCAACATGAAAATTGCTGTTTTAAGAGTGGTAGGTATTCTAGAATCCAGCCCATGTAGGTAGCTTACAATATACAACGTATTAATTAAAATGACCCCCGAAATTTGAATGTTTATTATCTGATTGGTGCCACGGTTTGGTTACTTTTGCATGTTCAATGCTAAAACCATCCACAGTATAGATCCTAAAGCATGAATATGAATGTTTTACAAAAATATCCATTTCAAGAATAGGTAAATTCTGACTCTATATTTGTAAAAAATCATATAAGTATTTGCTTCCGCGCCAGAATTTTATAATTCTTCATCATATTTTAGCTAACAGAAAACATTGCAACAAGAAAATTGCTACTTCAAGTGTATTAGGTAATCTATATTCCAGCCCATGTAGCTTACAATATACACGTATTAATTAAAATGACTCCAGAAAATTAAATGTTTATTATCTGATTGGTCCCACGTTTTGGTCACTTTTGCATAACCAATGCTCAAAACCATCCATAGTATAGATCCTAAATCATGAATATGAATGTTTTAACAAACATATTCATTTTAAGAATAGGTAAAATCTGACTTAATTTTTGTAAAAAATCATATACATATATGCTCCCGCGCCCGAATTTTATAATTCTTCATCATATTGTAGCTAAAATAAAACGTTGCTACAAGAAAATTGCTATTTCAAGAGTGATAGGTATTCTAGAAGCCAGCCCATGTAGCTTACAATATAGAACGTATTCAAAAAAATGACACCCGAAAATTAAATGATTATTATTTTATTTGTTCCACGTTTAGGTCACTTTTGCATGTCCAATGCTAAAACCATCCCTAGTATAGATCCTAAAGCATGAATATGACTGTTTTAACAAAAATATCCATTTCAAGAATAGGTAAAATCTGACTTTATTTTTGTAAAAAATCATATAAGTATTTGCTTCCGTGCCCGAATTTTATAATTCTTCATCATAATTTAGCTAAAAGAAAACATTGCAACAAGAAAATTGCTATTTCAAGTGTGGTAGGTATTCTAGAATCTAGCCCATGTAGCTTACAATATACAACGTATTCTTTAAAATGACACCCAAAAATTTAATGTTTATTATCAGATTGGTACCACGTTTTGGTCACTTTTGCATGTCCAATGCTAATACCATCCATAGTATTGATCCTAAAGCATGAATATAAACGTTTTAACAAAAATATCCAATTCAAGAATAAGTAATAACTGACTTTATTTTGGTAAAAATCATATAAATATTTGCCAAGAATAGGTAAAATCTGACTTTATTTTAGTAAAAAATCATATACATATTTGCTTCCGCGCCCGAATTTTATAATTCTTCATCATATTTTAGTTAAGGAAAACATTGCAATAAGAAAGTTGCTATTTAAAGTGTGGTAGGTATTCTAAAAACCAGCCCATGTAGCTTATAATATACAACGTATTTATTAAAATGACACCCGAAAATTGAATGTTTATTATGTGATTGTTACCACGTTTTGGTCACGTTTGCATGTCCAATGCTAAAATTATGCATAGTATTGATCGTAGAGCATGAATATGAATGTTTTAACAAAATTATCCATTTCAAGAATTGGTAAAACTGACTTTATCTTTGTAAAAAATCATATAAATATTTGCTTCCGCGCCCGAATTTTATAATTCTTCATCATATTCAAGCTAAAAGAAAACATTGCAACAAGAAAATTGCTATTTCAAGTGTGATAGGTATTCTAGAAACCAGCCCATGTAATTTAAAATATACAACGTATTCATTAAAATGTTACCCGAATATTGAATGTTTATTTTTGATTGGTAACACGTTTTGGACACTTTTGCATGTGCAATGCTTAAAACCATCCATAGTATAGATCCTAAAGCATGAATATGAATGTTTTAACAAAAGTATCCATTTCAAGAATAGGTAAAATCTGCCTTTATTTTTGTAAAAAATCATATAAAAATTTGCTTCCGCGCCCGAAATTTATAATTCTTCATCATATTTTAGCTAAAAGAAAACATTGCAACAAAAAATTGCTATTTCAAGTTTGGTAGGTATTTTAGAATCAAGCTCATGTAGCTTACAATATACAGCGTATTCATTAGAATGACATCCGACAATTGAATTTTTTATTAGCTGATTGGTACCACGTTTTGGTCACTTTTGCATGTCCAATGCAAAATTATTCATAGTGTAGTTCCTAAATCATGAATATGAATGTTTTAACAAAAATATCCTTTTCAAGAATAGGAAAAATCTGACTTTATTTTTGTAAAAAATCATATAAATATTTGCTTCCGCGCCCGAATTTTATAATTCTTCATCATATTTTAGCAAAAAGAAAACATTGCACCAAGAAAATTGCTATTTCAGGTGTTGTAGGTAATGTAGAATCCATCCCATGTAGCTTACAATATACAACGTATTCATTAAAATGACACCCGAAAATTGAATGTTTATTTTCTGATTGGTACCACGTTTTGGTCACTTTGGCATGTCCAATGCTTAAAATTATCCATAGTATAGATCCTAAAGCATGTATATGAATGTTTTAACAAAAATATCCATTTCAAGAAAAGTTAAATTTGACTTTATTTTTGTAAAAAAACATATAAATTCTTGCTTCCGCGCCCGAATTTTATAATTCTTCATCATATTTTAGCTAAAAGAAAGCAATGCAAGAAGAAAATTGCTATTTCAAGTGTGGTAGGTATTCTAGAATCCAGCCCATGCAGCTTACAATATAAAACGTATTCATCAAGAATAGGTAAAATCTTTCTTTATTTTAGTAAAAAATCATATAAATATTTGCTTCCGTGCCCGAATTTTATAATTCTTTATCATATATTAGCTAAAAGAAAACATTACAATAAGAAAGTTGTTATTTAAAGTGTGGTAGGTATTCTAGAAAAAAGTCCATATAGCTTACAATATATAATGTATTCATTAAAATGACACCCGAAAATTTAATGTTTATTATGTGATTGTTACTACGTTTTGGTCACGTTTGCATGTCCAATGCTATAATTATCCATAGTATAGATCTTAAAGCATGAATATGAATGTTTTAACAAAAATATCCATTTCAAGAATAGGTAAAATCTGACTTAATTTTTGTAAAAAATCATATAAATATTTGCTTCCGCGCCCGAATTTTATAATTCTTCATCATATTTTAGCTAAAAGAAAACATTGCAACAAAAAAATTGCTATTTCAAGTCTGGTAGGTATTATAGAAACCAGCCCATGTAGCTTATAATGTACAACGTATTTATTAAAATGACACCCGAAAATTAAGTATATATTATCTGATTGGTACCACGTTTTGGTCACTTTTGCATGTCCAATGTTTAAATTATCCATAGTATAGATCTTAAGCATGAATATGAATGTTTTAACAAAAATATCCATTTCAAGAATAGGTAAAAACTGACTTTATTTTTGTAAAAAATCATATAAATATTTGCTTCCGCGCCCGAATTTTATAATTCTTCATCATATTTTAGCTAAAAGAAAACATTGCAACAAGAAAATTGCTATTTCAAGTGTGGTAGATATTCTACAATCCAGCCCATGCAGCTTACAATATACAACGTATTCATCAAAAATAGGTAGAATCTGACATTATTTTAGAAAAAAATCATAAAAATATTTTCTTCCGCGCCCAAATTTTATTATTCTTCATCATATTTTAGCTAAAAAATCATTGCAACAAGAAAATTGCTATTTCAAGTGTGGTAGGTATTCTAGAATCCAGTCCATGCAGCTTAAAATATACAACGTATTCATCAAGAATAGGTAAAATCTGACTTTATTTTGGTAAAAAATCATAAAAATATTTTCTTCTGCGCCCAAATTTTATAATTCTTTATCATATTTTAGCCAAAAGAAAACATTGCAACAAGATAATTGGTATTTCAAGTCTGGTAGGTATTCTAGAAACCAGCCCATGTAGCTTATAATGTACAACGTATTTATTAAAATGACACCCAAAATTTAAGTGTATATTATCTGATTGGTACCACGTTTTGGTCACTTTTGCATGTCCAATGTTTAAATTATCCATAGTATAGATCTTAAGCATGAATATGAATGTTTTAACAAAAATATCCATTTCAAGAATAGGTAAAATCTGACTTTATTTTTGTAAAAAATCATATAAATATTTGCTTCCGCGCCCGAATTTTATAATTCTTCATCATATTTTAGCTAAAAGAAAACATTGCAACAAGAAAATTGCTATTTCAAGTGTGGTAGGTATTCTAGAATCCAGCCCATGCAGCTTACAATATACAACGTATTCATCAAGAATAGGTAAAATCTGAGATTATTTTAGAAAAAAATCATAAAAATATTTTCTTCCGCGCCCAAATTTTATAATTCTACATCATATTTTAGCTAAAAAAAACATTGCAACAAGAAAATTGCTATTTCAAGAGTGGTAGGTATTCTAGAATCTAGCCCATGTAGCTTACAATATACAACGTATTCATTAAAATGTCACCCAAAAATTTAATGTATAATATCTGATTGGTACCACGTTTTGGTGACTTTTGCATGTCCATTGCTTAAAACCATCCATAGTATAGATCCTAAAGCATGAATATGAATGTTTTAACGAAAATATCCATTTCAAGAATCGGTAAAATTTGCCTTTATTTTTGTAAAAAATCATATAAACAATTGCTTTCGTGCCCGAATTTTATAATTCGTAATCATATTTTAGCTAAAAGAAAACATTGCAACAAGAAAATTGCTATTTCAAGTGTGGTAGGTATTCTAGAATCTAACCCATGTAGCTTACAATATACAACGTATACATCAAGAATAGGTAAAATCTGACTTTACTTTTGTAACAAATCATATAATTATTTTCTTAAGCGCTCGAATTTTATAATTCTTCATTATATTTGAGCTAAATGAAAACAATGCAACAAGAAAATTGCTACTTCAAGTGTGGTAGGTATTCCAGAATCCAGCCCATGTGGCTTACAATATACAACGTATTCAATAAAATGACACCCTAAAATTTAATGTATAATATCTGATTGGTACCACGTTTTGGTGACTTTTGCATGTCCATTGCTTAAAACCATCCATAGTATAGATCCTAAAGCATGAATATGAATGTTTTAACGAAAATATCCATTTCAAGAATCGGTAAAATTTGCCTTTATTTTTGTAAAAAATCATATAAATAATTGATTTCGTGCCCGAATTTTATAATTCATAATCATATTTTAGCTAAAAGAAAACATTGCAACAAGAAAATTGCTATTTCAAGTGTGGTAGGTATTCTAGAATCTAACCCATGTAGCTTACAATATACAACGTATACATCAAGAATAGGTAAAATCTGACTTTACTTTTGTAACAAATCATATAATTATTTTCTTAAGCGCTCGAATTTTATAATTCTTCATTATATTTGAGCTAAATGAAAACAATGCAACAAGAAAATTGCTACTTCAAGTGTGGTAGGTATTCCAGAATCCAGCCCATGTTGCTTACACAACGTATTCAATAAAATGACACCCGAAAATTGAAAGTTTATTATCTGATTGGTACCACGTTTTGGTCACTTTTTCATGTCCAATGTCTAAAACCATCCATAGTATAGATCCTTAAGCATGAATATGAATGTTGTAACAAAAATATCCTTTCAAGAATAGGTAAAATCTGACTTTGTTTTTGTAAAAAATCATATAAATATTTGCTTCCGCGCCCGAAGTTTATAATTCTTTATCATATTTTAGCTAAAAGAAAACATTGCAACAAGAAAATTGCTATTTCTAGAGTGGTAGGTATTCTAGAGTCCAGCCAATGTAGCTTACAATATACAACGTATTCATCAAGAAAAGGTAAAATCTGACTTTATATTTTGTAAAAAATCATATAAATATTTGTAACAAGAAAATTGATATTTTAAGTGTGGTAGGTATTCTAGAATCCAGCCCGTGTAGCTTAAAATATACAACGTATTCATTAAAATAACACCCGAAAATTAAATGTTTATTATCTGATTGGTACCACGTTTTGGTCACTTTTGCATGTCCTATGGGGTCAGTCGACTTGGTCCCCCCCATTGAAGATATTTCTGTCAGAAGCTAGCTCCAGGTTACTTATAGGTAGCAACAGCTCAAGTCGATGCCAGCCTCTTTATTAACTAACCTAGCACCACCTTAATAAGGATGTGGGAGCCTAATACATTTCAAAAGCTAGCTCCAGATGTATCAGAGCTAGCACCAGCTAGCTCCAGTAATAACTAAACTAGCATCACCTTAATAAGGGTATGGGAGCCTAATACATGTCAGTTCCCCATTATACAAAATTACAGTTCAAAAGCTAGCTCCAGACGCAATACTATAAATTTATATTTATTGATTTGCTTGAAGGAAATTTTATTTCCCATATTAAGCATCCATGGCCCGCTTTTTGATTTATACGCTGTAATTGCAACAAAAAATAGGGAAAATTTATTCAGTAAGAAAGTTTATTCTATATTTTGCTTATTAGAATTAGAGCTGGTATTACCACCTCTGGTTAAAGTGCGGGTTACCTTAACCGTCGGTTAATAGAAAAATATCGCATCGAAATAGTAAATAACGTACATTTTTGACAATTTACATTATATTTTCGATATGCGATATTTATCTCTTAACCGATGGTTAAGGTAACCGGCACTCTAACCAGAGATAAACCGGCCCTTAATATATTTTTTTAAATAAAATTCAAACTGATAATTAAACACCACAGACCATCTATACTGCTGACCGGACAATACGTGTTATTTTTTAAAATTTAGTTCCTACCGATGTATCAATTAAACTAATGAGCAAAATAGGTCGGTAACAACGGGATATTTAAACTGGTTCCTGGGAGTACTACGGATTCATATACCGTGTACCGTGTTTACCACGGAAATGTTGACATAGGCGATTACCACGTTAGATTTAAAATTAGTTCATAACGCTTTTCCGGATATATATATATATAAGGACAACTATATTTCTTGGTTTACTTACTTCAAATAAAATTACATTAATTTACTTAGTAATAATGTGGGTTTAAAGCATATTTAAATAAAAATTCATTAAAATAAAATATTATTTGACAGAAGTGTTGTTTAGATTTTGTTGTAATGTTTGACATTAGTGAATTATAATTTATAAATTAATTATGTTTAAAAATATTTTTATGAGAATAAATTATATTTTAACCAGAAAATTAATATGAAAATGTACTATTAGAAACAAATAAAAAAAATTGGAGAGACGAAGGATCGAACTTGAGGTTATGAGAAATATTAAAACAAAACGTATCTGCACTTCTGTCAAACTAAATTTTGTTTTATTCAATTTTTATTATCTGAAATAGGTAATTCTAAGAATATAATGTAATTAGCCGAAAAAAGGATGTGCCAAATTTGAATTTAACATGGTAAACGACCATGTCAACATTTCCATAAGACACACGGTATAATAATTATAAATACATTTCAAATAAAAGAAAAATGAAAGTTTAAATATCATTTTATTTATTGAAATCAATAAATCCAATCTATTAATGTTTTGTTGCTATTTGTGTCTTAAAATAATGTACGGAGTTCTTCTACTGCTAGTGAGTTGGTTATACATTCTTCGTACACACAGCGGATAATCTATTAAATAAATAAACAATTAAAATGTATGATGACATTGTTTACATTTTGTAAATTAATTTGAATATCATAAAATTTCGAAACTTACTTGACTCATGATAAAATTCGTTAAAGTGTCAGGGGATGCTAAACAGGTATAGTTCATGTCACGTAAGAAAAAACTGGCACTTCAAAAAACGAAAGAAAAACCGAAAACCATTATATCTGCTATCTCTGTCCTACACAATGTGTAAGACAGAGACAGTAAATATTTTGCTAGTCGGTTTTTCCTTCGTTTTTTGAAGTGCCATTTTTTTCTTACGTGACATGAACTATAGTAATTTATAATTTACTGACATTTTTATGTTTCAACCTGCAGTTAAGGATAATGGCACCTAATTTAAAGAAATTGATTAAAATACACAGCAGACATACGAAATATTATATTACTATTGGTACAAACACAACGCTCGATATTAACAAACCTATGTAATACATGATGTGTCAGGTATTTGGGGACAATAGTAATAGATTTTATCCAAACAATATTTTTTTTTACATATCAATATGGCGGTCAAATACATATTTTAAAGCTTAATATTATATTTATATTATATATATATATATATAAATATATATATATATATATATATATATATATATATATATATATTATAAAACGTCCCTTGAAATTTTGAAACTAATTTTTAAATAAATTGGGAAAAAATGTTTTAAAACTTTTATTTCAAACATTACACATTCTTATGTTATTCATAATTATTGAAAATTTGTTTCAAAGCATAAGCTCTTATTATTTATTTAAATATTTTTATTTTTTATTTTGATCGAAAATCATTTTTATAAAACTAATAATAGCTTATGAATGCAGAACAAAACCGTAATTTTCAATTTTATAATTTAAAAAATATTTGTCTGAATAAAATAAATTATCATTTAGCCCAAGCACCTACCTGATACATTCTGTATTTTAATATAAAAACTTAACAAAAGTCTCATTATATAAGCTGATTTGGAAATCTAACAAATAAAAACATATTTATATGTGATAAGAAAACAACATAAGTCACAAGATATAGTAATAAAAAAATACTTATATAAATACGAAATGACCAGGCGGAATCTGTTAAAACTTTATGGTCTGATTATCAAAAGTTACTGTACAGTGGACTTATGGAAAAAAAGCAAGAAAATACAAATAAAATGACACGAAACTTTTTCCGTCCGATGCATTATATTTTATGATGTAACGCAAAATTAAATTTTTAATTTCTGACATCTGACCGGGCTCGGTAACTTTTGAAAATCATTAACCAAGTTTTCCAGGTATTCTTCCCGTGATAGTCTGCATCTAGGATTTTTATTTAGTAAAGAACAAACCATAACAATTGACTATAGTAAAGGGTGAAACATAATCTTTTTTTACTTTTAAATCATTATATAGTTCCCATTTTCCTTTATGCCTCAAAGTATAAGTTACGAAATGGCCGACAGAACTTATATTGCGCATGCCTTCATAACCTATTACTCCTCTCAACAGAAAAGTATCATCATTAATATGTAATTTACTTTGAATTGACATTAAACTAGTGGTAATCTCACAAGTATGTGTTACACAATTAAGTGGTTCAATAAATATGTAATTATTGATATTAACAGTTTTTTCTAAATATTTACTTTTACACAGCTGACAGATTTTCCGAATATTAGTTTTTTCAACATATTCATTTACACTATTTTGTAAGCAAGATATGTCATCAAGAGGAAATGATATAAATTTTAAATATTCCACTTCTTCATTTTGGCAGTTTATGCATTTATAACTCTTGGTACCCATGTTGATGCCAATGAATACATTGGAAAGAATATTTGGTAGAGTATCTTCACAAGCAACTTCCCAAATATTTTCTATTAACTTGTTAATTCGTCCTTCGGAGTATAAAATTTGCGCTCGTAATTTATACCACATGGACTATTTTATGTATTAAACATGAAAATTGATCTTTATTTTCTTTTGTAATATTTATAAAGTTTTTAAAATTGGCACTGTCACAATACGCTGAGCAAAATATTTGAGCTACTGAATCGAAGCCACACGTATTGCTCAGAGTTATTAATTTTTGATCGATTAAAATAGGTTTTCTATGCACAACATTGCCGTTCCTCAAAAGCCCTATTGTGCGCAGCCTTTGTGGCTTTTGTAAGTCAATGTGCATATTATTCAGATTCTGGTTCTAAATACGACTTTCTTGGACGTTTTCTAGGGGAAACATTTTTTCCCATCCAATTTTCTTGCGCAGTAGATTCTAAAAGAGATTTGTCTTCTAATCCATGTTTAAAACAACTTCTGCAAAATTGGCTTCCTTCATATGTGGCGACACAATTATTATTGTTGTGCATATTTACGTTACACAATTCACAGTTTAAATTACTGTTAGCATCGATTGAAAGATCACAGAAAGCACAGACAGGTTGTTGGCAATCATATTGTTTATCTAAAATTGTAAATATGTAATCATGTCATCAGTTTACAAAATGTATCAAGCGTCCGTCTAACCCATTTCTCTTAAATATACTACATGTGTGAAAGATTATAAAAAAAATTACATTTTATTTACATGTTGTACATTCGAAAAAAAAAAAAGTTAGTGGAGGGTGCTCTGATACAATATAATTATGTTACAGTGTAAGTTAGAAATCAGTGAATATTAATATCCGTTACTAACAACTGGTTCAAATTTTTAAAATAACTAAAATCTAGACTACTCTAGTGTAGTGTAAGTTAGATTAGATGGAATGAAATAATGTCATAGATATTTATAACTTATTTGTTGTTTTTTTTCTAATAATCTATACAGGTGTTCATTTTAAGTGGTACACTATTGCTATCTCGAGAATTATAAGAGATACAAAGTTGCTTAAATTAGCAAACAATTTCTTTATCACAAGACAATTAAAATAAGCAAAACGAAATTTTTTTCTACTAGTTGTTTTGAGATATAGGAACCAACATTCTTATTTTAAATGGAACACCTATATATTTTCACATATTTAAAATCTAATTAAAATTATAAATTTAATTAATTGATTTTTAATTAAAAAATAAAGACCCTGTATAAGCAATAAAAGTTTGTATATTTAGACTTGAAAATAGCAGTTGCTATGAATAAATAAAATTCAAACTTCAAATTCAAACAAATTTTAGGTTTTTTTTACATGGTTTCTGTTATATTTATAAATAGCGTGAACAAGGGGCCGATTCTTGAAAAAATGAAAATGATATGAGAATGAGATGAAAATTTTTCTTCTCATTTCACATATATCATAAATATCAATTCTTGACTCATCTATCTATTGAGCCTTGGTTCTACAAGTGAGAAATTATCACACATCACTGGGGTTATTCTTTAAAAAATTGAATTTTGTTAATGTCATTGTCATCTACAAATGTCAAAGTTGCAAATGCACGTTAAAATACATAATTTTATAATATAATAATCAGGGTATAGAAAAAAATCTATCTAATGCCTGAACATAGGAAATTCTTTATATAATATATTTGTGCGCATCCTAAAGTAATTTTATTTCAAAATTTACGTCAAAAGATCAAATGAAATTGTGGAACGACTAAGAAAACGAAATAAATAGCATTGTTGGGACAAATAAAACATAACGCAGGAAAACCTCATATATAAACGTTAAATTTTACACATTTTAAAACAATTATAATTTACTTTTGAAAAAATAGCTGAAATTCTTGATGCAGGAACTAAATTCTTCTAACGAAAGAATTGACAAACACGTAACTCGTTTATTTAATTTAAATAAACGTATAAAAGTTTCAGCCTTCTGAGATTTGAAAAGAATCTTCGTTCATATTAAGTTTCCTTTTTTATCAATCCTTACATCCATAAGAACTTGCAGAGCTGCAGCAACTTCTAATTTATCTACCATATTGATATGTCTATAAACAATATTTTATTTATAATAATGATATAAATAATAATAATTAACTATTTCTATAAAGTTCTGTTATTAAAAAAAATATTAATAAAATATTATAATAATCATAAAATCATACGTAGTAGATGTATTTATCGACATACACAAAATAAATAATTTCCAGTCAAATTACATTTAACCACCGAATATGATAGTGACATTTTATAGCGTGGTGAGATATAAATGATATGATATGATACAAAAATTCAAGAATTCAAATTTTCATCTTACGCATGTGACTTATTTTATCACTTATGAGATTTTTTCACATTTCAAGAATTGACCCCCCACGCAGATTTTGAGTTTTAATTCTCATTTATTCATGGCAACTGCTATTTTCAGGTCAAAATACAAACTTTTAATGCCCATAAAGAAACATTATTTATTAACAAAAACTCAACTTTAATCATATCTTTGGGTTTGCACTTTTATGTAGATTTCAAATATGTAGAAATATATGTGTTCCTTTCAAAATAAAAAAGTTAAATCCTATATCTTGAGAACAACAAATTGTTTGCTAATTTAACCAACTTTGTATCTCTAATAGTTCTCGGGATAGCAATAATGTACCACTTAAAATGAACAGCCTAGCAGTTGTTACAAAACACAACTAGAAATTACTAAAATGTGTTTCGATATATTCTCGAAATACAAGGGATAACAAATTATTAAAAAAAAAAATCAACAAAAAATATTTTTGCGGCAGTACTTAATTACCTATAAAAATAATTTAAAAACTTTAAATGTAGCGGTTTGAATCTGGATCATGTTACAAAAATGTGCATTTTCGCGGTTGAGTACTGTTGACACAGTGACGTTACAGACGAACCATATTCATACATTTTCAAACCAAGTTCCAGAGCAAAATGTGATTTGAAAGATAAGAGGGGATGATACATAACATTCTTGTAAATTATTTGTAAGAATGAAATGTTTTATTTATTACAAGATTAAAAATAAATTGATTGAAATAGAATTTCAAGATTTAAGAAAAACCGTAAAATTATACATGCATAAATGTTCTTCCCGACATATAAGATTTATTTTTAATTTGTCATATTGTCATCACTATTTCGTTTTCTTTATTTACTAATTTTAGTAGAAATAATTTTTGCTGGTTATTCAAGTTGTGAAACTAAATTTTGTTCTAGTTTAAAACAGTGTATTTTCGCGACTTATCTACTTATGACGTTATGGTAGAGTACGGTTTGAAAATACGTACACTGTTGATCGACAAAAACCAGCATTAAATATATATGAACATAACTTACTACAAATTTCTCGGGTAATTGTTTCAGTAATACTACTTGTTGTTGAATCTTGTCCAGTCTTCTTACCCCAATTTTCTTCGGTAATTGTATCTTTAATTTTTGTTATTGTATCTTGTCCGGTTTGCTTACAACAAATGTCTGTGGTAATTGTTTCAGTAATGTTACTTGTAAAAATTTGTCCAGGCTGATTACTCCAATCTCCGATAATTGTATCATTAATATTTATTGTTGTTATTATTTCTTGCTCAGTCTGCTGCTTATTACAAATTTCTCTGGTAGCTGTTTCATTAATATTTCTTGTAGACACATCTTGTCCAGTTTGCTAAAACGTATAAGTTAAGATTGGTATTTATGTCCTTTTCGCAATTTTAAAAATATATTTTGGTTAGTAAATAATCTTCAATAGATAATTGTAATATAAAAACTTACCGAATTTCCAGTTAATATTTTCGCATAGCCTAGATTACTACGGATGTGTTCAGTTACAAAATGATCTGCACGAACTGGTAATTTTTTGTGACTAAATATTCGATTTTTTATTTGATTGAAATTAGACTCCACACTGGCGGAACTACTGATGGTTGGAGAAAATGGAAAGTATGATGTCATGACTGCAGTCCACATAGGAATAATATTAGCAATATTATTCATAAAATCCGTTACAAACAAAGGTAACACTTGTTGGTTACCTCTATCACCTTCTGTGCTTTTCTTTGCATATGCATTATTAGCTATTTGTTCCACCTACTTCTTAAATACTGACTTATTTATTATTTCTTTGATTATAATCTTTAATTCTACAGATGTTTCTTGTGTTAATTCTTCTGACATTTGCAAAAGTTCTGTAGAACTAGTAGCTATTCTCTTTTTCAACCATTGTTTTTTTATTTCACATTCAGTCAATTCCCCTTTGCTGTTATTACCT
This sequence comes from Stenolophus ochropezus, assembly GCA_035578165.1. Classification (NCBI taxonomy): domain Eukaryota; kingdom Metazoa; phylum Arthropoda; class Insecta; order Coleoptera; family Carabidae; genus Stenolophus; species Stenolophus ochropezus. The sequence goes on along the minus strand of JAQOWZ010000074.1, from coordinate 38,626 downwards.
TCAGTATCTGAGTAAGCAACACAAAATACCGCAACTAATATATTTTCTAAGTCCTTCATTGAATTTGTTTGAACCATTTGTCCAATGCATTTGAGGTAAAATTTTCTCGTTAAAGAATGCTGACGTTTTAATGAAGGCCACTTAGATACAAGTTTCATTAGATGAGCTACATCTATTCTTAAGAAACATGACGGTTGCTCTAAATCACATTCTGGTTTGAAAATAATATGAAAACACAATTGCAGATAGTCATACAAACTACTGCAAGATGTAAAAGTTGCAGCGCAAGCATACATTAAAGTAAAAAGTTGCTAATAGCAATTGTTGAATGTGGTGCACTAAACATGGAACCAACCGAAAATTGTTGGTTTTTCTTTGGTCTTACAACGATATTATATAGAAAAATATATTTTGATTTGGAGCCATCAGGATAAATTATTTTTTTTGAAAGACCACCTGTGGAATCTATACATATTCTACTGTAATTTTCTTCACAGTATTGCTGGTAAACGTGAATCTGGCTATTTGACCAATAGTATACAAAAAAGGAGAATATCCTATATCTCGAATAATATTCGAAAATTCCGTCGCTATTTTATACTTATAAAGAGCGACTATTGGACAATGATCCAATAATTATTTTTTTGAGAATAAATATTTAGCACCTCGTAATACGCTGAGGGAAGGTAAATCTGAAGGTTCCTTTTCTCCGAATCTCATATAATCATTAGCCAAATTTACCCTAATATTACTCGCACTGTAGTTTTGTTCAATCATCTTCTTTATTGATTCTTCTCTTACTTTTCCGCTTAAAGGCCTTTTTATAGAACTTGAATGTTTCATAAAATAATTTCCTGTTAGTTTGAAATTTATAATTACAGGCTCATCTTCTTTTGGGTGATCAATTATAATTCCTTCAAGTTTGGACAAACACTGTTTACAATACGCATAAATTTTTGCATAAATTGGACCATTGTTACATATTTTATGTCTCTTGAAAATCAATGTGCAAGATATGCGAGTACATGAGAGAATCTTTCGATTTACGATGGACGTCCACGCATGTTTTGCCCAAAGATATTCTTGTCTTGTGCCTAATCGATGTTTTGATTTTAAAGTTGACACATCTTTTCTTTTATATACCGAACAACTTGGGTTGAAAGATTTATATTCCTCAGCAGAAATTGTCCACGAAAATTCAAACACATTTTTATCCTCATTTGAATTGTCAGATAATTTATTTATTTCACTACCTGAAGAACATGAATCACTTTTGTCAATTTCTGTATTTGTGTCACTCGTTTCTTCATTCTTTATTTTACGAGTAACTCCTAAAATATTCCATAAATTGTAATAATTTTTTACATCTGCTGTATAAATTTCCAGAGCAAATATTTCACAACCGTGTTCTTTTAGAATTTTCGATAATTCACACCAAATCTCATTATTTTTGTCCGTGAAATATTCAGAATTAGAGTTATAAAATTCAGATCTTGGATAATTTGTCAAAGTATTTTGAATAGATTGTATTTCTTCGGAATTCCTTTTCTTTACCATTTTTGAACGAAACACAAAGATAGAACAATAAACAAATGTTGATCTTATATCCACAACAGTTCCGAGAGTTATAGCCTCGTCTATAGTGTCGTCGGTTTATTCTAATAGAAAAATTGAATGAAGTTAAATTTAAATAGTATAACAAAAAATAGTACATTGTTAAGGGTGTAACAGCTAAACTAGTCACCGCCATTATTTTCTTAATTACTATATATTGTATAGAACAAAGTTGTAGGAGAATAAGGGGGACGTTTTTTTATTAAAGAATAGTATATTCTATAACAAGTATGGAATAGGTATTTCCGGGCGAGTGAAAAGTTTGTAGGCCGAGCCGTAGGCGAGGTCTACGGTTTCGTAAGTGGCGGAAATACTATTCCATACGAGTTATAGGCTATACTTTCTATACTATATAATATTCAGTAACTGAAAACTACTATGGAATATACTCAGTCCGTAATACTCTTACGGAATATTATTCTGTAACAGTTTGTCAAGGATAGTGTTATAGAATAGTATATTCTGTAACAAGTTTGGAATGAGGCATAGTCAGCACGAGTGCTAAGTAACGAGCCGTAGGCGAGTGTGAGATATCCACGAGTGCGGAATAGCCTTTCCAAACATGTTGCAGACTATACTTTCTATACGACTAAAAATTTTAAGTTAAATTTAAAAAACATAACCAAGAAAAATATTTGAATAAAATTGTATTGATAACATTTATATCTATAAGATATTATTTGAATACCTCATGGAATACATTAATTGTTAATTGTTATGAGTGTTTTTAGATAATTTTTTAACAGTCATTAGATGTCACCACATGTAGCTATTCCGTCACTAGTGACAGAATTATTTCGCATAGTTTTATAGAATATAAACAATCCATAATTGAAAATGATATAAGAATGGTATTATTCTGTAATAGTCGAACAGAAAATATTTTTTAAACCAGTCGTTCTCAAGTTAGAGTACAAAGTTATACTTTTTCAAATGGCATTATCCATATTTCTTAAGCTTAATCGATAGCATATTTTTTCTGAATTCAACCATGTATAATTTATATCCTTATATAACAAAAATATTGCGAAAAATTAAATTTAAATTTAAATAAATATAAGTTTTGTTTGTTCATTTTCGGTAGGCTATATATGTAAGAAAAGCATTTGAGTTCAAATTAAAACAATTCATAATTATTTGTCAATAACTTTATAATAATGTTCTATTTGATTTCATACTTAATAATTTAAAGTGACAGATAGGGGCTGATATTCTATAACTCGTGCGATAGTTATCGCACTTGCGATATTTTCGCAAGTAATTTTTGCAGGTGTTACCTAGTGATTCTGTACCTTGCTACGCAACAACACAGTTTATTTTGAATTTTACAAGTAAAGTTGACAAGACCCTAACCTCATACTTCATTAAAATTTTTCGCAAGTTGCGAAAATGACGTGCGATAATGAATTACAGAATCCCACCCCTAGCTTTTATTTTTCTTACATAGCCTACTAAAAAGTAATAATAAAAAGGTTCGTTTTTTTAATTTCAATTGACTTTTTTAGAATATTTTTGTTATATAGCAATATGCAATGATGAGATGGTTGAATTTGGATAAAAAATATGCTATCGAATAGGTATAAAAAAATATATAACAAAAAATATATAATATTACTTTGTATGATAACTTAGGTATAGTTCGTTTAGAAATCATTTGACGAAGAATCGTTATTGTTTTATTACGGCAGCACAATAGAGGGTCCCAATAGCCTGACATGTGGCAGGGCTGTAATGAAAAATTTGAGTAGGGGTTTGAATTAAAATTACCATCTATTTATATACCTACATGGCCGCAACAAACGGTTCGCGGACCTTATAATAAGCTATGAGAAAATTAGCAAATTCTAAGTTTAAAAGATTAACGTATTATAATTTTAAATATTAGCAAATACAGCCCTGGTAATCAGTTTAGAAATTCTAGAAAGTGCAGTCTTGGTCTACAGTGGAATACTGGGCGTAAAATATATACCAGTATTCTAAATACTGAACTGATCGACTGTACAGATCGAAATATTTTGGGATTGCGGTTTGAGCTATTGTGCACCTATAATAAAACGATAAAGAGTTTTCGTCAAATGATCCCTAGATGAACTATACCACTGGTTTAAAATAATATATATTTTTAAACAAATGTCCCCCTCCTACAACTTTGCTCAATAGAATTTTTTTATCTATAATAATAAAAAAATAATAATCGGGGTGACTCGTTTAGCTGATATACCCTGTATAACTAAGTGCTGAAAATTGAATACGGCTCGAGGCTTAAACTTCACACTTGTGTGAAATAACCTTTGAGTACGTGTTGTACATTATTCTTTTTCGACGACTACAATTTATAAAATTGAACATTACCTGCAACTGTCAAACTTTTAAATACAAGTTTTAGGGCTACTCGTGCGAAATAAATTCCACATATCATGTTCAGAAGCATTTGATTGGCTAACGAGCTCATTGCACACGTGTGACGTACAATGACCAACTTTTGCTAATAGTAAAATTATGTATTTTGGGTAGTGGTTGTTTGAAAAGAGTATTTTCTAGCTACACAATACACAAATATTGAAAAAAATACTTAATTATTTGAATAAGTATACAAATATAATGGGATATATAAAATACATAATACGCATCGGCGCGATTAATTTTATTCATAATTTCGTTCAGAATTAACAATTTAAATTTTCGGCAAATATTCTAATGTATATTACCAAAGGGTAAGGCATGAGTTATAAAACATGTACTATCTTTTACTGCCTCATTAGTGCCCTAGAAATAACGAATTAATTATTTATATTTACAGAGTTATTAACATTTATTTTATTTTGATGCTAATAAGAATAAATTAATTGTTAATTGTTAAATGAAATATTCACAATTATTTATTATTAGTGCTAACTTCACGCTAGCACTAAAAGGATTAAAATTAAAAATTTTTCTTTTACATGTCTTTAGTGCCTCAAAGGTGGCCTTTAGTGCTCTAAAAACTATTACTGAAATGTTTGTAGATATCTATTTATTTATAATTATTTTATTCAAAGCGTGAAGTTAGAACTAAGGGTGTGTTATTTTTCACATTTCTTCAATTTTTTTGGGTATATATTTAGTGCCTCATTGGCGCTCTTTAGTGCCCTAAATAATATTTTCAAAACTAATTAAATATACCGTTTAATTAATAAATGTTTGTTTGGAGCGCGAAGTTTTTTTAAATAATATATTTATTAACAATAGTATGATTTATTGCAAAAAACATTTGATACACTTAATTCGTTACATTATATGTCTAACCTCGGTGCAAAATTAAATCACAATAAATAATTGAATATTTATCATTATCCCTAGTTTCTACCACACCCTGGTTTCTACAAATATCAGTGCCAGATAGTGTTAAAAAATAATGTCAGGACCAAAATTTAACCAGTTTCCCTAAAACTGGATTATTTGATTTTATAGGGTTTATGATTTAAGTTCCCTGATTGGTTAAAATTAGTGCTTTACGATTAATCGATTAATTGTGTGACGTAATTATTTGGTTTTGCAATTAATCGATTAATTGCATCACGAAATTAATTGCATTTGACAATGGGGTATTCCAAGATTTTTTCATTTTTTAATATGTTATTCTATGCATAAAAATATTAGACCCGTATTTTTTCTTTTCGCCGAAAGGTTTCAAACACGCCAGAAATAAATTTTTAAAGTTTCAATAAATTACACCTTAGAAAATCGGCCGTGCGTGTGACGTCACAGGCACTGAGAATCAGCTGAGAACATCATTCGTAGGTCTGAGTCAGAGGCGTGGCGCGTTCGAACAAGAGCCAATAGGCTGACGCGAGTGCCTTCTTCGACACAACATGACTGATACTGAATTTTCGTACTCGATTCAAATGCATTACAATTTCATTTTGATATTATGGTATTAAAAATCAGAAAAATAATAATTATATTCACTTTAATATTACTTATATATGGTAAACAATGATATCCAATAAAAATTTCTTTAAAAGCCGTAGGCTTGGAATACCCCATTAAACGATTAATTGCATGATGCAATTAATTACAATTTGAAATTTATCGATTAATTGCATGATGCAAATAATTGCAATTTGCAATTAATCGATACTTGCATAAGGCAATTAATTGTAATTTGCAATTAATCGATTAATTGCATGATGTAATTAATTGGAAAGTGCAATTAATCGATTAATTGATTATTTGTAAAACCATTTAATTAAATTATGCAATTAATTGATTAATTGTGAAGCACTAGTTAAAACTTGAACTATACTCTATGTCACATAAGAAAAAACGAATGCCACATCAAATAAACAAAAAACCGACAACAGAAGTATCTACTGTCTGTGTCCAATATGCCTTATAAGACAGAGACAGCAGAGTTGTTTGTCGGTTTTTTGTTCATTTCATTAGTGTTTTTCAACCGGATATGGACTATAAGTTTACAAAACTGTAAAATTGAAATAAATATTTCGATCGTATTATTTAATTGTTATACTTCGTAGCGGATGCAGCGGGAAGTTATGTGCTGGCCACATCCAATTTTTAAATTTATTATGGCACTGTATATTTGTCAATAAAAATTGATGCTGTATACTTCATACGGTAATGTTAAAATATATGAATCATTTAGTAATTAAAACTAATGTTTATTTACTGCTACTTATAAAGTATAATCCTATATTTTAAATAAACATACATAAACATACATAATAATATTAAAGAGAAGAATCCATACGAAGACCATTAATTTGTTTATAAAAATTACCATTGAAACTAAAATAATTTTGATTAAACATACGAATAATTATTTCCTTTCCCATTCAATTTTTAAAAATGTAGGATCATAGTTATGGGTGGAAAATAACATTATTTTTAAATACTATTTAATTAAAAATATTTTCTGTCAATATATGTACATACTGGAAGATAACTTGGCACGTCAAAAGAATTTATTGCAGTTCACTATTCCTAAGTTGCGTTCTGCCAAATATTTATTTTTACTTCGATGCCGCACGGTTCCAGAGGTGAATAGTGATTTTACAACCTTCTATTGCCTTACACAAAGAAACTTTCTACGTAATCCTCCCATACTCGGGGTGCCAGATACCTACATTTCAACCCCACAAGTTATATTTATACATAAGCGTAGGTGCATATTTTGTATTATGTTTATATAAATAAATATTTTTTTGTAATAAATGTTAATGACGATTGTACCTAATACAGATTCATATAATATAAATAATGATTTTGTAATGTTTATTTTTATATAAATATATATATTTTTTTGAAATATTAGTAACTTTATTAAACTTCATTCTACTTTGGTACGCCTACGGATTTTACCACTGTCCCTTAACCGTAGTGATAATGAGAATTTCCCTGACGCGCCAAGTTATCTTGATTGATTTTTGAAACATAGAAACCGATTCATATATTTAAATATATTTTCAGACAACCACTATGGAAAGTACCTAATATCACACGCTAAACTATTAGTGAAAGTTGGTCATTATATATCATTACCAATACCTAACGCGCTCGTTAGCCCATTAGGTGCGTCTCAACCCGTGTAGAATATATTTTAATTCAACAAATTGTAGTCGTCAGAAAAGTATAGTGTACAACACGTGCTGAAAGGATATTTCAATTTTCAGCACTAGTCATCATATATACTATTATATACAGTATGTTAATTAAAAACCCGGACATATGTAGGGATAGTTACAAATTTTTTAATGCGCATTGCATCTATTTATTTTTATAGTTTTAAACACTAAAATTTACTGAATAAAACCCTTTATTTTTTATATACAATTGTTTTTGTACCTTTTGGTTGTCCAATAAACTTAATATGAATATTTCTTAAACAATAATTCAATATGAATGTCTGCGTTAATTAAATTCCTTAGGCCAGATCTATAGCATTTAACAATTTGTAGCTTTTCTTCGTGAGTATAAATATTCATAATAGTTGATAATTAGAGCAATAAATAGAAAATAATAATACACAATTTTTAGACAAGAAAGTAGTGTATGATACTGCTATAATGACTATGAAAATATCGTTCGTTAGGTTCGTTAACAGAAACACACCTTATTTTACAAGAACACTTTATATACTCAAAGCTACAATTAAACGGTAATGAACATAAATAGTATAGCTTCTCGTAGTCAACTCAAATTTTCAACATTGACAGTTAATCTGACAGTCATATTTTTAAATTTAACATTCTAAATTCTTTTTTAATAAATTTTAAAATCAACTTTATTCTACTACCAATGGTACGAAATAAACAATAATTATATCAAAAAAATCGGAAAATTAAGCGGCCAAAAACATTGATAAATTGTTAAATCCCTTGTTCGGGTTTTTGATAAACACAATGTATATGTTATCTACATACAATTTTTTTGTAAAATAATGCTTACCAAGTTTTATCCTGATTATGTGCTTCTAATTAATATGACAGTTGCGGAAATAAATAAGAATTTAAATTAGACACTAACAGATTCACTCAGCCCAATGTCCGTTTGCTAGTAAATATCAAATGCAAGTAACGAAGCAAATGAAATGCTTCAGAATTTTCAAATATGACAACATTACAATAAACTTAACATAGGTTTATAATATAATAATACTATGGATTATTGGTTTAAAATCCTCAACAACGGCAATATAATGATTAAACGACCCTCAATTACGTGAACAATGAAACCCAAAATATTACCCAAAATAAATTAAAATGTAAACTCTGTCACTGGTTTAAGAAGTTACGCACTGTTTTATTGCACGTTCCCATTTGACGTTTATTTATGTATAAATAAAATGTGTTATTACTATACATATAATAGGCTCGTACATGCTAGACATAAGAGTTAATACAATCATGAAAACATTAAGGCAATGCAAAAATTAATGTTTGAGGGTTGTTTTGGAATGTTATTGAAACACCAGAACTTCAACTAAAATAATTAGGCAATCGGATTACATGATTTCAATGCAAAATTAGATTACTTATATGTTGATATGCTGCTTTATGTCACAAATATTACATTGTTACATTTTTGACTTTGAGAAAAGACTCCTTAATCCGTTAAATATAAGTTCACAGATTGCTTTGGATCACACACCTCTAATTCTAACTTCACGCTATGAATAAACAATTATTATTTATGTAATATATTTAATTATGTATATATTAATTATAGTATATTTAATTAGATTTGAAAATATTTTACAGGGCACGACAGGGCATCAATGAGGCACTAAACTTAATAAACTTATGTGTAAAAAAAATTGAAGAAAGTTGCATATAACACACCCTTAGTGATAACTTCACGCTCCGAATAAAATAATTATGAATAAATCGATATCTGTAAACAATTCCGAAATAGTTTTTAGGGCACCTCTGAGGCACTAAAGATATGTAAAAGAAAAAATTTAATTTTAATCCTTTTAGTGCTGACTAACAATGAACAATTAATTTATTCTTATTAGGGCACCAAAAGGCGCCTGAGGCACTAAAGATATTTAAAAAAAAATATCAAAAATATATCCCTTTGGTGCCAGCGTGAAAATAAAACAAATGGTAATAACACTGTAAACATAAACAATTAATTAAGGTGTTGAAAATTTCTGAAGTTTAACTCTAACTTCCTACGCATTATATATAGTAAAGGGATAAATATGTTTTTAACTGAGAAAAATTTGCAGTCGCCACTGGGACTCGAACCCAGGACCTCTGTCATTCTAGGACAGCGCTCTGTCGCTGAGCCATAGCGACCCGTGACTGCTGTAAATTTTTCTCAGGTCCGGACGTCGAACAATTGCCGAGACTATCCCACATGGATATTTGAACACAACAATGTATTGACTATGGACAAGTGGCAAATTTTACCTGTGAATTAATTAAGGTGTTGAAAATTTCTGAAGTTTATCTCTAACTTCCTACGCATTATATATAGTAAAGGGATAAATATGTTTTTAACTGAGAAAAATTTGCAGTCGCCACTGGGACTCGAACCCAGGACCAGCGCTGTCCTAGAATGACAGAGGTGATAAAAGTCAAAATAATTAATTGAAGTATTTATTTTTTTATCGGTCATATTTGTTTGAGTGTGCATGGTACTATGTAAACAGGTTAGAAATATCGATTTTAATTCACGTATATTTCGTGAACAGAACGTTTAATATCAATTAAGAAAAGCTCGTTGAATGCAGATTTTAATTCTAAATAACTTTTTATTTATATTTGTGCTGTAAAATTAATAGAGCAAAATAGAGCGAAATTAAAAAACTAACTTTGTATTTCCTATATGTCAAAATAAAAGTAGACACCCGGAATACGCTATTCAAGTATAATTTCCAGCATTCCAGATATGGTTTGTGACGTTAAAAGACGGGAGCAGAAAACACAAATTCTGACATTTCTAACCTATAAATTACAACTACTTTGAGTTTTCTCTTTTTTCACCTGAGTAGATCTCGGTCGCCCCGATATTACGTATATCACCGAAAAGTATACATTCAATTACATTACATTCAAAAAGTTGCAAAATCGTAATGTCAGCCTTCATATGCGACAGGCTGCGTAAAAGTCATTGTGAACGAACCGAAAATCACGCAAAATTTATAAAACTAGAAAGTTTAACGATATGATTTTGTTACATATTCCTATTATACCGATTTAAATAAAATATGAAAATAATTTGTATTAACAAACATTATATTATATGAATTCTAAATTTTATTTACTAATTATTACAGATGTTACAAACAGTGCCGTATTATCCAATAGGCATGTAAGACACGTGCCTAGGGGCCACAGGCTTAGAGGGGGCACCAGCGATAACAATTTTTTTTTAAAGATATTTTTATTGTTTAAAATATAATTTTTATTTATGATTTTTAATTCTGCGAAAATATTTTACAATTTTACAATATTTTCAATGAATTTACCGTGCAAACTTTATCCTTGTAGGCATCAAGTTGTTTATAACTCCCCATGTTATATATTACTTTCAGTATTATTTAAAATAAGTAGGGGTTAAGTTGTTTATTAGCTGGCGCTCTGATGCATCTGAACCTAGGTTTTGAAATGTAAATTCGTACAATGGGGGGCTGACATGTATTAGGCTCCCACACCCTTATTAAGGTGGTGCTAGGTTAGTTATTACTAGTGCTAGCTCTGATGCATCTGGAGCTAGCTTTTGAAATGTAAATTCGTACAATGGGGGAACTGACATGTATTAGGCTCCCACACCCTTATTAAGGTGGTGCTAGGTTAGTTATTACTGGAGCTAGCTGGTGCTAGCTCTGATACTTCTGGAGCTAGCTTTTGAAATGTAAATTCGTACAATGGGGGGGCTGACATGTATTAGGCTCCCACACACTTATTAAGGTGGTGCTAGGTCAGTTATTACTGGAGCTAGCTGGTGCTAGCTCTGATACATCTGGAGCTAGCTTTTGAAATGTAAATTCGTACAATGGGGGGGGGGGCTGACATGTATTAGGCTCCCACACCCTTATTAAGGTGGTGCTAGGTTAGTTATTACTAGAGCTAGCTGGTGCTAGCTCTGATGCATCTGAAGCTAGCTTTTGAAATGTAAATTTGTACAATGGGGGGGGGGGCTGACATGTATTAGGCTCCCACACCCTTATTAAGGTGGTGCTAGGTTAGTTATTACTGGAGCTAACTGGTGCTAGCTCTGATACATTTAGAGCTAGCTTTTGAAATGTAAATTCATACAATAAGGGGCTGACATGTATTAGGCTCCCACACCCTTATTAAGGTGGTCCTAGGTCAGTTATTACTGGAGCTAGCTGGTGCTAGCTCTTATGCATCTGGAGCTTGCATTCGAAATCAAACCTCTACCATAAAGGGGCTAACATCGATCTGGCCCCCCCTGAATGTAACTCTCATTATTTAGCGCAGTAATATGGTGCTAGCTACGTAGTTAGTAGAGCTAGCTGGTGCTACCTATAAGTAACCTGGAGTTAGCTTCTGACAGAAATATCTTCAAACCATCCATACTATAGATCCTAAAGCATGAATATGAATGTTTTAACAAAAATATCCATTTCAAGAATATATAAAATATAACTTTATTTCTGTAAAAAATCATATAAATATTTGCTTCCGCGCCCGAATTTCATAATTCTTCATCATATTTTAGCTAAAAGAAAACATTGCAACAAGAAAATTGCTATTTCAAGAGTGGTAGGTATTCTAGAATCCAGCCCATGTAGCTTACAATATACAACGTATTCATTAAAATGACACCCGAAAATTGAAAGTTTATTATCTGATTGGTACCACGTTTTGGTCACTTTTGCATGTCCAATGCTAAAATTATCCATAGTATAGATCCTAAAGCATTAATATGAATGATTTAACAAAATTATCCATTTCAAGAATCAGTAAAATATAACCTTATTCTTGTAAAAAATCATATAAATATTTGCTTCCGCGCCCGAATTTTATAATTCTTCTTCATATTTTAGCTAAAATAAAACATTGCAACAAATAAATTGCTATTTCAATTGTGGTAGGCTTTCTAGAATCCAGTCCATGTAGCTTACAATATACAACGTATTCATTAAAATGACACCCGAAAATTGAATGTTTATTATCTGTTTGGTACCATGTCTTGATTACTTTTGCATGTTCAATGCTTAAAACCATCCATAGTATAGATCCTAAAGCATGAATATGAATGTTTTAAGAAAAATATCCGTTTCAAGAATAGGAAAAATCTGACTTTATTTTTGTAAAATATCATATAAATGTTTGCTTCCGCGCCCGAATTTTATAAGTCTTTATCATATTTTAGCTAAAAGAAAACATTGCAACAAGAAAATTCCTATTTTAAGAGTGGTAGGTATTCTAGAATCCAGTCAATGTAGCTTACAATATACAACGTATTCATCAAGAATAGAAAAATCTGACATTATTTTTGTAAAAAATTATATAAATATTTGCTTCCGCGCCCGAATTTTATAATTTTTCATCATATTTTAGCTAAAAGAAAACATTGCAACAAGAAAATTGCTATTTCAAGAGTGGTAGGTATTCTAGAATCCAGCCCATGTAGCTTACAATATACAACGTATTCATTAAAATGACACCCGAAAATTGAAAGTTTATTATCTGATTGGTACCACGTTTCAGTCACTTTTGCATGTCCAATGCTTAAAACCATCTATAGTATAGATCCTCAAGCATAAATATGAATGTTTTAACAAAAATATCCATTTCAAGAATAGGTAACATCTGACTTTATTTTTCTAAAAAATCATATAAATATTTGCTTCCGCCCCCGAATTTTATAATTCTTTATCATATTTTAGCTAAAAGAAAACATTGCAACAAGAAAATTGCTATTTCATAGTGGTAGGTATTCTAGAATCCAGCCTATGTAGCTTACAATATACAACGTATTCATTAAGACTAGATAAAATCTGATTTTATTTATGTAAAAATCATATAAATATTTGCTTCCGCGCATGAATTTTATAATTCTTCATCATATTTTAGCTAAAAGAAAACATTGCAACAAGAAAATTGCTATTTCAATTGTGGTAAGCATTCTAGAAACCAGTCCATCTAGCTTAAATATACAACGTAATCATTAAACTGACACCCGAAAATTTAATGTTTATTATCTGATTGGTACCACGTTTTGGTCACTTTTGCATGTCCAATGCTTAAATCCATTAATAGTATACATCCTAAAGCATGAATATGAATGTTTTAACAAAAATATCCGTTTAAAGAATAGGAAAAATCTGACATTATTTTTGTAAATAATCATATAAATATTTGCTTCCCCGCCCGAATTTTATAATTTTCATTATATTTTAGCTAAAAGAAAACATTGCAACAAGAAAATTGCTATTTCAAGTGTGGTAGGTATTCTAGAATCCAGCCCAGCCCTTACAATATACAACGTATTCATTAAAATGACACTCGAAAATTTAATGTTTATTATCTGATTGGTACCACGTTTTGGTCAGTTTTGCAAGTCCAATGCTTAAAACCATCCATAGTATAGATCCTATAGCATGAATATGAATGTTTTACAAAAAAATCCATTTTAAGAATAGGTAAAATCTGACTTTATTTTTGTAAAAAATCATATAAATATTTGCTTCCGCGCCAAAATTTTATAATTCTTCATCATATTTTAGCTAAAAGAAAAAATTGCAACAAGAAAATTGCTATTTCTAGAGTGGTAGGTATTCTAGAATCCAGCCCATGTAGCTTACAATATACAATGTATTCAGTAAAATGACACCCGAAAATTAAATGCTTATTATCTGAATTGTACCACGTTTTGGTCAGTTTTGCATGTCCAATGCATAAAACCATCCATAGTATAGAACCTAAAGCATGAATATGAATGTTTTAACAAAAATATCCATTTCAAGAATATGTAAAATCTGACTTTATTTTTGTAAAAAATAATATAAATATTTGCTTCCGCTCCCGAATTATATAATTCATCAACATATTTTAGCTAAAAGAAAATATTGCAACAAGAAAACTTCTATTTCAAGTGTTGTAGGTATTCTGGAATCCGGCCCATGTAGCTTACAATATACAAGGTATTCATCAACAAAAGGTAAAATCTGACTTTATTTTTTAAAAAAATCATATAAATATTTGCTTCCGCGCCCAAATTTTATAATTTTTTATCATATTTTAGCTAAAAGAAAACATTGCAACAAGAAAATTGCTATTTCAAGTGTGGTAGGTATTCAAGAATCCAGCGCATGTAGCCCACAACATACAACGTATTTATTAAAATGACACCCGAAATTTTAATGTTTATTATCTGATTGGTACCACGTTTTGGTCACTTTTGCATGTCCAATGCTTAAAATCATCCATAGTATAGTTCCTAAAGTATGAATAAGTATGTTTTAACAAAAATATCCATTTCAAGAATAGGTAAAATCTGACTTAATTTTTGTAAAAAATTATATAAATATTTGCTTCCGCGTCCGAATTTTATAATTCTTTATCATATTTTAGCTAAAAGAAAACATTGCATCAAGCAAATTGCTATTTCATGTGTGGTAGGTATTCTAGAATCTAGCCCATGTAGTTTACAATATACAACGTATTCATCAAGAAAAGGTAAAATTTGACATTATTTTTGTAAAAAATCATATAAATATTTGCTTCCGCGCCCAAATTTTATAATTCTTCATCATATTTTAGCCTAAGGAAACCATTGCAACAAGAAAATTGCTATTTTAAGTGTGGTAGGTATTCTAGAATCAAGCCCATGTAGCTTACAATATACATCGTATTCATCAAGAATAAGTGAAATCTGACTTTATTCTTGTAAAAAATCATATAAATATTTGCTTCCGCGCCCGAATTTTATAATTCTTCTTCATATTTTAGCTAAAAGAAAATATTGCAACAGGATAATTGCTATTTTAAGTGTTGTAGGTATTTTAGAATCGAGCCCATGTAGCTTACAATATACAACGTATTCATAAAAATGACACTCGAAAATTGAATGTTCATTATCTGATTGGTACCACGATTTAGTCACTTTTGCATGTCTAATGCTAAAATTATCTATCGTATAGATGCGAAAGTATTAATATGAATGTTTTAACAATAATATCCATTTCAAGGATAGGTAAAATCTGACTTTATTTCTGTAAAAAATCATATAAATATTTGCTTCCGCGCCCGAATTTTATAATTCTTCATCATATTTTAGCTAAAAGAAAACATTGCAAGAAGAAAGTTGCTATTTCAAGTGTGGTAGGTATTCTAGAATCCAGCCAATATAGCTTACAATATACAACGTATTCATCAAGAATAGGTAAAATCTGACATAATTTTTCTATAAAATCATATAAATATTTGATTCCGCACCATAATTTTATAATTTTTCATCATATTATAACTAAAAGAAAACATTGCAACAAGAAAATTGCTATTTCAAATGTGGTAGGTATTCTAAAATCCAGCCCATGCAGCTTCCAATATACAACGTATTCATCAAGAATAGGTAAAATCGGACTGTATTTTAGTAAACAATCATATAAATATTTTCTTTCGCTCCCGAATTTTATAATTCTTCATAATATTTTAGCTAAAAGAAAACATTGCAATAAGAAAATTGCTATTTCAAATATGGTAGTTATTCTAGAATCCAGCCCATGTAGCTTACAATATACAACGTATTCATCAAGAATAGGTAAAATTTGACTTTATTTTTGTAAAAAATCATATACATATTTGCTTCCGCTCCCAAATTTTATAATTGTTCATCATATTTTAGCTAAAAGAAAACATTGAAACAAGAAAATTGCTATTTCAAGTGTGGTAGGCATTCTCAAATCCAGCCCATGTGGCTTACAATATACAACGTATTCATCAATAATAGTTAAAATCTGACTTTATTTTTGTAAATATTCATAAAAATATTTGCTTCCGCGCCGGAATTTCATAATTCCTTATCATATCTTAGCTAAAAATAAAATTGCAACAAGAAAATTACTATTTTAAGTGTGGTAGGTATTCTAGGATCCAGCCCATGTAGCTTAAAATATACAACGTATTCATAAAGAATAGGTAAAATCTGACTATATTTTTGTAAAAAATCATATAAATATTTGCTTCCGCGACTGAATTTTATAATTCTTTATCATATTTTAGGTAAAAGAAAACATTGCAACAAGATAATTGCTATTTCAAGTGTGGTAGGTATTCTAGAATCCAGCCCATGTAGCTTACAATATACAATGTAATCATTAAAATGATGAAAATTGAATGTTTATTATCTTATTGGTACCACGTTTTGGTGACTTTTGCATGTCCAATGCTTAAAACCATCCGTAGTATAAATCCTAAAGCATGAATATGAATGTTTTAACAAAAATATCCATTTCAAGAATAGGTAAAATCTGACGTAATTTTTCTAAAAAATCATACAAATATTTGATTCCGCGCCCGAATTTTATAGTTTTTCATCATATTTTAACTAAAAGAAAACATTGCAACAAGAAAATTGCTAATTCAAGTGTGGTAGGTATTCTAGAATTCAGCCTATGTAGTTTACAATATACAACGTATTCATCAAGAATAGGTTAAATCTGACTTTATTTTTGTAAAAAATTATAAAAATATTTGCTTACGCGCCCGAATTTTATAATTCTTCATCATATTTTAGCTAAAAGAAAACATTGCAACAAGAAAATTGCCATTTCAAGTGTGGTAGGTATTCTAGAATCCAGCCAATGTAGCTTACAATATACAAAGTATTCATCAAGAATAGGTAAAATTTGACTTTATTTTTGTAAAAAATTATATAAATATTTGCTCCCGCGACCGAATTTTATAATTCTTCTTCATATTTTAGCTAAATGAAAATATTGCAACAGGAAAATTGCTGTTTCAAGTGTGGTAGGTATTCTAGAATCCAGCCCATGTAGCTTACAATATACAACGTATTCATTAAAATGACACCCGAAAATTGAATGCTTATTATCTGATTGGTATCACGATTTAGTCACTTTTGCATGTCTAATGTTAAATTTATCCATAGTATAGATCCTAAAGCATGAATATGAATGTTTTAACAAAAATATCCATTTCAAGAATAGGTAAAATCTTACTTTATTTTTGTAAAAAATCATATAAATATTTGCTTCCGCGCTCGAATTTTATAATTCTTCATCATATGTTAGCTAAAAGAAAACATTGCAACAAGAAAATTGCTATTTCAAGTGTGGTAGGTATTCTAGAATCCAGCCCATGTTGCTTACAATTTACAACGTATTCATCAAGAATAGGTAAAATCGGACTGTATTTTTGTAAAAAATCATATAAATATTTTCTTTCGCGCCCGAATTTTATAATTCTTTATCATATTTTAGCTAAAAGAACACATTGCAACAATAAAATTGCTATTTCAAGTGTGGTAGGTATTCTAGAATCCAGCCAATGTAGCTTACAATATACAACGTATTCATAAAGAATAGGTAAAATCTGACTTTATTTTTGTAAAAAATCATATAAATATTTGCTCCCGCGACCGAATTTTATAATTCTTCTTCATATTTTAGCTAAATGAAAATATTGCAACAGGAAAATTGTTATTACAAGTGTGGTAGATATTCTTGAATCGAGCCCATGTAGCTAACAATATACAACGTATTCATTAATAATAATAATAATAATAATCTTTATTTTCAAAGACATAATACAATATGTATAGAAAAAGGTCAGTTTAAATTGTAAGTAAAACACAAGATAAAGAGAACTATTATTTTTTACAAAATAGATAAAATTCTTCTAAATTAATGTTCAGTCAAAAACATTTTAAGATGTCTTTTGAAGGTTGTAATATTGTTTATATTTTTAATGTTAGAAGGTAAGCAGATGTAGATGTGCAATCCAAGTACGTAATGCGAATTTTCTCCAATTTTGGTTTTTAATTATGGCGTATGAAAGTCATTTTTAGTTCTTGTTTTGAATTGGTGGTTTTTTTTTTATTTAACATAAATTTTTCTTTATTTGTATGTATCAAAATACATAAATCAAGAATAAAAAGACATAAGAGTGGAAGAATATTCAATTTTTCAAATAATTATCTACAGCTACTCCGCGGAGTTGCACCAGCTAGGCATCTTACTAATCTTTTTTGGGCTACAAAAACCTCATTACTTGTTGACGAATTTCCCCAAAAACAAACACTGTATCTTATTTTAGACTCAACTACAACGTAATAGTACATAATTAATTGTGTTTAGTTTAAGAAGCATTTCAAATGTCTAATCTGATAGCAATAACTATTTAGATGGGCAATGATTTCTTTGCATTGAAATTTCCAATCAAGATTTTCATCCATGGTTAAACCTAAAGTTTTAATTTTGTTGGTTTGATGTAGATATGTATCAGAAATAGATATGTCAAGTTTTTGAATATTTCTATTTTGATAATTATGAAAATGAATAAACATAGTTTTAATCTTGTTAGGAAATAGAGAATTGTCATTGCACCATTGCGAAATGCTTTGTACACAATTATTACACTTAGACTGTAGCTTTTCTTTATTCTTATCTGAGATTAAGACTGAGGTATCATCAGCGTACAATGATACCGCGCTTGAATCATCAAGTACATCATTTAAATCATTTGTATACAGAATGAATAAAAAGTGACGTGGTAGAGTGAAGAGTTAGTGTAGTGCCTAAATAGTTTTGTCAATCTTTAAGGAGCAAAATTAAACAAAAATAAGTGATTCTTGTATCTTCGCAGTAGTTACAAGTTGTGGATGTTGTGATATTGTGGAGGCAAGGTTCTTAGAAACGATAAACAGGATATTAAGATAAAAGTAAGTTCATACAACTTATAGGTTATCTAGGTGTCATATTACATGTCATATCAAATCCAAGCGAAGCAGCAACCTAGTAGCGACATCTAGCGTCTAATAGTAACATCTAGTCAGCGGTTTTTACAGGTGACTGTTTGAATTAAGTAGGACAGTCACAATAACTGAATTACCGACGCTAAGCTACTATTTAGAACGCACAGATAGAGCTAGTAGCACAACATGGAAACAAAAATATTAGAAGCGATAGCAGATTTAAAAACTGACATAGCATTTATAAAAAAGACAATGCAAGACAGGTTTATAATGACAGCAGATGCCCTTGATGATCATAAGAAAATATTAATCGACCACGAAGAACAATGGGCAGAACTAGAGCGCAGTAAAAGACAAAAAAATATTGTTATATTCGGATTATTGGAAAGAGAGACAAGTAGACATGAACTCGAGAAGGAATGCCTAGATTTAATTACCCAAAAATTAAAAGTAGATATATCCATCTTTGAGATAGACAACATATATAGAATTGGAGTTAAAAAGGAGCGCAAGAATAGACCAGTTTTAATAAGATTCACTTCAAGAAGGAAGGTAATAGATATTTTAACAAATACAAAGTTATTGAAAGGAACAAACATCGTAATCTCAGAAGACTTCCCAAAACAAGTAGCAGAAGAAAGGAAGCGGTTATTACCATTAATGAAAGAGATGCGTAAAGAGGGCAAACACGCAATAATAAAATACAACAAGCTGTATGTTGACGGTAAACCAATTAAAAAAGAAGAGGCAAAAAGAACGTTGCACGAAAAAAACGAAAAGAAAAGACAACTATCAGAAGAAAAAGTTGAAGAAGAATCAAAGGAAAGAGGACCTCAAAAAAATGCATCATGCAATGAAAGACAAGAAATGAAGAGACAGAAACCAATAACACATACTCCTGATTACAGGGACCGTCGAAGGTCAAGCAGCTATAGTAGATATGATGAAAGACCAATTAAAGGCAGCGCAACAGGATCCACTTACAGAGAAACGGCGCCAACAGCACCACCAAAAGAGGAAGATCCAAAAAACTACTCAAAATAAGCGCGCTGAATAATACAGATCGAACTAAAATAGGATTTTGGAACATCGCCGGCTTAAAGAATAAGGACAACGATTTTTGGAATTTTATAGAAGAATTTGATTTTATCGGGCTAGTAGAAACATGGATAGAAGAGAAAGACTGGACGAAATAAGAAACCAAACTTCCGAATAAATTTAAATGCAAATGCGTATATGCAAATAGAGAACATAAAAAGGGAAGAGCTAAAGGAGGAATAATAACTGGGGTCAGAAACACATTAGAGGAACTACCAGAGGGAAGAAGTATGGACCAAATGCAAGAACGAACATTACTAATAGAAGGAGAAAAATGGAAACTAATAACAACATACAGCAAAGGAGAAATAAAACTCATACAAGAGCAAATAGAAGAAACAGAGGGCAGACATGAATACAATTTATTATTAGGAGGAGACTTCAACGCCAGAATAGGGGAAGAAGGAAAAATTATTGATACTAGAGATGGATCTGAAAAAAACAGGTCATCAAAAGACAAAATAATTAACAGCGAAGGAGAAAAACTCCTAGAATTCGTGGAAGAAAATGGACTGAAAATATTGAATGGACATACGACAGGAGACGAAAAAGGGGAATTTACTTATATTGGCCCAAACGGAGAATCAGTTATAGACTACGGCATTGCAAATGAAGAAGCAATGGATAAAATAATATCTTTCACAGTAACAGATAGAATAGAATCTGATCACCAGCCACTTGTCATAGAATTAGAAAACCTTAGTGAAAAAACAAAAACAGAAGAAAAAATAAGAATAGATTGGTCTGAAGAAGGCAAGAAAAAGTATCAAGAAAAATTAAAAGAAAAAATATTTGAAGAAGACTACTGTAACAAAGCTCTAGACGAACTGATAGAAAATATACACAGCTCATTAACAAAGAAAATTTGGAAGAAAAAAGATGATATCAGAAAAACTAATTGGTGGGACTGCGAATGTAGAACCAAAAGAAATTTAGTTCGAAACTTACAGAAGAACTGGAGAAAAGGCACGGGAAGGAAAGAAGACTTTCTAAAGGAGCGAAAAGAATATAGAGAATTATGCAAAACAAAGCAGAAACTAGAACAAAAAAGAGAAGAGGAAAAAATAAGAAATATATCAAATGAAACAGATATCTGGCAATATATTAATTCAGAAAGAAAAAACCATATCACAGTCAGCAAAAACATACCAATGAGCACTTGGAGAAAATACTTTATGACTCAGTTAAACGGAACTGATGAAAAATATACTATATCATTAGAAACACAAGCCACACATAGTATAAAGACAGATATAACAGAAAGTGATGTAAGACGACAAATACAGAAACTAAGAAAACGAAAAGCCGCAGGCGAAGACGGAATACAGAACGAGGCTTGGATATACGGAACAAACGAAGCAGTCGATAGACTTACAAAAATAATAAATAATGTTTGGAAAGGAAAAGGCTTTCCACAAAGGTGGAGAAAATGTATTATTAGTCCAATACACAAAAACGGAGACAGAGAAGAAACTAAAAACTACAGAGGCATAACACTGCTAGACACGGCATACAAAATATACGCCATGATCTTAGAGGAGAAATTAAGTAAAGAAGCAGAAGAGAGAAATATACTACAAGATAACCAAGCAGGCTTTAGAAAAGGAAGAAGTACAATTGATAACATCTATATATTAAATTATGCAATACAGAAGGAAATAAGCAAAAAAAAGGGAAAATTATATGTACTATTTGCAGATTTGAAGGCAGCATTCGATATTGTAAATAGGAAAAAGATGATTGACATATTGACGAAATCTGGCATCGAAGAAAACCTAGTAGAAAGAATAGCAGAAATATACTCTGAAACCATAAGTTCGGTGAAAATAGACGGAGAAGAAGGAGATGATTTTTGGACAACGTGCGGAGTTAGGCAAGCATGCCCATTAAGCCCTACTCTTTTCTCAATTTACATGTCAGACATTGAAGCTCACTTTACTAAAGGACAGACAGAAGGCATAGTAATTGGGAGCAAAAAGTTTTGGACATTATCGTATGCCGACGACCTGGCAATAGTTGCGAAAACAAAACAAGAAATGGATTCCATAATGAAGAGACTAATGATATACTTAAAGAAAAAAGACATGGTGTTAAACACAGAAAAAACCAAGATTGTTGTTTTCATTAAAGGAAGAGGTAGGGAAACAAAAGAAACGTGGACATGGGAAGGAAAAGAAATAGAAAAAGTAAAAACTTTTAAATACCTGGGGTATACATTTCACAAGAATGGTGAAGAGAATGAACATATAAAGCAAACAACAAGAAAAGCAAACATAGCTCTTCCACAAATCTGGGGCATAGGGCAAAGAAAATTCAAAAACAACTTTAAATTAAGAATGTTACTGTTTGATAAATTGATAGCGAGCATTATAATGTATGGAGCCGAAATTTGGGGTTGGAAAGAACAAAACGAAATAGAAAAAATTCAAACAAAATATATACGATGGATACTCGGACTAGATAAAGAAACACCGGTATATATAATAGAGGAAGAAACAAAACGGTTTAAAATGAAGACTGAAGCAGGAAGGAGAGCAATGAAGTATGAAGAGAAAATAAGAGGGACATCATGGAAAAGTCTTGCATTTGATTGTTGGGTAGAAATAACAAAAAAAGAAGAAAGAAAACAAGAAAAGAACCAATGGGAAGCAAAACGGGCAAAATTCTATGAAAGCAACGGACATTTAACAACAGACATAGAAAACACGGACGGAACAAGATATACAAGCTCAGATAAGAAGAGAAAAAATATACAAATCAACTTATAACCCAGGATATAAATACTTACTGACTATAAGCAAACCTCTATACTTGACAACAGAAAACAAAAATTTAAAAATAATCGCAAGATTTAGAACGGGAAACGAAGAAAAAAGGAATAAATACTGGATAGGAGACGAAGACAGACAATGCAGAATATGTGGGAGAGACTTTGAGACAATAAATCACTTAAGAAGAGACTCCAGCGAAAACCTGAGAAATGACAAATCTATACAACAGATACTACACGACGAAAACCCAGACACAGATTGGATGAAGAAAGTATATATAAGTAGATTAAATAGTAAGTTATAATAATGTAAATACCACATGAAATGTAAAATATAGATAATGTAGAAATTTGAACAGCGAAAGGTAACAAATAAAATATTTACTACTACTTGTATACAGAATAAACAGGATTGGGGCAAGAACTGCTCCCTGAGGAACACCTACGTTCGTTGTGAGATAATCGGAAGAAAAGGTTTTAGTTTTCCGTGTATAAGTATGCCTGACTGTCACAAACTGTCGCCTATTTTTAAGAAAACTTTTTAGCTATTCCAGGGGCGCTCCACGAATACCCATACGCTCTAATTTGTAAAGTAGTTGATCGTGATTTATACAGTCGAGGGCTTTGCTCATGTCACAAAACACTCCTACTGGACACTCTTTATTTTCCATGCATGACACTAATTTTTCGTAAAAATAATGTTGTGCGTCGTGAGTAGACAAATTTGGACAGAAACCGAATTGATTTTTATGAAGAAGTTTAGAGTTATTTACAAAACATTCTAATCTTTGCAGAAAGCAGTATTCAAAAACTTTAGAGAAAACTGATGACAAGGCAATTGGTCTATAATTATCCATGATGTTCTTGTCTCCCTTTTTGTGAAGCGGAGTTATTTTATTTTCCTTTCATTTTTTAGGAAAAGTTCCTGATTCAAAAGATAAATTAATCAGATAAGTAAGGGGTTTACAAATTTCTGATGAGACTGCTTTTATTAAAAAATTTGGCACCGAGTCGGACCCACTGGAATATTTATTTTTAATATTTTTATGTATAATATTCTTGACTTCTGTCTCACAAAAAGGGAACAAATAGAAATTTTTATTATTCTCAGGAGTTTTACACGAATAAGAATTAGTATTTTTGGGTATACGTTCAAGGATGTTCCGTGGAGCGTCCCTGAAAAAACGGTTGAAGCTATTTGCAACTTCTACTGGTTCATTTATAATCGTGTCATTATGTGAAATGTTTATATTATTTGTAAAAGTGGTTTTGTTACCTGCTTCGTTTATTATAGTCCATGCGCTTTTTGAAGGATTGTCTGATTTGCAGATCTTGTTTTGATAGAATTCTCTTTTGATGTTTGTTATAAGTAGTTTATGAGCTTTTTTCATTTCCTTATATAATGGCTCTAGTTGTAGATAGCTGGATTTCATGTTAAATATACATTTTAATTTGTTACTAGATATTTTTATTTCAGCGTTAACCCAGTTTTTTATTTGAACTAGAATTGAGAATTTTAATTGGAAAGTATGTATTAAAATAACTGATGAAGATGCTATGAAAATAGTCAAAAGCATTTAGGTCAGATTCTTTATAAACTGGTGACCATGTTTCATTTGACAATGCTGTAGTGAACTTATCAATATTTGTTTTACTGAATGATCTTCCGGATTTCTGGATACTTACAAGTTTACTTGATGAAAGATTACTATTGTAGAAAACAATTCTGTGATCAAAAAATTGATTGGATTGGACATCGACCTACGTTGAAATTAAGTTTGTAAAAATATAATCTAGAGTATTATTTCCCCTTGTAGGTTTATTAACAATATTTGACAACCTGTATGAAAACAAAATATTAGACAATTTATAAAATAATGTTGCATCTCTTTATATATCTAAATTAAAATCACCTAAAAGTATTATTTTTAGGTCAGGTTTGAATATTTTATCAAGTACGAGAGATATTTTATCACAGAATACGCTAAAGTCACCACATGGTGATCTGTAGCAGGTTAAAATTATAGTGGTTGTGTCGGAATTTATCTTCCAGCTAACACCACAAATTTCAAAATGTTTTTCAGTACACTAAGTACTAAGATCAAGAGGTCTAGTATCTAAATTTGGAAGAAACCAAATCCCGACACCTCCACCTTTGTGTATACTACGACAAAAATTAGCAACATTAACAAAATTATTAAAATGATATGCATGTATAGAAAATTGATTGCACCAAGTCTCAGTGAGGCACAAAAATGTTAGTTCATTATTATTATTTATAAATTCTGCTGTAATGATATCAGCTTTTATTGGTGTCAGAGCTTGACAGTTGGAAAGTAGAAAATCATGAGTAGTGGCTGTGTACAGTAAGTTTAAACGACGAGTAGTAGTCTGGGAATTTAGATGATATTTCTTCACAGATAATTTCGTGAAAATCCTGACGTAGGTAATTACTGAGTTCTTCACATTTTGTACCTGACTTTAGTCTTGATACGCAGGCGAAGGATTTCTTTAGGGCGGCTTCTAAGGGTAAACTTGATTTGGAGCATCTAATTGTTATTGTCGTATTTACTGACTTTTTCTCTTTTTTGCGACTTCATTCCAGGTTTCTGATTTATTTGAGCTATCTGTGCTGGTATTAGTTTCTTGCACATTTTTAATGGTATTTATTGCACTGTTCGATTGTATGTTTTCATTATTGTTAGAGTTAGTTAACTCAGACCTAACCATAATTTTGTCTTTGCTGCCTTGTGGGTCGTTAGCTGGAGTTGCTTGAGTGTTTATACTTGTTTTGTTTGGCGTTTTTAGTTTTTTCTTCTCGTTTTGTTTAACAAATTTATTATTTATATCTGAAGATGGCGTTGTATGTTCTATTTCTTGTATATGATTTTGCAATAACTGGATTATTGTAATTTTATCATTTATTATGGTGCACTTATCTTTAATAATCACTTCTTTTTCACTAATTATCTGCTTAAGAAGTGAAATTTCCTTTTGCAGTTCACTAATTTCCATCATATGAGTTGATGAAAATGCGTCCTTGAACTTATCTTCATTACAACAATTTGTTGTAGAGTCTTTGATGCTAAGGCCCTTTTTTTCACAACAGCCTTTATGAAATGCACTACCACAGTGTTCACAGTAAATCACATTGTTAACTGCAGATTTATTACACAATCTACAAATACTTTTATTTTCTGCGGTTATTTCATTCACGTGTCTACTGTTGCCCACCATCTTGAATGATTAAAATGACATCCGAAATTTGAATGTGTATTATGTGATTGGTACCACGTTTTGGTCACTTTTGCATGTCGAATGCTAAAATTATCCATAGTATAGATCCTAAAGCATGAATATGAATGTTTTAATAAAAATATCCATTTCAAGAATAGGTAAAATCTGACTTTATTTTTGTAAAAAATCATATAAATATTTGCTTCCGCGCCCGAATTTTATAATTCTTCATCATATTTTAGCTAAAAGAAAACATTGCAACAAGAAAATTGCTATTTCAAGTGTGGTAGGTATTCCAGAATCCAGCCAATGTAGCTTACAATATACAACGTATTCATTAAAATGACACACGAAAATTGAATGTTTATTATCTGATTGGTACCACGTTTTAGTCACTTGTGCTTGTCTAATGCTATAATTATCCATAGTATAGATCCTAAAGCATGAATATGAATGTTTTAACAAAAATATCCATTTAAAGAATAGGTAAAATTTGACTTTATTTTTGTAAAAAATCATATAAATATTTGCTTCCGCGCTCGAATTTTATAATTCTTCATCATTTGTTAGCTAAAAGAAAACATTGCAACAAGAAAATTGCTACTTCAAGTGTGGTAGGTATTCTAGAATCCAGCCCATGTTCCTTATAATTTACAACGTATTCATCAAGAATAGGTTAAATCTGACTTTATTTTTGTAAAAAATTATAAAAATATTTGCTTACGCGCCCGAATTTTATAATTCTTCATCATATTTTAGCTAAAAGAAAACATTGCTACAAGAAAATTGCTATTTCAAGTGTGGTAGGTATTCTAGAATCTAGCCAATGTAGCTTACAATATACAACATATTTATCAAGAATAGGTAAAATTTGACTTTATTTTTGTAAAAAATTATATAAATATTTGCTCCCGCGACCAAATTTTATAATTCTTCTTCATATTTTAGCTAAATGAAAATATTGCAACAGGAAAATTGCTGTTTCAAGTGTGGTAGGTATTATAGAATCCAGCCCAAGTAGCTTACATTATACAACGTATTTATCAAGAATAGGTAAAATCTGACATAATTTTTCTAAAAAATCATATAAATATTTGATTCCGCGCCCGAATTTTATAATTTTTCATCATATTTTAACTAAAAGAAAAAATTGCAAAAAGAAAATTGCTATTTCAAGTGTGGTAGGTATTCTAGAATCCAGCCCATGTAGCTTCCAATATAAAACGTATTCATCAAGAATACGTAAAATCGGACTGTATTTTTGTAACAAAATCATATAAATATTTACTTTCGCGCCCGAATTTTATAATTCTTCATCATATTTTAGCCTAAAGAAAACATTGCAACAAGAAAATTATTATTTGAAGTGTGGTAGGTATTCTAGAATCCAGCCCATGTAGCTTAAAATATACATCGTATTCATCAAGAATAAGTAAAATCTGACTTTATTCTTGTAAAAAATCATATAAATATTTGCTTCCGCGCCCGAATTTTATAATTCTTCTTCATATTTTAGCTAAAAGAAAATATTGGAACAGGATAATTGCTATTTCAAGTGTGGTAGATATTTTAGAATCCAGCCCATGTAGCTTACAATATACAACGTATTCATATAAATGACACCCGAAAATTGAATGTTTATTATCTGATTGGTACTACGTTTTGTCACTTTTGCATGTCCAATGTAAAAATTATCCATCGTATAGATCCGAAAGTATTAATATGAATGTTTTAATAAAAATATCTATTTCAAGGATAGGTAAAATCTGACTTTATTTTTGTAAAATATCATATAAATATTTGCTCCCGCAACCAAATTTTATAATTCTTCTTCCTATTTTAGCTAAATGAAAATATTGCAACAAGAAAATTGCTATTTCAAGTGTGGTAGGTATTCTAGAATCCAGCCCATGTAGCTTCCAATATACAACGTATTCATCAAGAATAGGTAAAATTGGACTGTATTTTTGTAAAAAATCATATAAATATTTTCTTTCGCGCCCGAATTTTATCATTCTTCATCATATTTTAGCTAAAAGAAACCATTGCATCAAGAAAATTGCTATTTCAAATGTGGTAGGTATTCTAGAATCCAGTCCATGTAGCTTACAATATACATCGTATTCATCAAGAATAAGTGAAATCTGATTTTATTTTTTTAAAAATCATTTAAATATTTTCTTCCGCGCCTCAATTTTATAATTCATCATCATATTTTAGCTAAAAGAAAACATTGCAACATGAAAATTGTTATTACAAGTGTGGTAGGTATTCTTGAATCGAGCCCATGTAGCTAACAATATACAACGTATTCATTAATAATAATAATAATATTAATCTTTATTTTCAAAGCCATAATACAATATGTATGGAAAAAGGTCAGTTTAAATTGTAAGTAAAACACAAGATGAAGAGAACTATTATTTTTTACAAAATAGATAAAATTCTTCTAAATTATAAAAACAATGTTCAGTCAAAAACATTTTAAGATGTCTTTTGAAGGTTGTAATATTGTTTATATTTTCAATGTTAGAAGGTAAGCAGATGTAGATGTGCAATCCAAGTACGTAAGGCGAATTTTCTCCAATTTTGGTTTTTATTAATGGCGTCATTTTTAGTTCTTGTATTGAATTGGTGGTATATTTTTTTTTTATTTAACACAATTTTTTTTTTATTTTTATGTATCAAGATACATAAATCAAGAATAAAAAGACATGAGTGGAAGAATATTCAATTTTTCAAATAATTCTCTACAGCTACTCCGCGGAGTTGCACCAGCTAGGCATCTTACTAATCTTTTTTGGGCTACAAAAACCTCATTACTTGTTAACGAATTTCCCCAAAAACAAACACTGTATCTTATTCTAGACTCAACTACAGCGTAATAGTACATAATTAATTGTGTTTAGTTTAAGAAGCATTTCAAATGTCTAATCTGATAGCAATAACTATTTAGATGGGCAATGATTTCTTTGCATTGAAATTTCCAATCAAGATTTTCATCCATGATTAAACCTAAAGTCTTAATTTTGTTGGTTTGATGTAGATATGTATCAGAAATAGATATGTCAAGTTTTTGAATATTTCTATTTTGATAATTATGAAAATGAATAAACATAGTTTTAATCTTGTTAGGAAATAGAGAATAGTCACTGCACCATTGCGAAATGCTTTGTACACAATTATTACACTTAGACTGTAGCTTTTCTTTATCCTTATCTGAGATTAAGACTGAGGTATCATCAGCGTACAATGATACCGCGCTTGAATCATCAAGTACATCATTTAAATCATTTGTATACAGAATGAACAGGATTGGGGCAAGAACTGCTCCCTGAGGAACACCTACGTTCGTTGTGAGATAATCGGAAGAAAAGGTTTTAGTTTTCCGTGTATAAGTATAAGAAAACTTTTTAGCCATTCCAGGGGCGCTCCACGAATACCCATACGCTCTAATTTGTAAAGTAGTTGATCGTGATTTACACAGTCGAGGGCTTTGCTCATGTCACAAAACACTCCTACTGGACACTCTTTATTTTCCATGCATGACACTAATTTTTCGTAAAAATAATGTAGTGCGTCGTGAGTAGACAAATTTGGACAGAAACCAAATTGATTTTTATGAAGAAGTTTAGAGTTATTTACAAAACATTCTAATCTTTGCAGAAAGCAGTATTCAAAAACTTTAGAGAAAACTGATGACAAGGCAATTGGTCTATAATTATCCATGATGTTCTTGTCTCCCTTTTTGTGAAGCGGAGTTATTTTATTTTCCTTTAATTTTTTAGGAAAAGTTCCTGATTCAAAAGATAAATTAATTAGATAAGTAAGGGGTTTACAAATTTCTGATGAGACTGCTTTTATTAAAAAATTTGGCACCGAGTTGGACCCACTGGAATATTTATTTTTTATATTTTTATGTATAATATTCTTGACTTCTGTCTCACAAAAAGGGAACAAATAGAAATTTTTATTATTCTCAGGAGTTTTACACGAATAAGAATTAGTATTTTTGGGTATACGTTCAAGGATGTTCCGTGGAGCGTCCCTGAAAAAACGGTTGAAGCTATTTGCAACTTCTACTGGTTCATTTATAATCGTGTCATTATGTGAAATGTTTATATTATTTGTAAAAGTGGTTTTGTTACCTGCTTCGTTTATTATAGTCCATGCGCTTTTTGAAGGATTGTCTGATTTGCAGATCTTGTTTTGATAGAATTCTCTTTTGATGTTTGTTATAAGTAGTTTATGAGCTTTTTTCATTTCCTTATATAATGGCTCTAGTTGTGGATAGCCGGATTTCATGTTAAATATACATTTTAATTTGTTACTAGATATTTTTATTTCAGCGTTAACCCAGTTTTATTTGAGCTAGAATTGAGATTTTAAATTAATTGGTAAGTATGTATTAAAATAATTGATGAAGATGCTATGAAAATAGTCAAAAGCATTTAGATCAGTTTCTTTATAAAGTGGGGACCATGTTTCATTTGACAATGCTGTAGTGAACTTATCAATATTTGTTTTACTGAATGATCTTCCGGATTTCTGGATACTTACAGGTTTACTTGATGAAAGATTACTATTGTAGAAAACAATTCTGTGATCAAAAAATTGATTGGATTGGACATCGACCTCCGTTGAGATTAAGTTTGGAAAAATATAATCTAGAGTATTATTTCCCCTTGTAGGTTTATTAACAATATTTGACAACCTGTATGAAAACAAAATATTAGACAATTTATAAAATAATGTTGCATCTCTTTTTATATTTAAATTAAAATCACCTAAAAGTATTATTTTTAGGTCAGGTTTGAATATTTGATCAAGTACGAGAGATATTTTATCACAGAATATGCTAAAGTCACCACATGGTGATCTGTAGCAGGTTAAAATTATAGTGGTTGTGTCGGAATTTATCTTCCACCTAACACCACAAATTTCAAAATGTTTTTCAGTACACTAAGTACTAAGATCAAGAGGTTTAGTATCTAAATTTGGAAGAGACCAAATACCGACACCGCCACCTTTGTGTATACTACGACAAAAATTAGCAACATTAACAAAATTATTAAAATGATATGCATGTATAGAAAATTGATTGCACTAAGTCTCAGTGAGGCACAAAAATGTTAGTTCATTATTATTATTTATAAATTCTGCTGTAATGATATCAGCTTTTATTGGTGTCAGAGCTTGACAGTTGGAAAGTAGAAAATCATGAGTAGTGTTTATGTGTGGCGCTAAATTTGTGGATTTTTTATTGTTTTCCTGTGAAAAAAACCGAGCAACGTAGGTACCTGGAGGCCATAGATCTGGATTCATTAATTTACTGAAGTTATGGCTGTGTACAGTAAGTTTAAACGACGAGTAGTAGTCTGGGAATTTAGATGATATTTCTTCACAGATAATTTCGGGAAAATCCTGACGTAGGTAATTACTGAGTTCTTCACATTTTGTACCTGACTTTAGTCTTGATACGCAGGCGAAGGATTTCTTTAGGGCGGCTTCTAAGGATAAACTTGATTTGGAGCATCCAATTGTTATTGTCGTATTTACTGACCTTTTTCTCTTTTTTGCGACTTCATTCCAGGTTTCTGATTTATTTGAGCTATCTGTGCTGGTATTAGTTTCTTGCACATTTTTAATGGTATTTATTGCACTGTTCGATTGTATGTTTTCATTGTTGTTAGAGTTAGTTAACTCAGACCTAACCATAATTTTGTCTTTGCTGCCTTGTGGGTCGTTAGCTGGAGTTGCCTGAGTGTTTATACTTGTTTTGTTTGGCGTTTTTAGTTTTTTCTTCTCGTTTTGTTTAACAAATTTATTATTTATATCTGAAGATGGCGTTGTATGTTCTATTTCTTGCATATGATTTTGCAACAACTGGATTATTGTAATTTTATCATTTATTATGGTGCACTTATCTTTAATAATCACTTCTTTTTCAATAATTATCTGCTTAAGAAGTGCAATTTCCTTTTGCAGTTCACTAATTTCCATCATATGAGTTGATGAAAATGCGTCCTTGAACTTATCTTCATTACAACAATTTGTTGTAGAGTCTTTGATGCTAAGGCCCTTTTTTCACAACAGTCTTTATGAAATGCAGTACCACAGTGTTCACAGTAAATCACATTGTTAACTGCAGATTTATTACACAATCTACAAATACTTTTATTTTCTGCGGTTATTTCATTCACGTGTCTACTGTTGCCCACCATCTTGAATGATTAAAATGACATCCGAAAATTGAATGTGTATTATGTGATTGGTACCACGTTTTGGTCACTTTTGCATGTCGAATGCTAAAATTATCCATAGTATAGATCCTAAAACATGAATATGAATGTTTTAACAAAAATATCCATTTCAAGAATAGGTAAAATCTAACTTTATTTTTGTAAAAAATCATATAAATATTTGCTTCCGCGCCCGAATTTTATAATTCTTCATCATATTTTAGCTAAAAGAAAACATTGCAACAAGAAATTTGCTATTTCAAGTGTTGTAAGTATTCTAAAATGCAGCCCATGTAGCTTACATTATAGAACGTATTCATTAAGAATACGTAAAATCTGACATTATTTTAGTAAAGAATCATTAAAATATTTGCTTCCGCGCCCGAAATTTTATAATTCTTCATCATATTTTAGCTAAAAAAAACATTGCAACAAGAAAATTGCTATTTCAAGTATGGTAGGTATTCTAGAATCCAGCCCATGTAGAATACAATATACAACGTATTCTTCAAGAATAGGTAAAATCTGACTTTATTTTTGTAAAAAATCATATAAATATTTGTTTCCGCGACCAAATTTTATAATTCTTCATCATATTTTAGCTAAAAGAAAAAATTGCAACAAGAAAATTGCTATTTCAAGTGTGGTAGGTATTTTAGAAACCAGCCCATGTAGCTTCCAATATACAACGTATTCATCAAAATGACACCCGAAAATTTAATGTTTATTATCTAATTGGTACCACGTTTTGGTCACTTTTGCATGTCCAATGCTTAAAAACATTCATAGTATAGATCCTAAAGCATGAATATGAATGTTTTAACAAAAATATCCAATTCAAGATTAGGTAAAATCTGACTTTATTTTTGTGAAAATCATATAAAAGTTTGCTTCCGCGCCCTAATATTATAATTCATTATCATATTTTAGCTAGAAGAAAACATTGCATTAAGTAAATTGCTATTTCAAGTGTGGTAGGTATTCTAGAATCCAGCCCTTGTAGCTTACAATATACAACGTATTCATCAAGAATAAGTAAAATCTGACTTTATTTTTGTGAAATATCATATAAATATTTGCTTCCGCGCCCGAATTTTATAATTCTTCATCATATTTTATCTAAAAGAAAACATTGCAACATGAAAATTGTTATTTCAAGTGTGGTAGGTATTTTTGAATCCAGCAAATGTAGCTTACAATATACAACGTATTAATTAAAATGACACCCGAAAATTTAATGTTTTTTATCTGATTGGTACCACGTTATGGTCACTTTTGAATGTCCAATGCTAAAATTATCCATAGTATAGATCCTAAAGCATGTATATGAATGTTTTAACAAAAATATCAATTTCAAGAATAGGTAAAGTCTGACATTATTTTTGTAAAAAATCATATATAAATTTGCATTCGCGCACGAGTTTTATAATTCTTCATCATATTTTAGTTAAAAGATAACATTGCAACAAGAAAATTGCTATTTCAAGTGTAGTAGGTATTCTAGAATCCAGCCCATGTAGCTTACAATATACAACGTATTCTTCAAGAAAAGGTAAAATCTGACTTTATTTTTGTAAAAAATCATATAAATATTTGCTTCCGCGCCCGAATTTTATAATTCTTTATCATATTTTAGGTAAAAGAAAACATTGCAACAAGAAAGTTGCTATTTCAAGTGTGGTAGGTATTCTAGAATCCAGCTCATGTATCTTACTATATACAACGTATTCATCAAAAATAGGTAAAATCTGACTTTATTTTTGTAAACAATCATATAAAAATTTGTTTTCGTGCCCGGATTTTATAATTCTTTATTATATTTTAGCTAAAAGACAACATTGCCACAAGAAAATTGCTATTTTAAAAGTGGTAGGTATTCTAGAATCTAGGCCAAGTCGCTTACAATATACAACGTATTTATTAAGAATAGGTAAAATCTGATTTTCTTTTTGTAAAAAGTCATATAAATATTTGCTTCCGCGCCCGAATTTTCTAATTCTTCATCATATTTTAGCAAAAAGAAAACATAGCAACAAGAAAGTTGCTATTTCAATTGTGGTAGCCCATGTAGTTTACAATATACAACGTATTTATTAAAATGACACCCGAAAATTGAATGTTTATTACCTGATTGGTACCACGTTATGGTCAGTTTTGCATGTCTGATGCTAAAATTATCTATAGTATAGATCCTAAAGCATGAATATGAATGTTTTAACAAAAATATCCATTTCAAGAATAGGTAAAATCTGACTTTATTTTTGTAAAAAATCACATAAATATTTGCTTCCGCGCCCAAGTTTTATAATTCTTTATCATATTTTAGCTAAAAGAAAACATTGCAACAAGAAAATTCCTATTTTAAGTGTGAAAGGTATTCAAGAATCCAGCCGATGTAGCTTACAATATACAACGTATTAATCAAAAATAGGTAAAATCTGACTTTATTTTTGTAAAAAAACGTATAAATATTTGCTTCCGCGCCTGAATTTTTTAATTTTTCATCATATTTTTGCTAAAAGAAAACATTGCAACAAGAAAATTGCTATTTCAAATGTGGTAGGTATTCTAGAATCCAGACCATGTAGCTTACAATATACAACATATTTATCAAGAATAGGTAAAATCTGACTTTATTTTTGTAAAAAATCATATAAATATTTGCTTCCGCGTCCGAATTATATACTTGTTCATCATATTTTAGCTAAAAGAAAATATTGCAACAAAAAAATTGCTATTTCAAGTGTGGTAGCGATTCTAGAATCCAGCCCATGTAGCTTATACTATACAACGTATTCAATAAAATGACACCCGAAAATTGAATGTTCATTATCTTATTGGTACCACGTTTTGGTCACTTTTGCATGTCCAATGCTTGAAACCATCCTTAGTATAGACCCTAAAGCATGAATATGAATGTTTTAACAAAAATATCCATTTCAAGAATGGGTAAAATCTGACATTATTTTTGTAAAAATTGTATAAATATTTACTGCCGCGCCCTAATTTTATAATTCTTTATAATATTTTAGCTAACAGAAATCATTGCAACAAGTAAATTGCTATTTCAAATGTGGTAGGTATTCTAGAATCTAGCCCATGTAGCTTACAATATACAACGTATTCATCAAGAATAGGTAAAATCTGACTTTATTTTTGTAAAAAATCATCTAAATATTTGCTACCGCGACCGAATTTTATAATTCTTCTTCATATTTTAGCTAAAAGAAAACATTGCAACAAGAAAATTGCTATTTCAAGTGTGGTAGGTATTCAAGAATCCAGCCTCTATAGTTTACAATATACAACGTATTCATTAAAATGACACCCGAAAATTGAATGTTTATTATCTGATTGTTACCACATTTTGGTCACTTTTGCACGTCCAATGCCTAAAACCATCCATAGTATAGATCCTAAAGCATAAATATGAATGTTTTAACAAAACTATCCATTTCAAGAATAGGTAAAATATGACTTTTTTTGTAAAAAAAACATATAAATATTTGCTTCCGCGCCCGAATCTTATAATTCTTTACCATATTTTAGCTAAAAGATAACATTGCAACAAGAAAATTGCTATTTCAAGTGTGGTTGGTATTCTAGAATCCAGCCCATGTAACTTACAATATACAACGTATTCATCAAGAAAAGGTAAAATCTGACTTTATTTTTGTAAAAAATCATATAAATATTAGATTTCGCGGCCGAATTTTAGAATTTTTCATCATATTTTAGCTAAAAGAAAACATTGCTGCAAGAAAATTGCTATTTCAAATGTGGTAGGTATTCTCGAGTCCAGCCCATGTGGCTTACAATATACAACTTATTTATCAATAATAGGTAAAATCTGACTTTATTTTTGTAAAAATCTTATAAATATTTGTTTCCGCCCCCGAATTTTATAATTCTGCATCATATTTTAGCTAAAAGAAAAAATTGAAACAAGAAAATTGCTATTTTAAGTGTGGTAGGTATTCTAGAATCCAGCCCATGTGGCTTACAATAAACAACATATTCATCAAGAATATGTAAAATCTAAATTTATTTTTGTAAGAATCTTATAAATAATTGCTTCCGCGCCCGAATTTTATAATTTTTCATCATATTTTAGCTAAAAGAAAACATTGCAACAAGAAAATTGCTATTTCAAGTGTGGTAGGTATTCTAGAATTCAGCCCATGTAGCTTACAATATACAACGTATTCATCAAGAATAGGTAAAATCTGACTTTATTTTTGTTAAAAATCATATAAATATTTGCTTCCGCGCCCGAATTTTATAATTTTTCAACATATTTTATACATAGTATAGGTCCAAAAGCATGTTTATGAATGTTTTAACAAAAATATCTATTTCAAAAATAGGTAAAACCTGACTTTATTTTTTTAAAAAATCATAAATATTTCCTTCCGCGTCCGAATTTTATGATTTTTTTTTATCATATTTTTGCTAAAAGAAAACATTGCAACAAGAAAATTGCTATTTCAAATGTATTAGGTATTCTAGAATCCAGCCCATGTAGCTTACAATATACAACGTATTCATCAAAAATAGGTAAAATCGGACTTTTTTTTGTAAAAATCATATAAATATTTGCTTCCGAGCCCGAATTTTATAATTTTTCATCATATTTTATCCACAGTATAGGTCCAAAAGCATGTTTATGAATATTTTAACAAAAATATCCATTTCAAGAATAGGTAAAATCTGACTTTATTTTTGTAAAAAATCATATAAATATTTGCTTTCGCGCCCGAATTTTATGATTTTTCATTATATTTTAGCTAAAAGAAAACATTGCGACAAGAAAATTGCTATTTCAAGTGGGTTAGGTATTCTAGAATCCAGCCAATGAAGCTTACAATATACAAGGTATTCATCAAAAATAGGTAAAATCTGACTTTATTTTTGTAAAAAATTATATAAATATTTTCTTCCGCGCCCGAATTTTATAATTTTTCATCATATTTTATCTATAGTATAGGTCCAAAAGCATGTTTATGAATGTTTTAACAAAAATATCCATTTCAAAAATAGGTAAAATCTGAATTTATTTTTGTAAAAAATCATATAAATATTTGCTTCCGCGCTCGAATTTTATGTGTTTTCATCATTATTTAGGTAAAAGAAAACATTGCAACAAGAAAATTGCTATTTCAAGTGTGGTAGGTATTCTAGAATCCAGCTAATGAAGCTTACAACATAAAACGTATTATTCAAAAATAGGTAAAATCTGACTTAATTTTTGTAAAATATTATATAAATATTTGCTTCCGCGCCCGAATTTTATGATTTTTCATCATATTTTAGCTAAAAGAAAACATTGCAACAAGAAAATTGCTATTTAAAGTGCTTTAGGTATTCTACAATCCAGCAAATGTAGCTTACAATATACAACTTATTCATCAAAAATAGGTAAAATCTGCCTTTTTTTGTAAAAAATCATATAAATATTTGCTTTCGCGACCGAATTTTATAATTTTTCATCATATTTTATCTACAGTATAAGTCCAAAATCATGTTTAGGTATGTTTTAACAAAAATATCCATTTCAAGAATAGGTAAAATCTGACTTTATCTTTGAAAAAAATCATATAAATATTTGATTCCGCGCCCGAATTTAATGATTTTTTATTATATTTTAGCTAAAAGAAAACATTGCAAAAAGAAAATTGCTATTTCAAGTGTGTTAGGTATTCTAGAATGCAGCCCATGTAGCTTACAATATACAACGTATTCATCAAAACTAGGTAAAATCTTACTTTTATTTGTAAAAAATCATAAAAATATTTGCCTCCGCTCCCGAGTTTTATAATTTTTTATCATATTTTATCCACCGTATAGGTCCAAAAGCATGTTTATGAATGAATTAACAAAAATATGAATTTCAAGAATATGTGAAATCTGACATTATTTTTGTAAAAAATCATATAAATATTTGCTTCCGCGCCCGAAATTTATGATTTTTCATCATAATTTAGGTAAAAGAAAACATTGCAACAAGAAAATTGCTATTTCAAGTGTGGTAGTTATTCTGGAATTCAGCCAATGAAGCTTACAATATACAACGTACTCATCAAACATAGGTGAAATCTGACTATATTTTTGTAAAAAATTATATAAATATTTGCTTCCGCGCCCGAATTTTATAATTTTTCCTTATATTTTATCCATAGTATAGGTCCAAAAGCATGTTTATGAATGTTTTAACAAAAATATCCATTTAAACTCTGAGATAGCGCGT